>JAVJAQ010000371.1:0-340838 GCA_032362365.1 Zygogramma bicolorata | reverse complement strand
TTGAAATTTTGATGTATACGATGTTTTTATCGTGTTTATTTGTTGATTTCATTGCTTTTAAATATCGAAACGTTGTTACTGGTATCTCATTGTCCACCGATTATCCTTTAGATTTCGATCTCCTCTCACTAGCCAATCACAATCAAATAAAAGTGGAAAAACCCGAATGCACATTTTCACTTAGTGCAAATTTAGCTTCAGAGAAGACTGACAAGAGCGTGTTGGCGACATCTGTACATATTGTACGGAAAACTCCAAAAGCTCAATTATCCACCAAAAATCAAGCAATCCAGATTTCGCCAATTTTCCCCCAAACTTCTACAGGTATAAGTAAACACACCAGGGTTTTCAGGCATCTTACAAAAATCATATTCGAGTAGAGTATCTTTCCTAGACCTAGGCTGATACAAACAACTAGCAACATAGCCGTTGCTGCGCCATCTGCCCGTAGACTAGGTACTAACCAAGAGCATATCCGCATGGACCCAATTTCTAGTACAAGGAAAATACGAATAATGCAAATCATCATGGGCATGCTTGAAGACTGGCTTTAAATCAAATATTATAAAAATGAACAATTTGTTCGGGCCAGCCTCAACTCACCTACACTGTAGGTTGACGGACTAACACATATTAGAAAACAACTACTCTCCTGGCTGATACCACGAAGGGCATTGGATTACATCCAACAGGTGTTAGTGCGGGATTCTTCACAGATGAAATTCGACATATGCTCTTGGCGATACAACTACCAGAATTGATTTTCAATTATTGGGACAGGATACACTTGCAGACCCGTTTCGGGCTATTTGGCCTCTCATACGGAACACCGGGGTTCGAATCCCCGCCAGGCCACCGTACTGAGTAATCGCACGTAAAGGCCTCGTTGATCCATTGCTCGCATAAGTTTCGACTTCTGAGGGTTGACGTTCGTCAGCTGGTTAACAGAAACGAACAATTTTAGAACAACAAAATTTCATAATGAAGTCGGGAACAAGAAAGGGTACCACTTAGAAATTCTCACAGAATACGTAAAATGACATATTTTCGAAAAAACAGTGCGGAATTTTCAAGTCGGGCGGAAAGCCAAAAAATTGAAAATAATTGTTGATGGTGTCCCTATGTGCGTGCACTGGAGATTATTCAGTTGCTTGAATGAATTGTTTTTCTGCTTGCCTCCTCCCAAATAGCACACGACGTCCTGAAGACGAACCATTTATGTCCCAGTTACGTCGATACGTCCCGGGACGTATAGGAGACATTCGAAGAACGTACATTACCGGATGTACCATGTATGTACTGGTTAGACGTCCCATGTAGGTACATACTTGGTCCCGTTCCAATCGGAATGTAATAAAAACGTACATGCTTGGAAGTACTATGTACGTACTTTATTGAGTGTCCCTGATACGTTTACATTAACTCCTCTTCAGGTACGTACTTTTCGGAATGAATTAGGGACATACCAATGACGTGTTTTTTTGTGAATCCCATGTACGTACTGCTCAGACGTATCATTTACGTACATGTTTGGAAGAACTATGTTCGTACTATTTGGACCTTCCAGGTGCGTACATATTGAGTCCCTTTCAGATACGTATCTTTCGAAACGTTTGCGGGACATAGTAATGACGTACATTTTTGGAAATCGTATGTACATACTATCTGGACGTCTCGTTGACGTACTTTTTTGTACATACTGTTTGGACCTCCCAAGTACGTACGGATTGGGTTCCTTTCATTTTCTACATTTCTGTTAGTATGTACATACTGTTTGGACCTCCCGAGTACGTACGTATTGGGTCCCTTTCGGTTCAAGGGGTATTGGGATTTTGAGAGTGATCACTTAGTGTATTCAAACATATATCAATATTGGTAATGCAATATTCATAATGAATTATTTCTAAAAAAATTTGGAAAAATTGAAACATCGACATGTGGTGAATTTAAATACCAGAAAATTACATACAGAATTTTTTGCACAGCAAGTTTGATATTCCAAAACCGCCATCACATGAGACAGTGATCCTTTAGTGTTTTTTCGAATATATTTTCATTGTTACTGAACTTTCTAAAATTTTAATATTATCTCGAACAAAACTAACTTGAAGTCATCACATCTATAGCACCCAACTCCTTCTTAAAAACAAGTATCTCCGTGCCGTAGAGCGTAACAGTGGTCGACAATAATATCTCCATAGAAAAGGTCGAGAGTTCAAGCCCCGCAGCAGCCAGGTCTTTTTCCAAGTAAGTATTCGGTTAGATGGTTAGTACACTTGAATGAGTAAAATTTCCAACTTGACTATTTGGTAAAAAAGAAATGAATAATCCCGAATATGAAAACTTAGATTCATTAAGTGATATCAAATGATATATCATTACGTTGTTTTCGAATATTGATCTAATATCGCCGAATGTTCACATTTTTTTGTGGCCACTATTGATATCATCTACAATATAAGGTTAATATTCCCGTAATATTGAACCAATATTGGTCAAATATGTTTGTTCTACTTGGGATAGCGCATACAGAATGGAAAATGTACGTTTTCGGAATGTCCCAAACAGTTCCCCTTTCTGTACATTTCAGGTCCTGTGTGGACTAGAAAAGTACGTACCTGGGATTACCGACTATGCGGAAACGGTAAGTCGCAGGGAGGTCTTATGTACGTCTGTCGGAGACAAAAGTACGTCCTAAATACGTACAATGCATCCTCACCGTACATATGCAGTACGTCCACTGGACGTACTTGTGCTATTTGGGCTGTACTATTTCAGTGGTATTTCCGAAATGAAATCAGGTGCTGCCTCAGTGAAATCCATGTAAACAAAGCAACAAGCCAGTCGACAAGTGCACACACATTCATTAGCCACATTTTGGCTGAACAACTTTTATATGTTGGTAAATGAAAAAATGACTAAAGTGTATTCAATTCAAAGATAGAGTGTTCGAAAACAAATACACCTGAAGGGTCGAGTATATCAATACAGGACTTGAAACGACCGAAAAAAGGTATCGACATTTTCACGAATTCATCTACAAAATCAGACCGGCTTCTTTGTTAAATTAGGCTGGAGAAGAATATTATAAACACAAACACTCCTAACGAGAAGTGTTATTAGTCTTATTACTATTTAGTACTAGACTGTGACAGCCTAATACAACTAAGTGGGTTCTTCGATATCAAAGCGAACCAATCTAAACGGCGAAGACTTGCTGTCCACTTTCCACGCGCCGATCACGCTAGATAAACGGCGAAGACTTGCTGTCCACTTTCCACGCGCCGATCACGCTAGATGCATTTTGTTTACGCGCACTCTAGCTTTTACGTGAATACACTCTAGTGCGCGAAAGGCCTCAGGTTAACTGAACTCATAAAATGCATAATTCTTCTTTCCTTCATCAAATATTGCATGGTCATCGGACATACCAGAAACTGTTTGTAAGACATATTTCTAATGCTGCGAATGATCATTTTCATGTTGTGCTGATCTTCCAATGCATAAGAAAAGTTAAGAATTCATCGTTATCAATTTCAACATATCCATTTTGAGTAACTTCGAAATAAGTAATCCAAAACATCGAATACAATGTATGTTCAACTGTTCATTATAGTTATGGATTATTCACTAAACCCGCCCTAATAAGATGGGCTATCTATTTTTCAAATTGATCACGGAAATATTTGCTTGAGAAATACTAAAGATTTACGTACTTTCTAGACAAAACCACAATTTTTATGAAACAATGTAGTCAGGTTCAATTGAATGTAGAACCAATGATAGAAATATATCACATTTTTGCATTTTTGCGTGTAGTTTCAGCAGAGGAATTATTAATTTTTATACATATATTATTACCTTATGGAGACAATATATCTCCTTGCTTAACAACCAATCAGTCTATTTCAAATTTTGAAATTCAGCCAATAGAATCCGAATTACAGTGAAAATATAGCTTGTCGCTGTATTTTCACGGTGATAAACCTGCTTAGTTTTTGTTTTACCAGCTGTCAAGTGAAAATAATGATTTAAATTATAAACGTCAAATCTATGTGTTTTGATTAGTTATATTTCTTAATCAATATGAGCGATCGTTGGGGACAAATGGCGATTGGTATCATAGATGAAGCAGTGGAAAAGAGTATTCCCTTGAATACGGCCAGAAATAAAGAATCAATTACCAGGCAATTCAACAATTTTTGCTCAAACAGGGGTTATATTGTCGTCCTAAATATAATTCGTGGTATGATTAATAACCTATAATTTTTTGGAATATCAATTCATTGGCAATCCCAATGCAAGAAAATACAACTCGTCCTGCGGACTGGTTGTATTTTCAGCTTTGGGATTGCAATTCATTAATATTCCAGAAAATTATCGGTAATAATCATACCACTTATTATATTACCCCTGAAAATATCTGACAATGATACAATTATCAAAGTTATCGTTCTCATTATCAAGGCTTCGTTCCTACCTGAAACATATAATAAGAAAAAATCTAACATGCTTCCCTCATCAAATTTATTCCTGAAAAACTAAAACACAACTCCTGTATAGCTTGGGGGTGAAACTCCCAGTGAAATAGACGAAACAGAAATATGAATTCGCCTCATTTATTACCTATTGTCTTTGGATTATCATCATTTCATCACGGTCTGTAAGCTATGGACCGTGGTAAAAAAATAGGAATACCTCATACATGAAAATTCGGGATGGTACTCGAGGGAGATCTTTCGCCTCACAATAAAATAATCAATGACATAAGAATATTAAAACTCTGTTAATTCTTTCGTAACGCAACCACATACAAATAATTTCATATATTTATAACAAAGTAATTTTTATTATAAATGTTCTTATTGGATAGACTTTTTCGGCTCTGTATCCAAAGGACGGTGAGGCTAATTTTCCATTCAGCAACAGGGGGTGAGTCGGGACTAATAATCAAATTCCCTGGACTGGGACAATCTATTCAGGGATGATAGACTGGAGCACAGTATAACTCCAAGCAACCTATCAAGACTCAATCCGGGTGACAAAGATCACTTGACACTAGGGTAGTAGGCCCCAAACGATCTAGGGGTGGAAGAACAAGCCCTAGGGGAAAACAACCATTTAACAAAATAACAAATTTCCAAAAGAATTTTGAAAAATAAGAAGTGGAAACATGAAAATATTCAACTTACATAGTTGGAGGGTGGCTTGAGACGTAGCTGTCCTACGGTAAGGACAGGAGAGCAAAATGCCGGTAAACACACAAAATATCCGACTAGTCGATAGCTAGAGGAGTGATACTTAACCCAACGGAATGATTTCGACAATAAATGTAAATCAAATCACAAACAAGTACATAATTCACGTCTTGAGAATTCATCCTCAATTTGGAAAAGTTTTTAAGAAAACATAGGTAAACTCGAGACGACATCGGCGGAAGTGATATTTTCACATAAATCGAGAAAGATGTGTTTCATTTGAAAATCGAAGTATCAAAGGTCAAAGGCGTAGCTCAACAAAAGTAAATAAGACATCGAAATGTACAACTTTCAAAGTATAAATTTCAAAATTTTAGTACATAGTGCGCCACCCATTGGCTAATAGCCGGAGTATGTAACGCGAAGTCATTTTAACGAATTGTTACTGCACTGTTTATAGAGAAATAGTTAGTCTATACCAGAAACGTTTCATATTTCTAATGCTGCGAATGATCATTTTCATGTTGTGCTGATCTTCTAATGCATAAGAAAAGTTAAGAATTCATCGTTATCAATTTCAACATATCCATTTTGAGTAACTTCGAAATAAGTAATCCAAAACATTGAATACAATGTATGTTCAACTGTTCATTATAGTTATGGATTATTCACTAAACCCGCCCTAATAAGATGGGCTATCTATTTTTCAAATTGATCCTCAATTTGGAAAAGTTTTTAAGAAAACATAGGTAAACTCGAGACGACATCGGCGGAAGTGATATTTTCACATAAATCGAGAAAGATGTGTTTCATTTGAAAATCGAAGTATCAAAGGTCAAAGGCGTAGCTCAACAAAAGTAAATAAGACATCGAAATGTACAACTTTCAAAGTATAAATTTCAAAATTTTAGTACATAGTGCGCCACCCATTGGCTAATAGCCGGAGTATGTAACGCGAAGTCATTTTAACGAATTGTTACTGCACTGTTTATAGAGAAATAGTTAGTCTATGCCTGCAGTGATTATGAAGATATAGTAAGTCAACCATATGGGAATATCATTTGAAGGAATGGATAATACGGGTAGATGACACCAGTGATTTCTTTTCGTTTCGATTACGGACGTCATAGCATGAATCACAAATTTTGTTGATTACTTATACATAATACCAAAAGATGGCAATCACAATCAATTGAGAAACAGAAATGTAATTTTTTGCCAAAGTCGTAGATCATTCATGTTTGAAAATCATTTCCATAGCCAAATTTCATTTCTTCCATAAACTTTTATCGTTAACTCTACTTTGGAGCTTCATTTCAACAATTCTGTAAAACTGACAGACTTCGTCGTGAATTTCCAAGTAAACGGAAACAAAAATGCTTCAAAACATTTTTACACTGGCGGCACCATATAATATAATGTCGATATTTTCGTACACTTCACAATGCACGACAAAGTTTCTTCCTCCGAAGGGAAAAATGAGAAGAGTTCTGTCAGTGTGACTTGTTGAAAGAAAGATAATGAAGCTTCAAAATTTATTGTCAAATCTAAGTTTAAATTGATCTTCAAAACATGAATGATTAACGACATTGAGGGAAAATTTCACTTCATTAACTTATCTTTCTGAATTGATTGCCATCTTTTGGTATTATCTATAATCAACAAGTAATCAAGAAAATGTGTGATTCAGGCTACAATGAAAAGACAAGACCCGGAAACGAAACCATTAGTCACGGATAATAGAGTATACGGTCGTTCAATGCTACGTCATTGACTTGTACATGTCACTGGGTAACCAATCAGAAAACATGATTTGAGCAGGGCTGAAGTTTGAAAATGACACCGGCTGGCAATCAAGTTTTCTGATTGGTTACCCAGTGACATGTACAAGGCAATGACGTAGCATTGAACGACCGTATACTCTATTATCCGTGACCATTAGTGCCATCTACCCGTAGTAGTATCCATCCCCTCTAACGATACGTCCATAAGGTTGGCCAACTATATCTCTATAAACAATGATAATTACTCTGTACTTGGACAAGAGTCAGCCACACAAATGAAAATATCAATAATTAAAATATCAATTCAGAAACAGAATTGGAATGTTTTGTCTTTGTCGTAGATCAATGATGTTTTGGAGATTGTGTCAATGCCTAAACTTTCATTACCTTCTATCGTAAACTTTATTTTGAAGTTTCATTCTTTTTTTCAACATTTCATTCAAATCATTGTTTATTTATTCAACCATATGGAAATATCATTTGAAGGGTAGATGGCACCAGTGGTTTAGTTTCCAAGCCATGTTTTTTTCTTTCATTTTTCTTACGGACGTCGTAGCTTGATCACACATTATCTTGTTCACTGATACAAAGATGCCTAGGAAACCCTGGTGTATCTACTTATACCCGAATAATTTTGGGATAAACTTGGCGAAAACCGATTGCTTGATTTTTGAGATCATAAAAACTTCAGATCGCTTTTGTAGATGGCGATCATTAATATACCATACGAAGCTTAATTTAAACTAGAGAGAAATGTGCAACCGAATGAATATTCTACTACTGTTTATTATTTGCCACTGAGATTTTGACAGCACTGACAGCCAATCAAATGCGTTTCAGAAAACGTGCATGTAACGTGGAAACCTACCGTTAACAACTTTTCAATACTGTCACTGTCACCTGCTACTTCTACAAGTTTTTAGTGTTTTTATATCAGTTTGTAATTGTAAGACTAGAATTTGATTCCGAGAAGATATACTTTGCTCATTCACCTGAGAATGTACGACAAAGTTCATGCTGGTGTATTGAAAGTGATATACTGTCTTGGAATTGGGGATACACACATCAGTTATGCAACGATTCAAAATACGTATCACATCGATATTTCCTTTATTTAAACAAAACTTTGTTTTCAATATCTCATTGATAAGAGCTACAGATGTTTCCTCCTCGATATAAGACTTTCGCTCAAGCTGAAACGAATAAAATTAGCTACAACGCTACATATAGTTATTATTTTGGGGCGATTTGTTTTGTACTTACCTTAGGTACTGAATAAAAAAGAATATCTGGATCCCCAGATTTTGACTGACCACACAAAATAAGAAATCTTCTACACATCGTGGAAAAAAAAGTACTTGTAATAACTTCAGAACTTATTCTACTTATATAGACTTTTGAACACCGTTGAGGGCAAAGAAATAATTTCAGAGTTTTCATTGACAAAAATAAACCGACATTTGACAGATTTTTGAGAAAATGCTCATATAACGCCCCCTATACAAAAATTAGAAAGCTTTTGTATAGAGGTGGGTGAGGGGGAGGGTGTTTGAGGGGGGTTTTTTTTTTTTTTTTTTTTTCGGTTGTGGGGGGGGGCTTTTTGGTGGTTTATTTTTGTTTGTTTGTTTTTCTTGCGCACCACAGAGTTGGCTGGTGGGTTTCCCCCCCGTTTCCTCTTGGTGCATTGGTTTATTTCTTGCACAGTTAGGAAGTTACAGCTCATTTAGGCTCCTCCTCGTAGGGGGGGGAGAAAATGAAGTTTATTTTTTTTTTTTTTGGCCTCTCTTTTGATCGTCGGTTCTATTGTTTTTCGCCAACCTCGAAATTCTAAACAATATCGAATCACTAGATACACTTCAAGAGACAGACATACAAAATCCTCCTTTCATCCCTGAACTCGCCAGGTCAAAAAAAAAAACAAAATATCATCCATGCAAAAACAAACCAGCAAAAAACAAGAAGAAAAACAACACAAAAAAAAACAAAAAAAAAAAAAAAAAAAAAAAAAAAAAAAAAAAAAAAAAAAAAAAAAACACAAAAAAAAACCACAACAAACAAGAAAAACAAAACAAAAAAAAAAGTCAACACCCCAAAGGTGGAAAACCGACCCACGAAAGAGACGTAGAAAAGAGGATCATGGATACACCAGGGTTTCCAAGGCATCTTGACTGATACATAATTCCGAAAGATGGCAATCTATTCAGGAACAGAAGAGGATTGTTTTATCAATGTAGATCATTCATGTTTTGAAAGATTATTTTAATGTCTAAACTTTCATTTCCTTTATAAACTTCTATCGTCAATTCTATTTTGAAGTTTTTATCTTGCAAATTTGCGCGATTTCCATTTAACGTGAGGTTTATAATACTGATACCTACAGAAAGCAAAATTTTAAATGAAGTCTGTGGAAACGAAAAATATTTGTCATACTTTTTTATTTGAGATCATAATTCTGAGATATTTAATTTTATAGTTTTTACCCAGAATAATATTTTACTTTGTTTGGATCGTTTATTTATCAGAAAAAGAACTAAAAATTGTTTTTTTCTTGACGCCATATTATCCTCAAATACTTTTTTACTATACCAGAGTTGGCACTACGGTTCAGTGCACGGCTCATGATTCATAGGTCGTGGGTTCGGTTTCCCAACGGTGCAGATATTTTCCTCCGGAGAATTTCTCTCTTTTGTATTGTGGAATAACTCTGCCATGTTCCATGGTTGACGAGTCCGCGAATAACCATGCTGCTTCGGAGGTATGGTGTAGTGAGTTAGTAACAAGGTCTTATTTGCCGAGTGACTCCATCAGAGTCGATATAGTAGATATTTGAACTGAAGACGTTTTGTTTTTTCAATATACAGATTCACACGAATGGGAAGTCCTGTAATGTTCAAAGAACACCTCGTGAATCAAGGGACAGGAAATATGAATTAACATTTACTTTAAATTTCTGAAGTTTTTAAGCCTCAGGAAAAACCTCTTTCGGCAAGGAGTTCGTAAGCTCAGCTGTTCTATTGAAAAAAGATCTCTGAGCAAGAGAGGTTCGACATGTTTCCAAATTCACAACAAAGGGGTGGGAATTCTATACTCGTCGAGTCATCCGTGTAGATATTGCCAAGCGGGGAACGATTTATAACAATTCCGAAGAGCATCGACCGTGAAAGTATTTATAGAAGAGAGACAAGTCTCCGACCCTTCTAAGATGTTCCAATAAAGTGAGCGAGTCTGTGAGCGAAGAATCACCAATAAGACGAATTGCCTTCCTCTGAATAGAATCGAGAAGCCTGAATGTTTTGGTGCCGAACTACACACATGAGAACTGTATTCCTTGACAGGTCGTATGTGAGCCTTGTAGATCATTAGAAGCTGACTGGGGATTTTGCTAAATTAGAGGTCCATTTAGATAGTGAAACGCCCTAGAGAAGTGAAGTATTTCTTCGCACGAAATAGAAATCCAAGTTTCTGGGAAGCACTTTTAGCGATCGATTTTACACGGTTTTCCCATTAGAGATTAATTGATGGTAATTCCTAGCATCGATACTTGATTTTGTAGGAACAATTACTCCTGACATCTGAATATTTGATGATGATAAATGCAAACGGGAATGAACATGGAAGACACTGATCGCCATCCCTAATGAAGACTGATGGTTAGTCACCATCTTATTCCAATAGTTTCCTTCCACATCTAATAAAATATGGAGTAACTAATTCTCAGGAAGTTTGAGTTTGTTGGACCCACAGATCACACAATACAAATTGATAAAATTGTTGCATTCAGTCTCTTGTAATTAGTGAACTCTTTTTACCGGCCGTGAAAGCTTACTATCTATGATAGATACCCCCTTCTCAGACATTCTCACTTCTATTGGGATCAATTCTCATTTTCAAGTCCATTGGGATTATCTACTTTCAATGTCTCAAACATTCAGAGGTCCATTCAGATAGTGAAACGCCCTAGTGTACACAAATATTTATTAGATCAAATTATGTCATACAAAGGAAGTACACAACGCCTGCAGCACTCATACAATTACATAAACTTAATCTACAGTTCACAGACTATTAAATAAAATAATGACAATACAAAAACTTGATAATTACATCATCAATTATCGATTCAATCCTCTATCTGATTTTAATTCCATTATCAAAAAATAAAAAGAACTCTTTAGTATTCGCTTCATGTTGAACATAACTTTTGTACGTTGATATTTCCAAAACGCCGTGATGAAATGGAATGATCGGAAAATCCAGTTTGAACATGAGATGAATTTACCTGTAGAACAAAATTAATCAGTTTTTCAAATATGAAGTCTGACAATATATGTTAGAAGTGGAGAATTGTCACAAAAACTTGTAATAGTCATTGAAGTAATTTGCTGTCTGAAGGTAAAGGGCAGTACAGACAGATCCATATCCAACTCAGTTGGCTATTATGCGGCAAGGAATGCCTACTTCGCCCTATGTGAATCACACCTGCGTTATGGAATTTGCTTCTGGGGGGCAAGTTCCCAAACATCAATGAATTCTGTCTTTGTCCTTCAAAAAAGAGCTGTGAGATATATGTGCAAAGCCAGAGTTCGTGATTCCTGTAGACCTCTCTTTTCTGAACATAATATATTGCCACTGACTTGCCTTTTCATATTAGAGACAGTCTGCCTCGTGAAAAAAAAGTACAACAAAAGTATTGTGTCACAATCAAGTTATGCTACTCGTCTCACGCATAATATCACTCTTCCTATTCCTTCAACATCATGCATAAGGAACTCAATATTTTATAACGGGAAAAAACTTTTCAACCATCTTCCCCTTTCTATAAGGAAAATATCAAGTGATGTATTTTTTCGGAAGAAAGTGAAGGAACTTTTGTTGATGAAAGTTTATTACACTGCCGAAGAATTTTTCAACGACGACTTCACAACTTATGTGGTAAATGAAAGATAGTCAGACCTATATACATCTATATTTTTAACGTGTTGATATTTTATTGTGAATTTTATTATATTTCAATATTTCTGTCTATATATTTGTTTTTACTTTTACGACATATTATATATGCTATTGTGCGTTTATGTATATGTGTGCATATGTGTGTATGTATATATGTATGTGTATATGTGTATATATAAAATTACTTTCATCTTTATACAAGCTTTGTCAATGAGAGTGTATCTTAGACAATAAAGCATATTTTGATTGATTGATTGACAGTAACTGCTGAATCTTCATCAAAACACAAAATGAGAGAATTTTCTGTTTTGTATAAAAATATTACATTTTCAATAACGTCATTGAACGTTGTATTTGAAATAGAAATAAAAATGAATTGTGGATCAATAAAGACTGAACTGGCAATGACTCGAAAATTGTTATAATGGCACTTACTGCTTTTTACCTAAACACGGCAGTGATATAGTCAACTACAAGCTACTATGTATTGGTTAGCGTACAATGGACAGCTGTATTCCTTGTCGCGATGCAGTGAATGCATAGCGACGGGAATTAATCAAACAGCGACAGTGAAAGCCTTTATGAATTAATCTTTTTTTCTCAAAAAACCACACATTGATCTCTATTTTAATTTGGTATTCTTGACACACCTACTTATTATGTTCAGCATATGTACTAAAAAATAAGACAATACAAATGGAAATTGAATAATAGAAACATCACCAAGCAATAAATTGATATCAGACTGTTGATTCATACAAAAACATGAAAAAATATCTGAAACAACAATTTCTGTGTTCATATGGCACGCCAAGCGTCGAATCACAGAAGACTTTTAGTTCAGGAAATGAAGCATTTTGTCTCGCAATTTTTTCGTCCACCATGGATTTACCTGAAATTTTCACAGAAGGTAAGGAATAGCTCGAGGATCATTTTCCATATCATGCCGCTGTACGCTAGATCCTTGGGGGTGGATACCACCCCATCACGGGGGTGAAAATTTTTTATTACATTTTTAGTGTAAGAATCGACGGAAAAGGTAATTCTGAGAAAAACATGTTCGAACGGTTTTTTCGTAAAAGTAATATTTTTTGAGTTATTCGAAGTTGAAAGTAACAGTTTTTCGACGAAAAAATCGACTTTTTAAAATGTTTTTTTGCAAATAACTCTAAAACAATTCATTTTATCAAAAAAAGTGTGGAAAGGCAAATTGTAGCTTTTGAAGAAACAAAAACAATGCTTTCTTTATAATTTTTCTAAGGCACATACAAACTGAGATACAGCGAATTAATAATGCTCAGATTTTTTCGTCAAATGTATAAATTGGAAGATTTAAAGCAAAATAACGAGAAAAATTTGCATTTTTCGAAGAAAGTTCATAGAACCTTTTCTGAAGTGTTCAATTAGAGCTTTCAAACAGATGAAAAAATCCCTTCCTAGCATGAAAATTGACTGACTTATGACCAAAATAAGATCGGTACCCGCTTTTTTCTACGAAAAAAATCTGTAAAACAACCCCCAAAGTAACCCCTAACTAAAATTGATCGCAACCCTTCTGTGATTCTCTTTATATATGTACTATTAATACACCCACGAAGTATAACCAATTCAAAATGCCTGATTTTAGAAAAATTAGAGTTTAAAAAGAAAACGATTCGTGTTTTCAACCATTTTTCCCCTTGAAAATATCTCTCAAAATACTAAAGATACGAAAGAAACGATATGGTACTAAATTATAGCCTTTCTAATGACAAAAATTTCCATGTGTGTAGATTTTTTGTAAAGTGAATGGTCGGCGAGATATAGCTGTTAAACACCCACATTTACGATCCAACATCACCTCAGTCAAGCGCTTTAAACTATCTCCTTTCAAAAATTAAGGAATCTCGAGTGATTTTATTCACATGGTCTTAAAGCTTTTTAGGAGCTCTACAAAATCGTTTCTGAAAAAAATTTCTATCACCTAAAATGAAGGAGCTATGCTTATAAAACCGAAAATTTTTTTTCGAAAAATTTGAATTACCCGCTTCGGAGCGTAGTAATCTACATAACCGGTATATTCGGTCGTTATACGTTGGCCACTTTTTCCATTCATATTGGAAGACAGACAAGAAGAAACATCTGCTCGCGTGTGTGAATGTATATTTCGTTGATTTCTCAGCAGTGTATTCTAAAGTTCGAGGATATTATAAAAATTTCAATGTTTTCAAGAGTAGAAGTTTTCAACAAGGGTAGGTTGAAAGAGATTATGAAATTTTATCCTGAAGCATGAAACAATCGTTATTCAACCATTTTTACCCATATTTAGGGTTTAATGTTATTTTATAATTTTAGGGGTAGTTTTCACCCCTAAGAAACAAAATGCGTACAACGGCACAATATAGAAAATGAACTAGAGGGTGTAATAAGCCTAATCCCAAATTTTAGTACAAATCGGTGCTGGACGAAAAAATTGCGAGGTTTTACCATTTTTTCAGCTTCACTTCCTGAACTATTTTCTCTTACTTATATTGCATATGGAACACACCTAAAAACGAAACTTTGACGTGATTAAACGCCAGACATGCCATTCAGACCAGGCAGTAGTTGTCACAGGCAGACTTTTTGTGTGATACAAATCAACAGGAGCTGTTTGCTAATAATACTTTAGATAGTTCCTTCCTCGATCATATATATATATGTAATCTATGGCACAGAATAGTGAGTCTTAGCTACAACCGACGAAAAATTAGTTAGTTTTGCCAGATAACCGTGTTTTACTATCATCGTTGAACGTTCCTGATGTTCGATTTTCATTTGAGTTCTGCTGGTTGATGTGACAAGGCTCATGTCATGTTAACGTTTCTAAAATTTTTGTTGGGTAGTATAAAAGACTGAGGGCCAGTTTTTCAATACAAGGATAAATGAGTAATCTGTCAGACAGATGAAAGAAGAGAGAGGGTGCGCGTGCGTAATGTTTGGCACTGATAAAGATGAAAACTGTTGGTTATTTTTATCTGATAGATATCTTGCATTGAAAAACCGGTCCTAAGGATCGGTTTTACGATGCAATATATCCATCAGATAAAAATAACCAAGTTTAGAAAAAAAATTGTTCTAAAATTGTTTGTTCCGTTAACCAGCTGACGAACGTCAACCTTAAGAAGTCCAAATTATTCAAAATCAGTTCGACAAAAGAAAAACACGTTCAATATGAAACATCATCATGTTTTATCAATCAATCTTTATTGACCCCAAGAAACATGAATGTTTATAAAGGAGGGATCTTAAAACTAAATCACTATCACAATTAATGCATTAAAAAGATTTCGATTATGAATCAATCCAATGTCAGATGGAAAAATAGAAGTGTTACTGGATCAAATACTTTTTCAAGTTTTTTTTGAAGCGTTTGTCAAAAAATCTTCAGTTAATTTCTTTGGTAGTTTGTTATAATATATTAACACTCCATTGTATAAAATTGATTTATTTCCGAAGTTTGTTTTGATTCTACTGATTGTACTCAGATTTTTGGACTGCCTAGTTTCATATTTATGAATTGTTTCAATTGTGTTGAAGGTTAGAGAAGAATGTTTATTTTTTATTTTTCACGAAAAGGATGAAAGAACAAATTTTCAATTTATATAAAGAGGTGATACTTAAAAGCTCATTTTTCACATATAAATCGGAAGTGGGATATCGAAAAGGTAATTTGAATATGCATTTGATTGTTTTATTTTGCAGAGACTTTAACGGACGTATGATCGAAGCGTTAGCATTTCCCCATACTGATATAAAGTATTGTAGTTTTGAATGAATAAAGTTGTAATATATTAATTTGAGATGTTTCAAACAAATATAGTTTCGAATTTTGAACAAAATACCAATTAATAGTGATATTTTTTTTCTCAAATATTCAATATGATTTTTCGAAGAGAGTTGTTCATCAATGTATAATCCTAAAAATTTTGTTACTCCCAAATATTCTATATTTTGTCCATTGAAAATAATGTTATTCTTACTATAATTTGGTTTTCTCTTCCCCAATAACATAAATGAGGATTTTCCAATATTTTAACTTAACTTGTGACTATTCAACCATAACGAAATTTTCTGCAAATCTTCATTAATGTAACGAATAATTTCTCCTCTTTTCTCGCAATAAAATCAGTGTTGTGTCATCTGTAAAATAATTTTATTTCACCCCTCGATATATATATATATAGGAAACAAGTCTAACTGAACTCATTTTGTCTCCCAAACAAACAAAATGTTGTCTATTGCTCAAGTAATTTTCAAACCATTGATGAATCAAACCTCTAATGCCTATATTGAATAATTTTTTTAACAGAATGTTATGATCGACTGTGTCAAAAGCCTTCGATAAATCCAGTGACAACAATCCACAATGAAAGTCTTGATCCAATTTCAATTGAATATTCTACTGTCCAAATTTTTTATGGTATTTTTCACTTCTATAACCAGGAAGCTTTAATATTTGTCAGGTCAACCATAAACAAAAAATAAACATATACTAACCAGTGACTTGGATGGATTCCCAAATCATTTTCTAATAGGGCTGATGCCTCTGCTGGCGTTGTCCACCGCCACCTCTGCCTCCGGCTGGTTTACCTTGGTAACCTCCAGAGCCACCTGAAAAGATAAAGCAGTATAAAAATTTTAATATTATAGCAATCCTACTCACTAATTCAACTCAAAAACAATCTCTCTCGCCACTTGTGTTGTCAATCACCAATATTGTTCTCTTCTACAATTTGGAAGTAGAATTTTTTTTTTAGTCACAAGTGTCACTTAACAATTGCTGTAATCGAAATACAAAATCATTGTATTCTGGAATCCAATGCCAGACGACTCTTTCAACCAATCATAGGTATCATCAGTGACAATATGCAGGAATGCAATGAGTTTCGAATCATGTCCACAGAGACAGTAGATGGGATCTACCTTTGTGGTAAACACCATATGCACTAGAACATCGAAGTTGGACAGATATTCGATTCACATTTCCACAATTCTTGAAGCATGTTTCTCTTTTTATGTAGAGACTTAGTTATATGAAGTGGTCAAGGTTACTCATTTTTTTTACATTACCACTTGGATCTTATTCAAATTACTGAAAACTAGAATATTACTATGAACTATCCCCTTCCCGAGAGTAGAGTTATTTCAAATGTATATATCTCTGCTCAAATCTGAGTTCAGAAAATGTTCATAAAAAACCAGTAAATTGTACCTTTGGATTTTATTTGACAGTTGACTTTTTATCACGAACCATCCAAAGCAGTAGAAATTGAGAACCAGAACAAAACCGCAAAAAACACAAGTTCCAAAAACATCGAAAATAATTTTGTGAATGAAACTTCACTTTGTTACCTCCCGGAGACTTTTGAAAGTATATATGATGAAAGTTTGGAGTTTCAACAAATGCTTTATTCAAGCTCAAGATAATAATTCACAATGTCATTCCACTGCATCTATTAAATAAATGTATAAGCCAACTTGTGTAAAGTATAGGAACAAGACAAGTGTTGACTTCGATGTAAATATATTATGTCTTAAATAATAAAAACATACATTAAATAATTTGACAGAGAAACAGTGTGAATATCACACTTGCACATATGGTTCCTTCAACAGGGGCAAACTGAGCTGGCAGTAATACAGGAAGATTCAACTTTTCAAAGTATAAAATATATTTTTGGCAAATATTTCTAATTTGTGTCAAGTGATCCTGAAGATAAAGTACACGTGAAATCGCAATTCCTAACTATTACAGCCAACCTTGGTAACACCCATTCAAAGAACACATACAAGAGCTTACAAAAAGGCACCGACAGATTACCATCGTGACTAACAATCTAACCTATTGCCTGTCGTTGGAGTATTTACCATAATTGCCATAGCTGGAGTAATCGTATCCGCCATAGCCTCCATATCCGCCGCTTCCGTAGTAATCATACCCCTGACCATAACCACCATCGTACCCGTAACCTTGTCCGTATCCGCCGTAGCCTCCATAGCCTTGGTTCCAATTCTGGGAGCCGTAGCCTCCTCTACCTCCCCTACCTCCTCGCATACCACCACCGCGACCACCACGACCTCCACGTCCACCCATCATCGGACCTCCCATCTGATCAGGTTTGGGTGTGGCTTTCTTTACATCAACCTTGGAATAAAAAAATATAATATAGTTTTTCCAAGTTCTTTGTTAAAAATGAATGCTGGAGTGTCAATAGGAATTTATTTAAATTCAATTTGCCTAGACCCTGAGGGTAAAAAGCCAAATGAAAGTTGCTACAAAAAAAACATTCAAATACCATTAAAAATGCAACACACTGTAGAGTACTTTCGAAACGATAGAACTGTGGATCAGACCCTAGTTGGTTTTAATTCAGATTTGGTTCAATAACAGTTGAATAAAACAGATATAGCAATATACCGCCAGAGTGATACCAAAATGAATTGAGAACGGCTCTTGTTCACTAAGATGTGTTAGGAAATTATTGACTTCAGTCTTAGAAATGTTATGATAAAGAGATGGGAACACATCACTTTTGCAACCAAGAAGCAGAAGAAATGTATCAGTAAGTATTTTATTCAAATAGCAAATTTCAAGGGTTTTTCAGTGAACATATATTTTCACAATATTCTACTATAGAGAATAGTAATTTGCAATGCCACCAACAAGATTGAGGTTTAATCTATCAATTTTGTCCTTTACATCCCTTCCATTGTGCCTCAGAATAAATATCTGAGAAATGATGAATAAGAGCCAATGAGACTGCATGATATATAGGCTCATCATAGACCACTTTTTCAAAAGATTTGTATGAAGTCGTGAAACATACTATTTCTTAACTTCTAATAGGAGATTTTTGGCTGTGCTCATAGTGTTTGTAAAGTTGACAAACAAAACATGAGAAACTACTGTAAATTTTTTTTGCAGAAAACTTGTTAAAGATCAGTAATGCATTTGAATAAAGAAAATGAAAGCAACAACTTGAAGTTCAGGATTATCAACCATTACACTTTTTTCATGGAACATCCAACCAATACATTTTCGTCACAAACGTTCATTTACTCCGACCTAGCTCAACGCTGACGCCTGTCAGTTCAGAAACGGTTCAGCGACTAGCATATATGAATATTGCCAATACTTATTATTTCAAGATTATTCGGTCCCAATAATAGTCGATTCGGCGCATGACCGACGTATTCTAATATGGAAATGGGAAAATGAAAATGATATTCATCATGAAACGGATTTAAAATACTATCAATGAAAAATCATAACGATACAGATTTTCAATCAATTGGAAATCCAATTCATTGAAAATCAAAATTATCTTACGTATCTAAAATTTTTCCAACTGAACCATAAATACAATTGTAAAATCTTAGTTATTATATTAATCCAAACAGAAATTGATATCAAAGTCAATTTTCGATAAGGCTAGTAATAGAAAACAATCCCACATGGAGCAAAATTTACTGGCCATACTGCATTTAATTACCTTTATTACTTTAAATCATATATTTATATCGCTGTACTCATTAACTCATTTTGCCTTGCTGAGTAAAAAGTTCTTCATTGAAGATGAAATAAGGGAAAAGGATTGTAGAAAACATGGTTAGTCATAGTGTCACCATCCAGGGACTACACAATGACTATGGAATATGCTTACTGCGCCACCCGAAGGGCACTTTAACTATGACACTGTGGCAAAGATTCCATTGACGAGAAATCTCTAGGGTATCAGCTGGAGGGTAAGCTCCAATACTGATAGTATCAAAAAAATTACTGACTTTCAAAATCCTAAATTTGCACTGTTAAATAAAAAGGGTATATATACCTCCTTATCTTTGATGGTTTGCTTGGGCCTCTTGAGCAGATCATTTACAACCTGCTCGGATTCAAATGTGATGAAACAGAATCCTTTCCTCTGATTCTTGGTTTTATCAAATGGCATCTCAACTTCCAAAATCTGAAAATAAAAATGACAATTGAAAAATCTATTACTTCAGTCAGAATTGTATTGTTCCAACCGTTCCAAACTGAGCAAAGTAGGATTTGATATCATCATCTGTGAGATCTGTTGTTAATCCACCAACAAATATTTTTCCATGTCTAGCTTTGGCCTTCTTGGGGTCAACTTTTTTTCCATTGATAACATGATCGCCTGCAGCAACCACTTTGTCCAATGCATCAGTCGACTTGAAAACAATGAATGCGAACCCTCTAGACCTGCCGGTATTTGGATCAGTTTTCACATTAATGCTCTCAATTTCACCATATTGCCCAAAATGGTCCCGGAGTTCCTCTGAAAAGAATTATCGACTGTCAGTATAAGTCAAGAAAAACATAAATTTCATCAAATACTGAAAAACATCAGGATTGGAATTGTCAACAAAAATACTCAGTAGCAGAACTGACAATAGAAAATCATCATTTGAAACATTATTGAATCTGAAATAATCAAGACTCAAAATTGAAATAGTGGATGCCATTTGGTCACACTGATTCAATCTGTAGGACAACCACATGAGCTTACTTGAAATTATATTGATTTATCCTCAAATGTAAATATTGCAAAACTTGTTGATTATCAAACTCGCAAATTGTCACTCTTGGGGCTGGTACTTTATGACCTGATTAACAGTCCGTCAAAATAATAGGTGCTGATCATAAACACCAAATACTTTCAATGGCTACTGTGAAGGCACAGCCTAAGAACGATTATTTTAACCGATTGTTGATGAGTTCGTAAAGCACCAGACCTTAATGCCTAAACAGAAAATATACCTATTTTTGAGTATAAGTAATATAACCATGGCAACAGGGTTGGGCTGATTAAAATCAAGTGAATAATAAAATCACGATTTAAATAGCTTGATTTTTAAAATTAAAATCATGATTAGAATCAATTTTGTTTTTTTTATGCAGAATCAGATAACATATAAAATTTTTCTCGAAGATCAAAAGGAGTATCTGCTTTTAGCAAAAACAACAAAAAAGAAGTACATAATTCCAAATTCTCAAACTAAACGTAACACCTAAATTTTATTACTGTATATTTTCAGTTTATTCATTCTCGTTATACAACTTTAACAAAAACACGAGTTTTCCTCCTTTTTCTATGCCTAATCTGTTTCTAATATCCGAGTGTACAACTAGCGAAATGCGTGAAATTGTTGGGCAATGTCAATTTATAGGTTGAGAAGGAAATCAAGCCTCGACAGGAATATTCTTGCAAAAAGCACAGCAAACGCATTCGTGCCTCATTCGGCACTGTATAGCGAAGGTATAGGACAGAAGGAAAACAAATCGCGACAAGAATGTTCTTGCAAGAAGCGCGACAAATGCGTTTTCACAAGTTTTTGAGCCGCGAATTGTATAAAAATTTTTAGACGTATCTATTAAAATAATCAACAATAATTTCAAAGAATCAAAATGTTCAAATTTTATATTCAAATTAAAAATATCAAATAAATCGTATTTTTTTTTAAAAAATCTATGATTTTTGATTTTCTTAATAAAAATCTGATTTTACCCCACCCTGCTTGGCAATGTTTTGATTTTATAGAAGAATGTAAAGAGAATCAATATTTTTATGTCAGACTGTCATATCAATTGTTTTGTATTTATAATTTAATATTGAAACTTTATCATCTATTGAACAGAATATTGTTTACGTAATAATAATACTGTAGTGTTCTTAATCTCATCTATAAGATAGATTATTAATCCGTTCATGCTTTTCTACTTACTACTACAATAATATTGAAGAATATAAAAAATGTCAATCTAGCCAAGAAAACTTCAAATACCCTTGAATTCAATTCACTCCACCTTAATTTTATTCAATCTCAATCTCATTCCCTTATTACTGCAATGTATACAATTTTTTAATGATTCTTTTTCTGTGCATTACTGTTATCAACTTTTCATCCACTGTTCACTTCATCGAATGTTTCATGTAGGAAGCAATGAACGTTACTAATTTGTTTTATGATAATTCAGACGTCATCTTCAACTACCTATCTTTCGTAGGTATATTTAGAAAATAAGTTTTAGGTAAATTAAATAATACTCACTGTCAGTAGTTTCCCAATTCATGCCTCCAACAAACAATTTCCTGCAATCGAAAGAATGTTATCAGTTTAAGTGACTACCAATGGTAGATCCTAATTCATAAAATTTGTGAAACTGCTTAAATTTGAAAATGACTACAGACTTGTAAAGTAACAAGTAAATGATATGGAAAACTGCAAAGATTAAATCCTAGCTCAATCAAATGGATCTGCAATCTCAAACTGATCTGAAAGTTAATAAATCTGTGAAAAAACTAGTGCAAAATTTAATGTTAAGAAACAATTAAATTTGAACTGGATCATGACTGTCCAAAATGAACTGATAATGTTGAGATTACTAAGTGTTGGCAGAAGAAGTGCCCAAGGATAAATACCATGGGTCCTAGTGCTCCAAGTCCTTCCATATTCCATGTTCCACTTAGCTGACTCAGCCACCTGGAGAAAAGGAACCATGTTTAAATTGGATATGAAAGGTATCCTAAAACCTGGTATCCATTACCCGTACTGAATTGAAACTAATTTCAACAAACAAGACCAAGAAAATTGCAAGGATACTGAGTGAAAACTCAAAGTAAACATTATTTCGTCAATCAAATCCACTAAGAAAGGTAAAATGGATACTGCTGGAAACAGAATATAGTCTTGACATGGAATGATCCTCGACAAAAAAAACAGCAGATTCAAAATGAGCGCCAAAAAGTGGAATCCGCCATTTTCGTCCATGAAACGAAGGAGCTTGATCTTGGTGAATGAAAATATAACGGGCACAAAATGTAAAAATACAAGAAAATTCGCATTGACATCAAACTGAAGTACAATATTCCAGTACTCAAGAATATTAAATTATTCTATAACTTAAAGATTATTCTGGATTCGGATAAGAAAATCCGTAAAACGGCAATCACTTCATTGAAAAATGCATAGATAGCTAAGAAATGAAAACAATATAATTAAATTAAATATTGGACAACACATGTCTATAATTCTGCAAGTTGTCCAAATTATTGTTTATTTCTCACCTATCATCATCACGGCCGGGAGTATCGGCACTACCGCTGTCGGCTTGTGGAGCATCACCAGAGCCATTTTGCTGAGTTTGTTCTGCTGTTACGTCTGACGAAAAATCTTGTCCGTTCTCCATTGTTTGATGATCGAGTTACGATTGAACAAATGTAATGTTTACTTATTTCAGTTTATGTCTGTGATAAGCAGCGGCACACAGGAGCTGAACGCCCAACACAAACCAAGAACAAACCCGAAAGAGGAAGATGACGCGTCGAAAACAGGAAAATTTTCATTCTACCCCTCTACTACGTCATAACCGGCGCTTCGACCAATAGAAACGCTACAAATTGATCTGGAACTTGGACATGCGCACCACGAGTTTCACAGACCATAATCAATGGCAAGAGCACAGAACACACAACTATGCGCTATCCAGATGCAGTAGTCGAATAATGAACGTTCGATGCGTATCGTATACTCGATCACGAACCTGTAGCTAAGCTCGTTTTTTAAGCTCTGAGCGCTCACTTTGCTCGAAGCCGTTCTGTTGTTTATGAATCAAGCTCTCCGAGCTCATACATCGGCGTCCTTTTATTCAATGAGCGCTCAATCCACTCAAAATCGTTCGCTTATCGCTCAGTCCACTCAAAATCGTTCGTTTATCCCAAATGGAGGATATCGAGCGCACTGAGCGATCACATCGATATCGTTGAAGGCTGGATGAATTTAAATTTAGACCAATCAGAAAGCTATCGGATCGTCGTACGATCGGAATTTGGATCTGTCTTCATCCAGCCTTATACATCCTTAGACAATGCTTAAGCGCTGTAAGCTGTTTGACGCAGGTAGTAGCCTAGTTAACCACTTTTTGTTGCTTGTGGTCTGATACGTCGGCGTCGTCCGGAATTAGGCATTCCAGATACTTGTCAAAAATGTCAAATGAATCGAAATGAACCAATACGGCGCCATCTGCCCCCCAGAAGCTATCGTTTGTTTTCTTTTTTATAAGTGTATGATTGGTTAAAACTGGTATTTGCCCCCCAGACATAACCTGATCTGGAATGCCTAATAGAGGTGGCATATATGCGGCATAAATTTTACTTTGGATATGTCATTGGTGACGTCGTTGGTGACTTGATGAACCGTGATGTATAAGCTGCGTTCCAGTTGACGCTCGAAACGATCTGGGCGCGCTCTCAATAACCTTATCGCTTGTGATGCCAATCGGAGCGTAATTATGCGATTTGCGCACAATTTTGAACGTCTTCGCACAATGATCGCATCCTAAAATAAATCACACATTTTCGCACAATTCACAAAAAAATCAAAATAAATATTATTCAAGTTTACGGCATCTAAATTATTCTCAGCAGGATTTTAAGAGAAGCGATACGCCCTCTGAATGAGAGTTTGTCAAAGTGGTGGAATTTGGTTGAAATCTTGATCGAAGTGGCGCTGTAATATTATTTTGGGATATGATTGAAATTATAATTAATATTTTTATTGAGCTCAACTCATGAATGATTTCCACATGAAAAGTGAAAATATCCTGGAAATGGGAATAATCGCTTACCAAATACTTTCGGTTTCAAAATTTCAAGCGACGTCAAATTCCTAATTAGGAAAAGTTGTCAGAGTAGAGCACTAAAAGTATATAGTGCCTTAATCAGAGTGGTGCTTTTCAGTTGAAGTTTTTTCCGAAGAGGCGTTGCGATCTTAATTGAATGAATGTATGAGAAGAGAATAATAGGTGTTTGATCGATTCGACGATTTAAATAGTATAAATATTTTTGAAAACATTGTATACACTTTTGATGAAAATTATTTTAACAAAGCACAACTATCCCAACAATAACACTTTCACACAGAAGGTTTCAACTTTCAATTCACATGATACAGCAAAATGATATTTAATAATAAGTTGCTTTTATTGATAGAAGGAAAGGTTACAGAATCTATCAAAAGGCAGAGTTAGCGCTTCACCCGTCTAGGACAGGTTAGTACTCTCTTACACTCAACCGTACACAAGAAAATAAACGTTTATAAGACATAATATCATAGAGGGCGATCCTAAAAATACAAATACAAAAAATAGATTATATTCGGTGCATAACAATCCCATATTAGTTCGAAGAAAGTGTGAATAAATAAAAAACTAATTGAAGAACGTTTCTTCATTGAACAGAAGCTTCTGTATCTTTTTTTTAAATAAATAAATTGGTAGGGTTTTCATTTCGTCGGGAACCATGTTGTATAGCCGGGTTATCTGATAAGAGAAAGATGATCGAAATTGAACCGTTGTATGCAGAGGTGGGGTTAGTCTTGATTTAAAACGAACATTAAGATGGTGAACATCGGTGCGGAATGTTATGGTCCTATAAAGATATGGAGGTTTTTGTGACTGTATTATTTTATGGAATAATGTACAAGAGTGTAATAGTTGCCTATTTTCAATATTCAGCCAACCAACGTCTTTTAAATAATTAGAAATGTGATCACGTCTATTCAGTCCATAAATCAAACGTATGCATGAATTCTGAATGAGTTGTAGACGCCGTTTATCTGAATTACACAAAGCAGGACCATAAACGACATCAGCGTAGTTCAGGTGTGATAGGACTAATGCTTCGCATAGAGTTATTCTACTTTTTCTATCCAAAATTCCTCTATTGGAATATATGAGTTTTAAATTGCAAAATGCTCTTTTAGTAATTAAGTTGACATGCAGTGTATAACGAAGTGAAGAATCCATAATCAAACCCAAATTCTTTGAACTATCTGTGATTTCGAGTGTTTCATTATTTATTTTGACTGTCAATTGATCAACGCACCGATTTCGAGCTTTCTTGCTGCCAAACAGAATAACTTTGGATTTGATGGGGTTGATTGAGAGGCAGAATTTGTGTGACACTTCGACCAACGCATCAAGGTCGGTATTGAGTCGGTTTGTGGCAGTTATAAGATCAGTCTCGTGGAAAGAAATGTATACCTGAGTGTCATCTGCGTAAAAATGGCAATCAGTGAAATGTAAATATTTTTGAAATTCGAAAGTGTAGATGACAAAAAGTGTGGGCCCTAAAATGGATCCCTGGGGAACTCCATTTTCCACTGACATATAGTCAGAAGTAATATCACCCAGAGTCACCGCCTGTAGTCTATTGAGGAGGTAAGCTTTCATCAGAGAACTGGATTCTTCTGAAAATCCGATATAATGCAGAATGGCTAGCAGCAAGTCATGCTTAATTGTGTCGAAAGCCTTAGAGTAGTCAAGCAAGACCAGAAGAGTTAGTTCTTTTTTGTCCAAGGCGGAATATATATCGTTGGTTACTTTCAAAAGTGCCGTGGTGCAACTGTGATCAGTTCTGAAGCCGGACTGTTGGGATGGAAGAATTTTATGAGTTTCTAAGTGAAGCTTTATTTGGGTAGAAATAATTTTTTCAAATGCCTTGGAAAGCGTGCAAAGAATGCTTATGGGGCGAAGAAGTTTAATGTCATCAGGATTAGGTACCTTGGGTAGTGGTATAATGTAGGATTGTTTCCAGATTGATGGATAAACATTATTTACGATGCAAAAGTTAAAAATATGAGTGATTATGGGAAGCACTAGAGGGCAGGAGTATAATAACATGCTGATGCTCAGTTTGTCGACTCCAACGGCTTTTGATTTAATTGTCAAGAGTGTCTTATATATTTCAGATTCATTGGTTGACGAAAATTTGAAAATATTCACATTTGGCCGGATATTGTTCAGATAATGATTAACAGTTTCTCTGTCAGGCAGAAGTTCAGATTTGGAAGAATCAATGAAAAAATTATTGATTTTTGTGACGTCAGAGAGATGTTCTGGAATTGCGTTGTGATTTTTTTTTGAATGGATATTTAGGTTTTTCAACTCTTTCCAAAATGTCTTGTTATTTTTGCTAGTTCTAAGTTTGAAAGCAAGATACGCTTTCTTTTCACGTTCTATAGCGTATTTAGTATGATTTCTCAGCTCTTTGTAGAAATTCCAATGCCTTTCAAGTCTGGTTTTTTTGTATCTGATGAGAGCTTTATCTCTAGTGGATATCATTAATTTTACATTGTACGTTAGCCAAGGTGCTTTGGGGCGGCTTATTTTCACTGTTTTAATGGGTGCATGTAGATCGAAGATCGCTATTAGTGACTGATTCAGTGTATTTACCTTATCATCTATATTATGAAGTTCGAGAATATTGGTAAGATCAATTGCTTCTAAGTCACCAATAAAATTATTTTGATTAAAATTTTTATAATCTCGAAAGGTGTATAAAAAAGGTTTGGTTGATATAGGTGAAAAATCGAGTGCACATGAAACCAAACAATGATCGGAAATACTAGAGGCATCTTCAACTTTCGAGCTTTTAACAGGTAGCGTTTCAGACAGCATTATTAAATCAATTATTTTGACACTTGTTGGTCCGTACCTAGTAGGCTCCGATATAGTTTGGAGCAGTCCGAAGGTGTTGAGTATGTTCAGCAGGCGTTTGGTGAAGTAACCTTCCAAATCAAGTATATCTATGTTCAAATCACCCGCGCAGATAATTTCATCGAAATTTGGAGCAATTATACTCAGAGTTAACTCTAGTTCATTCAGAAATACATCAGCAGGTTGGTTTGGAGGTCTGTAACAAACTCCCAGAGCAATATTTTTACTATCGTATTTGAAAGAAAGCCAAAGTTGTTCTATGTTATTTTGCGTGACGTTAGTTAAAAGTTTTATTTTGAGTTTGTTTGTGATGTAGAGAGCTATACCGCCACCCCTGCCAACGGCCCGATCTTTTCGATATAAATTATACCCATCGAGTGAGATAGAGTCATTCGATATGTTCCTCGAAAGCCATGTTTCAGAAACAGCAATAATTTCAAATTTGTTGTGTACCAAGGTACTGAAATCTGGAAAGTTTGATGTCAGTGATCGAACGTTCAAGTGTGCTACTTTAAAATATTTACCCATACTTCCTCGAGACAATGAGGTGAATACCCAAGCAAGTAAGTGAATGAACTATTACAATTATATATATGAAGAAAAACAAAAACATGTATTGTGAAAAGATGCAAATATAACAAATTAGATAAGAAAAAAAAAAAAAAGACAAAAAGGCTACTATTTTGATAAAAATCAAATTAAGATTGTAGACGTCTGAGTATCATAGCATGTTTGGTGGAATTTCGGTTATTTTCACCATGAGTAGAGCTGCTGCCAGACGAAGTATTTTCTGTAGAGATCGAGTTGGTGCGGGACGTTTTTTTCTGGGCTTCTAGAGTTGTATTTTCGGCCAGTTCCGATAGAGTGAAGGTTTCTCCATCAATCAGTAGTGTATTTTTTTTTAGTTTAGCGTCTATATTTTTAGATTTAGCCTCTTTCAAATGGGCAACGAGCGATTTGCGCTCTTGCCTGTCCTCATATGGTAAATCGTCTACGAATACCAATCCAGAATTCTTGAGCAGGAAAAGTTTCGAGAATATTTCGGATTTTTTCAGATTAGAAACAAGTTCCAGAATAATGGGTTGGTTTTTTATCTTATTGTTAATAAAACAGTTATTAATTTCGTGTTTACTCAAAGAAACTTTCAACTTTTCATTAACTAATTTGATAATGAAGTCCACCACAGAAGAAGGATCCGTATTGTGTCCAAATATCAGAAATGTGTTTCGACGAATACGCCTATCAGTTGCAAGTAGTTTTAATTTCAATGAGCTATTTTCAGCCTGTAGATTTTCTACAGATGTCTCCAAGGCGGTGACTTTATCCTGGAATTCCTCTCTGAGTCTCTTTATCTCAGCCTTCGTTTCTTCCGCGTCCTTACTCACTTTCGTTAATAATGCGTAAATGTCTTTGTTGGATATATCTTTGTTTCCCATACTAAACTGACCACTCCGCCTCTGGCAGATTTATGAGATATTCAATAAATAGATATGAATGAATGTAGCGTCCGAGATAGCTTATCGCCCAAGTTTTTTGTGCAAAAAATATTCTACTGATAGGAAACTAAGTAGAAATGCCAAAATATTACCAGGTTTTGGGTGTTTCCTGCCTAAAATTCACTAATTGCAGCACATCAATTTGAGATCGCAGCACCACTATGGAAAAAAATCAACTGATTTACTGATAAACATCAATTTTATAACTATTGTACATAGTTTTGAAAAATCGCATAATTTCGGATGAAATCGCACAATTCTTCGCATTTCTTCTGTAACCCGTGACGAGGTCTGGGGGTCTATTCTTCACCGTTCGCATAAGAAGCCTACGTTCATATTCGCCCATTTTGATGTTCAGTCATAGCGACCTCTGCGGGTTTGTGGGTTTATAATGTGACCATATGTTCGAATGTTCAGTTTGCGAATGGCCAAGAATAGCACCCCTGTTCTATTGTTTTCAATGGCATTGAAAGCCCGGCTAATGCACTGAATACCCTGCTCGCTCGATCGGGCGTAAACTCGAACGTAGCCATAGTGTGCTGCATTGTGGCTCATGCAATATATGTCTATGGGCTCATGCCAATTTGCTAAAACTTCGAAGGGATCGCCATCTATATATTTTTTTTGAACTAACCGGACGGTGAAAAACAAATATTATTTCTATGGAGTCTTATGAGTGTTGGATTTAAAATTATTATTTTGGAAATATTTATAATTTAATACAGTACAGAAGTGCGAATAGTGAAATGATTATGAAGTGTTGTTACGATTTACAATCCAAAATGTAGCGAATTCATTGAAGTATTACTACAAAATCGAGAAAAATGTGCTCGGTGTCAGAGTGCTCATTATATAATACTAGTACTATTTCACTACATAAATTCCCCTTCAACGACAAAAAGCTTTGTCTCAGGAAAAAAAATATATTGAAAATTAGAAGACCGCAATAACTAAAAATGTGTTTGTAAGTAGCCCCCACTTTCTAGAGCGTCTGAAAATAAAGTTTAGTGGACGTTTCAGTTCCCACTTTGAAGCCATTTTCAAGACTATAATATAATATTTATCAATATATAGTTAAAGCAAAGTATGATTACATTTAATTGAATAAATCATAGCCCCTGTTTTTAACCTTTCACACTATCCCCCAATTAGTCAGTAGCATAACTGCCAATTGTATCCCCTTGGTTAGACATATTTTTTTAAAAGCATGATTCATTCATGATTGGTAAGATTGGAACCTTTGGTGTGAGATCAGTTACTCTAACACTTGATATTATTAATTTTCTTCTGGAAATGATAACCTTGTCAAAGAATTGAATAGTTAGTCGAGTGATATCAGTTCAGCGTTAGGGTTGTTGATCTCCACGTTAGAAGTGGAGTACCCAACCTATTTCTTCAGCTTTTTTTTTTTTTTGAAGAAACCTTATGTTCTGTAAGTTTTCTTCAAAATACTCAGTACTGAATTATACAATGTTAAAGTACACAAAAAGGTTTTGTAGCAAAACAAAAATCAGGTTTTTCTCATGATTTATTTGAATAGTAAAAATAAAACATTTTGTTGAAACACTATTCGGTGACATGTTTTATTAAATTTGATATATTGATCCTTTATTTATCACAAAAAGCTAATTACATACAAAAATTGTTTGATAATCAACTTTTACTTCTATATATTCACGAAATGACATTACCTACTCAATAACAAAATAATATAAGGGTTGCAATATGTTTGCAGAGCCCAGATAAACCCGCTTTGCAGAAACATTGGCATTTCCATTCCTCATCACCCAGCAATATATTGATTTCATGTGGATGCTCTACTAAAGCTAATGTTCGCAAACATAAGCTCCTTATTTTTATGGTTACTTTCTTCCACTCCCTATGCAATGATATGCCCTGCTTTGAACACAGCTTCACCATCTTTCAACGGTCTAGTTCTGCTTTCCACGTAATCCAGAATATTACGTAGCTCCAATTCTATAAGACATTTTGATCTGGAATGTAGGTTGGTGAAGTAGTTCAAATTATAACACTCACGAGTAAAATAAGGCTGTAATACTAGCCAAACATGTAACTACCTCAGCACACAAAGCAACTGAAGACGTTTAAAAAGTAATTTTCACTCAACAAGGCCCCAAGAATGCAAAAGATGAACTAATAGTACCATTACTTCAAATGGCCAAAATTTGTTGTTCACCGTAAAGTGAAGCCATCTTGGATTTAGCAACGCCATCTATCGGTTGACGATTTTCGCCTTTTCTTTTTATTTTATTCGCCCGCTCGGAAGGAAGGAAGAAAACTCTAGAACTTTTTTGGGTGTTATCTCCGCTATCACCGATTGAGTTCTTCTTCCACTTGAGCTTCTGTGCGGAAAACTGTATTAACTGAGAAAGTTAGAAAATAAAATAGATTTGTTGGAAGGGTTTGCGTGAGCCCTTATGGCAATATTAAGCTTCCAATTTAAGATCGCAGCGCCACATTCCAACTAATAATCACTACCTTGACAACTATTACTATTATTATTTCATACTCGTAATAAAATTATTAGATTATGGGTTCATTTTTCCATATATAAAAGTAGTTTATAATTTTGTACACCAAATATTCGAATAAGGGATTCTATTCAAGATTTCAGTACTCAAGAATTGGCAAGAGGAAAACCTTTTGTAGATATCAGTTCTGCATTGTGATCTCAATCCCCGCATTACAAGTCTCAAATCAGCGAATTATTCAATTCTGGTCAGCAAATTACTTTTTCCCAAGATTTCAGGATGAAATGAATTTCAAGTTAGATTTCTGGATATCAACATGGAATCGCAGGATTTCTAGTAAATGCTGTACACTGAATTCCTAAAGTGAAACACCCCTTGCAATTTTTCAGAAGCAAGCCATAATGGATATTTCTCAGCGAGTATATCTATCTACCTCAATATCAACAAATATAGAAATGAGTGTATTTTTTATTCCGTTATATATTCAATAATTGAACATACAATTCACACAGAGGTTCATTGTGATGGACGGCATTCAAGAGTTATTGAAAAAAAAACACTTTCTATATTTTAACGGTTTTGGTTCTTCACAAGCACATAATGTCCATTACTTCATTTATGTTCATAACCAATACAGAAACCAACAACTTGAATTACTCTTAGATGATGATGATAGAGAGAATGAGAATGACAGACCACAGACCATTGATGAAAAACAATCCTAACTTGTGTGAAGTGAGAAGTGAGCGTCGAGCTCCACCTCCCGAATCTAGCGCCCACCCCCACTCCTAAGTCCGGTTCACACCACGCAAGTAGAGGACTGAGGTAGTGTGGAGTTCGCCAAATGCCAAATCGAATCAGAGGTATTTTGTGTCAACGAGTGATGGAACATGAGCCAATCATTGCTATACACTTAATAATTGAAGAGAACAACTTTGTGATATATTCTTCATTAATGGACTGTGTACATACACCCAGAAAAATATTTTTGAAGGGGATTGGAAATTCGCGTTAGAAACTTTAACGTGGGACAGAATATTTCATTACAATTTCTAGGAGAAATATACAGGTGTAATCAATTTATAAAAAAACAATAGTCATTTTTTATTCAGAAATGATACATAAAAATCAAGTCCTGAGACAGAGTCTGATATACTGCAGAATGTTAAGCATATATAGTAGGTAGTATAAAGCTAAAAATTTTCAGCTTCAGCTCTCCAAAATATCGGCGTCATAGTTGAAAGACTTTGATTTTTTCCTGGAGACAAGTCTTTAAGACACATTTTTATGTAGTGCATCATGTTGAGTATATTCAGTAGTATAACTCCACAAATTTTCAGACATTCAAAATATCGGCGTCATAGTTCAAATGGCGGCCACCCCTAGAGATAAATTATTTTTTTCCTGAAAACGAGTCCTTGAGACAGATTGATGATTTATTATGTGAAAAGTATGGCCATGAATTGTTGTTACTCACATGATATTGTTCAATATTTCATATTCTGGAATGCATTTTATCTGCATGAAAATGTTCCGTTACGAGGGGAACACAAAGAGTATTTTCTTATGAAATCTTGATTATACCAGCAGATTGTGAATTGAAATTATGGTAATACTTCGGTCGCTATGAGCACCTTTTTTTTGAAAAATTTTTGTGGAACTTACGTAACTCGGTCTCCTCTACAAAAAAAGTATAATGAAATAATCGGCGGTCTCTTATATTTTCGGAGATACAGGGCCTTTTTGGTGTAAAACTTCACAATTTTCCACATCAAATTTCTGTTGTTAGAACACACAAAATTTCTCCTTCTTCTGATCAAACACCACACATTCTCTTATTTATTCGTTTTTAACATTTTCAAGCAGAAAAAAACATTAGTTTTCTAAAAAATGCAATTATTTTCTAACCATAACCAATTTGTTGTGATGTCATAGTGCAATGACAGTCGAAAGTGATGTATTTGCAGTGTTTGAAATTATTTTTATGACATACTCGACTGTCGAGTTCGCAGGTCGAAACCCGAAAAAACAACGCATCATACTTCGTCCGTGAGAATCTTGATGCTAACATATATATATATATACATATATATATATATATATATATATATATATATATATATATATATATATAAATAAATAAATTCGATGAGACGATTGAAAAGTCTAAATGTTTTATTAGCCAGTCGGTACTTGTATTTTGAAGTGGAGTTAATAAAAAGTTGTTGAAAGATATTTTAAATACATTTGAAGATGATTTCAATCGATCACACATCCAATTCTAGACTTAACTTTCTTTTAATGGGGTAGTTTTCACCCTTAAGAAATTAAAAGCAACCCCGAGTACAGAGGTAACTTCAAAGTAGAGTCTCAATCTGAATTTTGATACAGTTGGGTTTCCCGGTTAATCTATAACAATTTCGATAAAATTTTTTTAAGAAAACTATAATAAGGGTGTTTTTTAGGGGTCGAAACTGTTTATTAGATCAGAAATTGTCTATCAAGGTTAATTCAACGTATTTACAGATATGACTGCACGCTCAAAACTAGTATTTTGTAATTTTTTTTGAATAGGGGTAGTTTTCACCTCTGATGAATAAAAATCAACCCCAGGCACAACCTCAACTTTGAAGTAGATGGTAGATAGAAGCTAAATCTCAAATTGAATGCAAATAGATAGTGAATAAGTTGAATGACTGCCAAATAACATGTAAATTATTATTTTCTGATTATATTCTGTCATAAGGGGAAGGAGGGTGTTAAGGGCTGACACTGACTACTGAACCATAAATTATATTAAAAATTATCAATTGATTGATTTTACTGATATAAATATGATTTCAGTTTATTACATGCTCCAATGGTGGTTTTTACCCCCCTCCAAAAAAGCAACCCTCGGCACAGGGTAGATTTTGAAAAAGAGGGTAAGTAGAACCTATATCCAAATTTTCATACGAATCGGTGCTGTATGGGATAAATAAACAGTTTACACTTTTTTCACCGTCATAGACTGGAGTACTAGGAGTTGTCGCAATTTTGACTCAGACGCCGATACTTTGAAGGGTTGAAAATTTGTGGAGTTATACTACTAAATGTACTCAACATGATGCTTTACATCGAAATGTGTCTCAAAGACTCGTTTCCAGGAAAAAAAAACAAAGTCGTTTTAGGGGTGGTCGCCATTTCAACTATGACTCCGATATTTTGGAGGGCTGAAAATTTTTGGTTTTATACTACTATATATACTCAACATTCTGCATTATATTATACTCTGTCTCAGGCTCAGGTTTGATAGATGTCAGTTTGTTACATGATTGAAAGTAATAAAATTCAACTAATAATATATTTTTGTTCATTTAATTGATATATAACATGGCACTGCGTTAAATTGGAAAGACTAGAGTTTTATTCCTGAATAGAAGAAGTGAAAAAATGAAAATGGAAACATTCAAATATCCACCACCATTGAAGTTTGAAGGAAACTTGGGAGAGAATTTCAGGAAGTTCAAACAAATGTACGAAATATTTATGACGGCCTCGGCAAAGAAAATGATAAAGTCAAGTCAGGTTCATGTTCCATCACTCCAGGACTGAACTTAAAGGGAACACAAAATATAGCTCCGAGGTGGTTTGGCGATCTCCACAATACCTCAGTCCGCTACTTTTGTGGTGTAAACCGGACCTAGGAGTAGGGGATGGACGCTAGATTTGGGCGCTGGCGCGCGACACTAACTTCACACAAGTTAATTACTTCATATATGTAAGGACGTATGTCCTCAAAATGTGTCGGAGTTCCTGAAGAAAGGCATTATTCAATTATCCCTCGAAAGTAATAATTAATGACAGACACACGCGCACACACATTGATTATTTTTATTATAAAGTACTAGGAATGACTATTTTTACTAGAAATGGAATTATTCCAAAGACCAAGTTACTCTACATAGAACACAGCGGTTGAATAAACTCTCAGTAGATATTCGCAATCACTTCCAACCAATCCTTCGACAAAGGGGAGTATGAGATATTTTCCATTCAACAATTTAATGTGTCCTGTTACTTGTATATACTCCTCTGGAGGCTCGATATGAATCGGATGTCCTTCGATCTGGAAAATTGAAATCCTGTATATTTCCACAAGAACAATTTTTCGTTTGGTTCACCGTCATTATTTTGAATCCTATAGGCAATTGATTCTTGTGGTGAACTCGTTGGTTTTTCTGCATCAATCCAATTTTTACTGTATGAGTGCTGGTAGTGTTTTCTCCATTCACTGTCAATATGTACTGTGAATATTCTGGAATTGAAAAAAAGTGATTTGAAAAAGTATATTTTCACGATAAAACATATGGGGATACAAATGAGACAATAACTATGAGAAAATATAGTATTCGGATGAAAAAAATTGTGGTTCTTCACATGTTGCTGGTGTATTGTTTTCGAGGCAATCCAGATGATACACTCAATACTCATCTAACTATTTCAAAATAATAATTGTGCTAGACATACTGCAGTCGTTCCATGAAGATTATCCGAAAAATCAATTGGAGTCATCAGCATTTATTTTGTCTGAAAAATCTGTGTAGTATTCATATTATTGGCAAATCGCTAGTTAATTTTGATATTCCTGTCAACATTTCTTGAAGAAAAAGTCAAGATTGCCTTATTGTAAGTAAAATGATATTTCCTTACAGTTGTTATTGTTCTACATAAATGATTGAAAACAGTTTCCACAGTAATCAAAGTAACTTTATTATGAATTTCAAAGCATCATTTATTTGTGAATAAAATTATTCGCGATTTTTGATTGTATGATTAGGATCAGTTTGGCAGGCAATTTGTATAAAGGGTAAGTTGATATGTAACTAGGATATATATTTATATGAAAGCACAGGGTCGAATTGTTGTCTACCATAACACGCCTGAAGAAGATTTTTTGTATTGCATAGTAAAACACAGTGAAAGAAAGTACTTCTCTTGTGACCTATTTTGGTTTCTCTAATTCAATATGAGTACATACTTTGTGATTTTCTATTATCGGCCTTCCAAGCTCCATCTAACATGAGACAATTCCAATGTTTCAAACCTGCGTCTGGATTCGGGTGGCATAATTCCAAAATGTCGAAACATTTCATGAAGTCTTTGAACTCCATCCAAAATTCACCATCCTCTCTCACTCTCAACGCGAGGGCAGCTTTTATATCATCGTTGACTGCATTCCACTGTTCCGATCTGAATAATTTGAATTTGAAAAAATATTAGTATAGGAACCACTACGCAAAAATTAAATGGGAAATGGAGGAGTCCCAATATAAAAAAATGACGAATTTCACAGGTATCAAAGGTCAAAGGTTACCACCAATCTGAAATGGACAACTAACTAGCACATTATATCTCATGGATACCCATTTCATGCCCAAAACAAATTTGTGGAAGTTTCACGCTGTAAGATCACTTGTCAAGGGTAGGACCTCTGTAATTTTCTGAGTGAAATGTGATTTGGAGTCATTTCAAAGCTTAGAAGAGTTATAGAATTCTTAGGTTAGTCAATTTCAACTCGCTGTAAAATTCTTGTGATACTTCAATTGTGGATGAGACTTGGAAGAGCATCATGTTTTACCGTCTCAGTCGAACATTTTATATTGCAATTTATAGGTACATACCATATTTGTTGCGGAACAGAACATCAACATACCCGTCACTCCAATTTCCTGTCCATTCTACCCTTCCCCATGGATTCCTGATCCTGAGTAATTTGACAACATTTCCAAGCTTAGAGCTAAATTCAAAGACTTCAGTTATACTATACGCATGCGAAGATACGAGTCCATTACCAACGGCTAATTTGCTTTCATTCTGTAAAATAAATATTCGATTTCGAAACGCATTACCGCTCCAGATGACCTATACAATATTTTATTCTGCTCTTTCAAACAATTATCTTTACTATCTCAGTCGTTCCTACGACAGCGTAATAGCGCCACCACAAATCATAAATTATTTTTGAAAATCACAAAATTTTAAGATTATTTCTCAAAATTTTAAGATTATTTCTCAAAATTTTGAGATTTTTTGTTGAAATTTTGAGATTCATTCTCAAAATTCTGAGAAATAATCTCAAAATTTTGAGATTTTGTGTCGAAATTTTAAGAATATTTCTCAAAAGTTCAAGATTATTTCTCAAAATTATGGGATTAATTCTCAAAATATCAAAACTTTTTCAGAGTAGTCAATTCAATGTTATGTTGTTATGTATGTATTCAGTCTTTGATATTATTTGAGATGAATAAAGAAAATCTGCCTGAAAGTATAATCTTTCAATGCGGGGTGACTTGACTGTTGTTATATTAAAAGTCCAGTAAATACATTTCAGCACCTACTCTTCTGGTTTCATATTTCATTCGAGTAAATTCAGTGTTTGTTCGAAAATGTAGATATTGAAGAAGACAATTCCCAAGCTCATTTCATGAATAGAAGTTCCTATGAACATATAATATGACGAAGGGCTTTGAATTCATATCTATATCTATCTATAGATTAATTTCAGTGATATTCTTTCTGAAATGCAAAAAGTACACGGTTACTGCATTGGTTACTTTATTAATAGTTAATTGTCTGGAAATATAGTTCTCATGTATGGGGCTTGGCACCAAAATATCCATTGAATATTCTTGATTCCACTGAGAGAAAGGGAATCCGTCTTGTTGGTGGCCCTTCGCTCAGAGACTTGTCTCACTTCTATAGATATTTTCACGACCTCTGCTCTTCTAAATTGTCGTCAATCGTTCCACCCTTGGCAGTATCTACACGTATGACCCTACAGTTGGCTTGGAGACCTGTCGAACCTCTCTTGCTCAGGGATCTTTTATCGATGGAACAGCTGAACTTTGGTACTCCTTGCCAAGAAAGGTTATTCCTGAGGCTTACAAAATCCAAAAATTTCAAGTGAATGTTGCTCAAAGTCTCCAAATGTTTCATCAACTACAACTACGGCAGACATGTTCAGTAGCGTGGTCGAAGTTGATACTGCCGCAGTTGCAGTTGCATGGCAATGCCCGCAAATCAATCAGAACATTAATATCAGCCGTGAAAGCCTTACTTTCCTACATTCATCCGAAAAATATTCGAGCTATTATTTCAAAGTTGGTGAAATCGAGCAGTTGAATATTATTTCCATTTGATCTTTTCCTACTCTTATTTAACTATGTATCTGTTTAGTAGTAATTTAGCAAATTTCATCGAAACCAGTATTTTGCAATGAATGAAGCAGACATAAAAACTTGGGATTTATTGACGGCGATAATTCGGGAAATGGGCTCTTCCATAATTCCAAATTTCAACTAAAAACCTATTAAACATTCTGTAAAACTCAAAAGATAATAATATAGGAACTTAGTTATCTTTATCTTCACACGTTATGAACACGCGAATGATCCCAGAAGAAAGATTGAAATCAAAAATAGTCGTCAAGAAATACTTCCTTCAAAATACATTGACATCGAAACACGATCAAACAATATCCATCACCCAAATGTTCGACTTGAGAATACATTGAAACTCGTTTCTAAAGTCCGAATATGATTGTAACTGAATACATGCCATGGTATAGGATCAAAATTTCGACAAAAAATCCCAAAATTTTGAGAAATAATCTTAAAATTTTGAGAAATAATCTTAAAATTTTGTGATTTTCAAAAATAATTTATGATTTGTGGTGGCGCTATTACGCCGTCGTACGTTCCAGACTTGTTTTGAATGAATGTTTGTTTACCATTTTCACAAACGGTAGGGAAACCAACTTCCGAGCAGAAATTAAGTCATATAAATCTATATCTACTTGGAAAACGTGGCGCAAGAACCTATATCTCCTCGATTGTTAGCTCTTAAGATATGCACACGTGTGTGAATTGACTTAACACACTGAAAAAACTCCCTAAAACAAATGACAGGGAGAAATCAAGTAGGTATTCATATTTACGATATTGATGTAGCAAGGAAATCATAAGTAATAAGAGAAAATGGATGATATCATTGTCAAAGAGGGGGTTAGGATTATTTCTTTCTGATATCATGAACCTTTCTGTTGATTTTTCAAAAGACATATGCAGAAGAAATATAAACGATAGGATATCGCTAAAATGATATGCAGAACAGACAAACTAAAGCCGTGTTCGGGTTCGCAATAAATACTGTTCTAGGACAGTCAAAAATAGTCACCCACCCAATTAATGTAGATATATTCGCGACAAACCCTTCACGCCTCAACAGTCCAACTATTTCGAACCGTTCCTGAACTGTTTTTGTTGTGAACCCGAATACAACCTAAATGTTGAGGAGCGTATCATCAAAGAAAGCTGAGGGCTTCTGAATGAGTTTTTATAAGGAAGATATGAGATTATAGTAACAATGAGATTAGAGAGAAATTTAGAAAGTTTCCGTTTTGCGAGCAACTCTCATCGAATTCTCTAGACTCGTGCTACCTGTTTTTTTATATACTAACACGACTTCCTCAGGAACATAATAGATAATTATCGCGGTGCAGTTAACCATAAATAATGATTATACATATCAGTAACGGTCCCATTCTCATAATTCTTCCACCTATACTTCAACTTCCATATTTTTCAATAACTGTTTTCAATTACTTACTTAAATTACAATATGCACTCTTACCATTATCGCACATCCCATGAATGATTTTTTCTCATACGATTCCAGAATAATGTCATATAAATTATCGTTCCAACGTTTCTGCCCCGCCCTGTGGATTTCAGTCAGTCCTCCGGTAAGGTCTCCTAGTGCTTCCGAGACGAATCCTCCATCCAAATTTTTATAAGATCCGTACAATCTAGAACGAAGAAATGAAGGTGAGTAGAGGAAACACATTTTGATTTAGTTTCGATCCATCTTTTTCAATAAGAGGTAATTCAATGACTCAACCTGAATTAAATCAAACAATGAAATTGATACTAAGGAACAGAATGATCGAAGCAACATCATATCTAAGGGAAGGCCTCAGATGGAGAACCATATGAGAACCTGAATGAAGTCATGGATAAAATATGTTCTAAATGTATCCGTTGGTTTGTCGGTATCGATTTTCGACGTTTCGCCAACATCTCAGTTGGCGTTTTCAAGAATGTTACTGCTCCTGGGTGATAACAGCAACCAACAACTTCGATGAAGATTTAACTAGCAGAGGTCAGAAAATTTTTTTCGAGATAGACAAGAAGCCAAAATCTGTGTAAGTATAGTCGATCTCAATTGAGATTTGGTTCATTAACATCGATATAAAAATGACCAAATTTTTGACAGAGATATATCTTTCTGGTTTGAAGAAACAGAGAAAGCAATATAACACCGCTTGAGTAATACAAAAATGAATCGAAAACGGGAGAAGTGTCGTAACTGATTAAACTCAAGAGAAAATGATGCGATGTCACACATGAAATGAAACGTACTTTGCGTATGCTTTCTCTAGCAATGCAGTCCAGAATTCATTCGGATCCTTGGATTTTACGTAAATCAGTTCTCGTACTACTTTTCCATTTGGGTCTATTTTTTTTCTAGTAGGTAACCTGTCATCTACAACGATATCAATCCACCTTCCATATTGCCAAAATCTAGAAAAAATATTCGAATGGAATTTTAATAAATTGCCCCTCAAGAAATCTGCACACCATGAAAAACTTTTCCATTTTTGATTTTTCTATTCCTCATAAATGGTGGTGCATCATGCATCTGTTATCAAAAACTCGATAGACAGATTTCAGATTCTATTATTACGCGAGGGATGTTAACAAATGGAAAATTTATCCAAGAGTAATAAAGTACCCTTATTTTTAAAATATATGTACTGAAAGTTTTCACTCAGAAATGTTTTATGTAAATATCAACTATACTCAGCCAAACGAAGTGCTTCGCCGAAACATTCGATTTTCCGTCGAGGACTTAGCTGAACACTTGAAACATTGTCGTCCACTTACCTAAAATGAAAAATGCCTGCATACTGCTTATCAAAACTTTGATCACTTGGCACGACTTTCTCCAAAATATTATTATTTTGAGTGATATCCGCCAGAGCAGCCATGAACCAGCAATCACCAAGACTGCCTTGATTAACATCAAATCTGTCTTCTTTCCCGATAATAAATTGGGGATTTTCCCTGATTTCCTTAAAATTTTTACACAAAAGAATGTATGTTCTATCATTGTCATCCTCGTCAACGGCAATAATAACAACAGTGATGAAAATAAAATGTAATAAAAAGAAAGTCACGTGTAGAAGTGCTAATCGTTACCCTTACGCTACGAATATTTCGTACCTAATGAGGTATATTCACAATTTCAAATGGTGTATCGTAGCTTATATAAGTCTTTGGCTTCAACGGTGTTTTTTTACTAAAAATTCAGAAATCAAAATTTCAACTTAAGAAAGGGAACATGGTATCAAAGTCGTAGCTACAAAGTGAAAAGTTATTGTTTTTTGTGATACTGGTTTCTAGCCGTTCATGGGTTATAAGTAGTATCATTTCGTATTGTGAGATCTTCGATCAAATAAGAATTATAATTCCAATAGAAATTCAAACTTGAAAACTCTCTATCAGCACTGTTCACTGATGTAGATACCACCCCAGTGAAATCAAACAGATCAGACATTTAGTGTATGCCATACCGCCAAAAATGCAGAATATAATTTGCTTTGTGAACAAAATAATATCATTAATGAAGATGACTTTCCATAACATTCGTTAAATACTTTCATCTTAAAAACCGTACACTTTTTTTTTTCGACTGAATATAAACTTATTTCATAAAATAATGGACATGAATGATGTTAACATATTTATTGAATGGCATAATCTGAAGATAAATCAACCAGACGACAGAAAAAAATGTCCAACATTTGTAAATCATTCAAATAAAGTGTATTCTCCAACTGATTACAGTTGGCAATGATTCAAAACTGTTCAAATATTTCACAACTAAAGCAGATACAATTATTACTCATCAGTTTTGAAAAAGAAATATCCAAATTTTTGACAAACTCAGAATATAATATACAAATGCCCAACGACATCAAAATTATTTATCTGATTGCTCGTTCTATAAAGAACGAAATGGAAGAAATGGAAATTTCAACTCGACTCGTTTCGCTAACGATGTTAGCATCTTCAGGAGAAGAACATTGTAACTGAATCTGAAAAATAGCGTTAGTTATTAATATACTTTACAAATTTCAGGTAGTGTAGCAACTACCTGCAACGTTTTTTTTATCCGATATGGACTTTATATCTACTAATTATTCTGAATCATTTCTCAACAATAAACTGAAAATTGGGCTAAAAGGGATATGCCCCTTTATGCTATTTTTATATTTCTAGACTTCCACATGCATAGAGTAGAATTGTGTCTGCTTAATCAGAGTCAGATTACTTTCAGCAATTTTGTGGTGATTGTCCAGAACATGTTGGGAGACACTGGATTTTTATACCTTTCCGTATCCAATATGTGCAAAATTCTCCTTGAAACGGGTTTCAATAAAATCAATTGAGAGTCTTCAGGAATTCGAAGCAGATGTGAGACGCCTAATTCAGCTGTGTTACCCAGAAGCAGCTAGCAGTGCTGAAATTAGACGGACTAAGAGACCCGGAGATCCAGGAACTCTGCGATCGACAAATTTCAAGAGCAGTAGCGAGGCCTCGAGACCAAAAGTACGAGCAGTAAATATCAATAGAAGAAGCCGAACAACGATCTGGTGTAGCGACTAGTTCATTCGGGAAGGTTCTGGATGAAATCAAATCATTGATAAGTGGAATGAGCACCCAGAAGAGGATATGTTTTAGATGTGGAAAAACGCAACATCTTATAAAAGACTGCAGGGTGAAAATGCCACAGAGCCAACTGGTTGTGCCTAGAGAATGAATGATGCATTGGATGAGATTCATGGTGGTAAATCAGGAGTACATCTAGGAGTCAAGAAGACCTTGGATAGAATACGGCAAAGGTCGAATGTTGTGAAGATGTAGAGAGATGGTGACGGAGATTTCCGAAATGCGAAGGAAGCCAAGGCCCCAGATCAAGATCAAGAGGTGAGATGAAAGATTAAAACGTAGGTGCTACCCTCTTACCAATCTCATTTTATGTAGCTGGATCATTTCCGATGCCGAATGATGGCAAAAAACATATTCGTTACCATAGATTACTTCAGTGAATGGGTTGAAGCGTATGCCTTGCCTAATCAGAAAGCATCCACAGTTGCAAGAGCTATGGTGGACAACATGTTTCCAAGATTCAGAGTACAAATCCGATCAAGGAGGAAATGTTGAATCATACGTATTCAGGAATGATTGTACTTTGATGGTAACTATTGGTATCATTTTTGAATACCATATATGTTGCCTTTGTTATGTCTAAAATCAATTTATTTACGACTACTAATACATACTGAAAGTATTATACTTATGGTTTTGCAGTATAATGCCATATATTATTCCCTTAGGGAATAATGGCGAGGGATTAATAGTAATAGTCTTTATTCCCTCTTGTAGTCCTATCACAAAATTTTTCGAATTGAATATTACCATGGAAACGATATAACCAAACTCCAAAGTGTCAGTGTCAAACGCGTAGGCAGTGTTTGTGTATTTGAAATGAGATGAATGAAACTGAAGAATCATTTATTTATGAGATTATTCGTGGATAAAGTAGAGTCTACTACTCGAAATAATGAATATTATTCTCTCAGAATATTAGTTCTTCGCCGCTGACGCGGCTCGGTTCGTAAAAATTCCTTGAGAATAATAGCTATCATTATTGACTCGTGGTATAATGAACTATAATTTATCTCGAGTATATTCCAAACTTTTATACTTGATTTCGATTTGGGGGTCACCTCTCATAACCGTATTGAAACAATTGAAAACTTTACAAAATTAAATCATCCATTATTATTATTATTAAATTAAAAAAATGTGATGAAACTATAAAATCACACCTGGCATATACTCTTCAACATTCTTCGATATATTCAATTTATTCTTGGTTGTTTGTCAAACAGAGAACGACAGATAATTTATAATTTACATTTATATCATTTTCTACTGCATTCAAAAATTTATTGGCAGTAGATGCTTCAATTTGTTTCTCATGATTTTCATCACCCTGTTTGAATTTGACACCTGCCTGAAATATCACTCACATCGTTATTCTTATATCTTTCACCCTATAATAGTAAAATTATTATTGACAATACGGCAAATTGAATTTATATATCAACCTTCCTGAGAATTTCTAAGGAATATGAATCGTTTGTGAAATACAAATTAATAATGCACTTGAAAACGAATTCAAGGGGGTAGGTGGTTGCTATAAAGGCTACGTAGATAGAGCTAGGATCTTTTATTACCAAAACCAAAATTATTCTGACCAGCTATTTTACTCCTAATGAAGCTAACTTGGTAAAACTAAAATAGGCCTCAGTCTCATATTTGTTTTCACTCACCTTAGGCCTCAGCCATTCCACTTCAGTCAAGTTGATTCCATCACCGAGTTCAATTTCATTTGGAACAAACTGTGGATCTTCAAAAAGAATACTTTTCTGTAGGTGATCGTATTTGAGTTGTTCATAGTTTTGCAAAATTCCTCTCGGTTCAAGTCCAGATGAATTTTCACCAAGCTTAAACATGAAATAGGCTGACAGCCGATTGTACCCATTTTTTCTTATGGGTGCATTAAGCTAATGGGCCAACAAAGGTCATTTAACACAATGCAGCGATTGCACCATAGTTTTGGAGAATATTAAACACTCTTTAATGAATCCTCACCTAACCTCTGTTAATGGTCTCATAAGAAAAAGTCGGTGCAATCGGCTGTTACATAAAATAATTATATAATCGACTTACAATCAATAATACAATATATTTGGAAGCACTTCATTGGTATAGCATGAACAATCGTATATGTATTCCACATTCGATGATGTTCTTATGTGGAATATTCTGATTGTCTATGCAGAGCAGTTACAATTAATAGTGCATTCTTTCGATTTTCAACATGAGCTATTATAAGAATCATAAGTAGACTACACGACATTCTCGGTGAGCGCACTCGGCTGGCGAACCATAAAAAAATTAAGAAATGTGGATGATACGTCCAAGCCAGTCTTGGATATCACTCCATGCCCTTCGTGGTATTTGCCGGGGGAGTTGTTAGTTAGCACATCAACCTACCGTGTAGAAGTGTCCGGGACTAGCTTGGACGTATTGTCCAATTTTCTTGACTTCTTTAAGAATCATAATAGATGATACCGATTCTTTGCAACTGGTTCAGTCCGTCTTGGTGTTTCGTCGTCGTCGTATTTCAACTTAATCAAATAATAGTTTGCAATAAATTCTTACCGAATATATTTTTTTTGGGTCGAATCCAGTACACTTGAGTACATGCGACATCTTTTATTTCTCTCGCAAAAAACTGACTACCAGCAGTTTTTTTGCCACAACCCTAGATATACTGTTTAAATAAGATTATAATATCTTATCGGTACCCACAAAAAGTTGATATTGATCGACGCGATATGATATTTGATTTGGTTTGGCATGTTGACACTCATTGTGGGAAATATATTTTGTTTATATAATTTCGCATTATTTTCAATGAATCACTTGATAAGATATAAATAATCAATTTGTTACATTCATCTCCCCATAATTGCATTTCGGTAACTCCCCACATAAACATAATATGTGCCTAGAAAATATTACTTTTGTCGATTTTAATAAATACTTATGTCTTTATAACAAAAATAGTATTGGATATTTTGGATGAAAAAACAATTCTCTGGGTATTGATCTATGACAAACATTCTCTTAGATTTTTATGTTCTGTTAAGCGATGTCGGGGACTCACTCAAATTCACGTTTGTTGGAGACTGAAACATTTTGAGGGATTACCCGGTATATCAGTAACATTCGAAATAAATTTGATTTGCCATTGAAAATGTCGACTTTAATTGTAATAAGTACGTCAACACCAAGTGTTTTGTCAGTACATGTGATATTTCAATGTGTATTCTGATAGATTCGAACGGAACAACTCTAATTTCTAAGAATGTGAATTTCCAAAATTAAAATTTTCAAACGTCAAGTGAAGAATTTCGATTATAGGCTTAATAAATCGAAGCATACCTGAAATATGTGTGCAAGCGAAGTTTTTTCTTCCTAGATATGTACGTATGGCCCAGGCTATAAACCGATAATCCAGAAACAAACATTCCAAGTATAATTGGCACACGAAGTCCTCAGGACGTCCATCTATGGCACTGGATATGTCCATATATTCCAAACTATAAACAGAACATCTAGAAGACGTCCAGTAATGAAAGTACCAAGTACATACAGCATACAACGTCTTTGGGACGTCCATTTGTGGTGCAGCATATGTACATATGGCCCCGACTTTATATTGAACATCCAGAATAAGTCGTCCAGAAACAAACTAACTGAGTATATACATCATCCATCGTCCTGGGGCGTCCATTTGAGGAACTGACTATGTACGTATAGCCCCAACTAAAACTGAACATCTAGAAGACGCCCTGAAACAATCGTAACGACTTCATACAGCACACGACGTCCTCAGGGTGTCCATTCAACGTATTGGCTACATATGCCCCAGACTATATGCCGAACATCCAGAAGGCATCCAGAACAAACGCACCATGTATATACAGAATACGACGTCAATGGGACGTCCATTCGTGGTACTGCCTATGTACATTTGGTACCGACTTTATATCGAACATGCAGAAAAAAAGTAACCGAGTACATACAGCACCCGACGTCCTGGGGACGTCCATTTAAAGAACTAACCATGTACCTATGATCCCGATTATATACCGAACGTCCAGAAGACGCCCAAAAACAAACGTACCGAGTTTATATAAATCACATGTTATTTTTTCAGGCCAATATTTTTTTTTGTTTTTCTTTATTTTGTTACTTCAATTAAGCAATATTGTTTTTTTCATCACTGTTGGCACTATAGGAACGTGCCAATATATATATAACACTGTTCATACATATATTTGTTTTTTTTCGATACAAACCTTTAAGACATCTGAAACTGGACGTCGAATGACTCGGACAAGCTCCCCAATTGAAATGAGTGTTGGAAACTTCTGCCTGTGTAACATGGACGTACCGAAGACGTTTATTAAGGAAGTATGCAGAACGAATCGAGGACTTAATATACGTACTTCAAACGTCCTCCAGACGTCTTCGGAATATAATATTCTTGGAGAAGTTTCCTTCGTACGTACCAAAGATATCTGAAATTGGACGTCCATAGACTGTGATGATGCCCTTCAATTATATTTCTTGGGGACATCGGGATTTATGACATGACGAATCGAAGACGTCTTCAGGCCGTATTCTGAACGAATAGGAGATGTACGACGTATATACGAACACCGAACGTCCTCCGATCGTCTTTAGAATATACTTTTTTTTATTTATGAGGGTCAACTATTCTTCCAAATGTAGAATCGGGATTGATGTGGAAGTAATACATACAAATATACTCCCAGCCATAGTCCTTTTTTGTTCAATGCAATCAACGAAACCATTTCCACACTCGAAGTTGTATATTATACACCTATCAGACCGAGCGGCCTTGACAAATTTTTGGGACCAATTTTTTACAGTATGCCTTCGAGAGAGGAAATTATCGAAGCTTGCACAAGTCGTGTTGTGCAAAAAATATTACTTCATGTAGAAACCAGGATTTTCGTTTGAGTTTGAGACCAATTCTGGACAACTTTTTAGAGGGTGTCATGAATTCGTTACACATAAAAACATTGTGAAAATTACAAAAATGATGAATGGATACTATTTCAAATGAGGTTGAAAAAGGTGAATCAAAAACTCGTCTAAAAGTGTTACGAAAAAATTTAATGAAAACCAACGTTTTACAGAATGCCCAATGAAATTTCAACAAATTTTATCGTGAGATCGACGAACATTTTTGAGGCATACTGTTTGGCGGTATACAATAGGTACTATTTGAAAATCATTTTCCTAATTTTGTTGATAATGTTGGCCAATATTTACCAGACTAGATGTGCATTTGATATTTGATTTATAGCCCAAAATGCCCTTCAATGAACGAGGCAAACTAATCCTTGGTGTACCACTTTCATTAAATTACTTGAACAAGATTTACTTCTCATCAGAGAAAAAATTCTTTAAATGCAATGAAAATTGTATCTTTTGAATATTTCCGTGAACTGATCAGAACTCCTGGTTTCCAAGGATCACAAAGAAAGTTTGAACAGCGATGAAATCATGAGGTAAATGAGTGAACTCATAGTATTTTATATAACGTGTAATTTGAAAATGTAAATATTCGGAGGGTACAATAATTATTCGAAAAATATTGAAAACCGTTTTTCTAATAGAATACATAGAGTAAATCTTAATTTATTTTACTTCGAGGAAAAACGAGTAGGTACAAATCCATGAGAATAATTTAATGTTTAATCTACGTATAAAGAGTATTTTCCAACCATTCCTCCATCGAAAACGTTGCGGTATTTGTTTCTGAAGTGTCCTTTTCTTTGAATAAATCTGAAAAAATATAGAATATAAAGGAAAGGGAAAAATATTTGTGATGCAAATTGTTGATATCTGTTTGAAAACTGTTAATTCAAAATAAATTCATGTATACATATAGTGTAGTCCGTATAGGAGTTTGAAAACTGGAATCCAATGATAATTTTTGGTTGCTGTTTTTAATTTTTGAAGGGTGGGTGTCATTACTCCTATGGGAAGGAAATATATCATTCATTACCCCGTAGGAGGATGTTTTTTTAAAGTGTTTCATGAATTTCTTTCAAGAGATTGATATTTTATAATTGGATACTTGGATATTTCGTATTAAACATGGAGTTTTTTGGACGGTTCCGCTCCAAAACTCTTGTGTGATAATCAACAAATACATTAAGTTACTGCTCCTTTTTTTGCAACAACTTGATTCCAGGAACGGAAAACCCATGCATTTTTCGTGAAAAGTTATAAACATATTTTATGATCCTTGTGAAGAACCTCAAAATAAGTACGAAATATTGGTTTTCGCGGAATCACTCAAGATTTATTTGCAAGTTACCTATGAGAAAGGATACAAGTTAACATTGATGACACATTTGGTGATCCAGAAATTCGTAGATATGGTGTACCACAGGGCACAGTTTTAGGTCCCTTATTACTCAATATTCACCTAAACGATCGTTTTTCACTCGAAGGAAAAATGCATGCGTTTGCTGATGACACTGTTACATTTCACAATGCTAAAATTTGGATAGAGTTGAAAAAACAGTATAAGAGGATTTCAAAAACATTTGAAAATGTTTCGAAAAAAATTTATCAACAATGAATTGGGATGAAACAAAATATTTTCCCATTTCTTGTTATGAAAATCAACTACCTTTGTGAGCTGTACGAATAATGTTGCGTCCAGTGACTCCGATATAAGTGATGACGTATGCCACCTGCCATGTTAGCACTGATCGTTTAGGCTGAATCCAGCCTTACGCGGCAAATTTCTGAATTTGAATTTGGGAATGAAATTACTCAGTTACATTGTTTTATTCATTTTTTTGTTTTTCTTCCTGTATATTTTTATTTCATTCATTTCATTGAGGTGCGATAAACTTTCGTACACAAATTGCTGTCTGCTGGTATTGGCTTATAATAAGTGGACTTTTGCAAAAAAATAATAAGTTGTCTATTATATGAAAGTAAAATAGATGAGTGAATAAGCGGTTCACGAATTAAAACTTTTAATAAATTAACTATCAATTGAGTTTTAAGTTTTTTTGATTAAGCACCTAAGGAGGCGACCATGAAAGAAAGTTCCACCTGGCAACTGCTACTGCTACTTTTAATATGCTACGCCTGTATTCAAAAATAAAAAAAGATTTGACTCTTCGAAACCGTGTTAGGTGAATCCGTTTTTAACGAATCAAGATAATGCAGAGGAGCCATTTTAAATAACAACAATTTATTTCAACTCATAGTCGGATGTTGATATTACATAGAGATGCATATGTTCCAATTTTCTTATGATATTTTGGGATTAGTGCCTCATAATGCATATGATAATATATATTTTATTTCACCTGTTTGAAATGAGTTTTGCATTCATAATTATTGTAAAGTCATTGTGATTTTGCAGAGTAAACATTGCAAAAGTTACGTTGCATTTACATCTCTTGTTGTTACAAACTTGTAGTTACTTCGCAAAAATTGACGCAATTACATCAAAGGATTGTCATCTGAGTGAGACTTCTTGACATGTGAGCGACATAAATAGCAAATTTCCTGAAACATATTTCTTGACATCACTTGTCACGCTGTGATATCGCAGCGACGTTCTCGCGATGTACTTTGTTGGCTTGGTAATAGAAGTCATTGCATAATATGATGCGACAAACTGAATGCGAATAAAGTACTTTTCATTGTTATGGGTTGGATGTTCATGTAGATAACTTGGGTCAGAGCCAACTTTATTGCTGTGATATGTAATTTTTCAACTCACCTATCATGGTCTTCAACTTGACAGAACACATCATGAAGTCCTCAAAATTGATTTGGGCCCGTTTACTCCCGTACCTGTGCATGAGTATATTGAGAACCCTGTTGTTCAATCGATAGCCAGCCGAATTGAGGGCTTCTCTGAGCTCAAATCCGCTGAAGGTCCCCGATTTATCGGTGTCATACATCGCCCATACATTCTGTAAATATTAACATGAATGATTGGTAGTTTTTCATGATAATATTAACATTTATTCATCTCACAAAATATGTACATGTATAAAGAATACATGGAAAAAATAGGGTAAATATATTATTTAATGATCTATATTTATATATAGAACTCTATAATATATAATTTCGATAATGAAATATATTTGTTCAGATTGTGTTTGAACTTTTTGAAATTTCCAATAGTTTGAATTTAATTTGGTAGTTCATTGTAGAGGTTTGCTCTCCTCATTATAGTATAGTGCCGTGATAATGACTATTGATTTCATTGGAAAGTATTGCTGTCTTCCATCTCATATTTCACACAATGAATAAATTCACATGTTTTCGACTGGTATGTAGAATTGATGCCAAAAAGATTATGGGGTTTGTGAAGATTTGCAGTAGGCTCAGTGTGAGGCAATTTATGAATAGATTAAATGATTTTATTGTAAATTTTTCAGCGGATTCATTATTGAAGTGGTGGCCGCTTCACACCTAGATTTTGAATATCATAGATGAGAATATACCAAACAAAAAGATTTTTGGTAGTTCCAGAAAATTTTATCAAATTATTATCAAATTCAAGTGGGTCAGAGTGGTCAATGTTGAAATTGTTTATTTGTCGAAACCATATAAGTAGATTTACTATAATTGAGATTCAATTTTTAATATTGTAACCAAGGTGATACTTGCTTCAAGTCATGTGTCATAGATAATTGTATTGATTTTGTATCTTTTGAATTGTAAATTAAAGTTGTATCACCAGGAAAGAGTTTGATGGATTCCGAAAGATTCAGTTTTGAAATTGAATTGATATAGATTGCTATTAGAAATGAAAGATGAGATTGAAAACTTTAATGTAGAGTTAAGAATTTTTATCTACAATAAAAACTCAGTTATTAACAAAGATTCCGATTAAAGATTAGTCTGAAGCAACAAAAAAGTGAGGTCCGTTGGGCTTTGAACTTCGGAATCCAATCATTCTGAATGTATGGATATAAATAACCCCTCTTGAATCTGGATAATGTTATACAGCTAAGATATTGAAAAGTTGACGAATCATGTTTGCACTTGTTTATTTTTTCACCATACAGGATGGACGTCTACTCAAAATAACCCTGGAAATGGATAGAGGGGTAAATTTTTTTCCGAAATATCGATAGGTTGGAATTGAAAACTTTCACTCTAAATTTAGATCGGAAACCGATTCATTTGTCTAATGAATACTGTAGATTGAAATTATAAGGGGAATATATCTCGTTGAAGAAGTTTTTTTTGAGAACTCGTTTGGAAGTATTCAACATTGAATAGCGGAAATACGATACATACTGTGAGACGTTGATTGCTTCGTAACTCGTCGAGTTACAATGAAAAAACTTTGGTACACTGAAATTATTGAAGATAGGAGAGAGGAGAAGAAATTGTTATTAATTGTAGACAACAATTCAGGAGGTTCTGAGGAGATATATAAATATCAAACAACTGGATATATCTATTGAATCAGTGAAATCATTGAAGGATGGTGGAATAAAAACAGATGTAGAAATGAAAGCCATTCGTTGAAATTGAGGGGAGAAATCGAGACGAAAATGAATACTCAATTGGTGTGCGTTGCTGAAAATCCCAAAAGTCCATCCCGGTCTACATTTGGGATCTTGGGCGAGATTTGGGAAGGAAAATGCGTAGGGAAGAAAAAAAAGGTCAGGAAAGTATGCAGAATCACAATACTTCAATTACTTTCGATGAAAAGTCTGAACTTCGCAATTCACCCAAAGCAATCTCCACATTGAAGAAAATCAGAGCCGTGGAATCAACAAGTTGCCTCATCGACCAAGTTCAGGCAGAGGAGTTGAGATGGAAGATAAAAGAGCAGATTAAGCACGTTTCACATCCGACATCCAACATCAGCCGAGCAGAGCATCAAGCATTCATCAATTTACGAAGAGATGATATCATCAAAATTCCACCCGCAGGCGAAGGAAACGCCTTAGTAGTGATGGATACCGACCAGTATGAGACGAAAATAGAGGAGGTGTTGCAGAAAGGAAATAACAGTTATGTATGTAGAGACCCCAATTCATCGATAGGGAGAAAAAGGAGAGGAGAGGAAAGGAGAGATTATCACTAACGCCTGATCAGAGAGAAAACCACCTCACCTCTACTGGCTCCCGAAAATCCACAAGACGGACGTACCTCTTAGGGCGATTATCAGCTACGAAATTCTTCAGACTGGCGAAATTTCTATGTCCCATCCTCCAGCCATTACAAGGGAGCTCTTCGTCTTTTGTAAAGAAGTCCAGACAGAGAAGGGAACCAGCTAGAAAGTTTCGATGTAGACAGCAATGTTACCGTGAGAGAGTCAGCTCGAGAACATTAACAGGAACCTAAGAGAGAACGATAGTTTGGAAAATAGAACAACAACACCTGTAGGAGGCATCATATGGAGTTGCTGGAATGCTGCATTCAGAATTGCTACTTCTAATTAAAGTTTCTTTACCAAAGATGAAGAACTACCAATGGAATCACCACTGTTACCGGTTATAGCCAATATCTACGTGGAATGGTTTGAAGCATTCGCCATCGATAACAGCAAGAAGAAACCCTGCGTCTGGTTGAGATACTTCGACGACACGTCCACAGTATGGAACGAAAGAGATGCAGATTTGGGCACCTTTCTAGAATACCTGAATAACGTGAGGCCGGTGACTCCCACCATCAAATTGAAACAATATCAGAGCACACTGCCGTGTCGGAGGGGAGAATGAGAGCCAAGGGAGAGAGAGAGAGGAACGGGCGGAGGGAAGGGGAAAGAAAAGCCGGAGGAGAGGAGAAGGAGGGAAGGAGAAAAGAAGAGGAACAAAGTTACGATACATGCGAGTGTGACAACTCCTTGTGCGAACACAAGAAAAACACACAACGAGGTGAATCCACAAAACCGGGAACAACGGGGCATATTTGGGCAAAACAAAAAGTAATAATAATCTAAAGACGAGGTCATAAAATATGTGAAAATGATGGACTACATACAATAAGGTTGGTTCGCGGCATCTACCTTGTATTAGGAAAAAATTAAACAGGGCAACCCAAAATAAACACATTGATACATTCAGATTGAATGTATTCCGAGACTTTCGATATTCGAGAAAATAAATTATTAATGAAATATTGGAGGTGGTAAATCAAAAGTAATCATCACCTTCCACTGAAGAATTGAAGTCCATAAATTCTGGAACTCTTGATATCCCAATTTTCCCGATCGATCTGTATCCAACATGGCAACCATACTTCGGCAAATATCTTTAGAAAATCCTTCAAATTTCATCTCTAAAACAAATCAATGTACTCAGAGGTTAGAGATCTGTGTAGAAACCTATGCATGTCCACTTCATGCAACGTTTTGGTTACCATATATGTTATCCTACAAACATAAATTTCGGGGATTCCATCAATTTAATGCAATATCGATTTCACTAAGTGCTGAATCACCAGTTTATATAATTTTGTGGATTCTGTGCTCTGCTCATGCGATAAAATTAAAACGGAAACCATCTCTTATGTTAAGTACCTAGGTACATGCCGCATGCGTTATTGATTTTACATCAATTGAATCAAATCTTGTTGGGCATAAAACAACAACGACGAACGTGCATTTCACCAAAAGCTTATATAGCGCCACGTGCATACTGACCTACCAGAAAATATCGATGAGGTATTTTGTTCTGGCATTCTTTCTTTGCAGAAAGCACCGCAGAAAAGGCTCAAAAAGAGAGCCAACACATTTTTATCCCCCTGCTGTGATGACGGAGTTGCATTTATTCCGTTCACAATCGTTTTTTGTTCTGGTTCGCTGATATTCTTCAAATGGATGAATTCTATTCGGAGCAGAAATTTCCTCGCTGATTATCTATATATTTTGATATTATTCGAGATTTAATTACTATACCAAGAAGTCCACAAATGCCACAAACAAAATTTAATAATGCTCAAAGTCGAAGATTAAATAAAATAGCCGGAATCAAGAGAAAAAAGTTCGAGGTCAATGTCAAAATTTCAAGAAAAGACTGATTAACAAAACGCACTCAAAATTCAGAAATTCTGGGAAAGAAGTAGAAATGTGTTTTTATTTAATGATAAAATCCAAATGTCAAAAACTGTTGCAAGCATCAAAAGAAAAAATCACTCACAATAAAAATATATATTTTTTCCTAGGTTTTTCGTATTCCTAACCTACCACAATCTGAAAAAATAAGGATTGATATCGGAATATAAACAAGTGCAAAAGGGCTCACTATTAAAATGTGTTCCATTCAGAAGGAACTGTTTTAGCCACTAATCGTGGTGGATTAAAAATCCGCCCTTCTGCACTTGTATATAATTCCAATATCAATTCTTATTTTTTCAACTTGAAGAAGAAGTAGGTATATTTCGTTCGATCAGAAGGAGGTACTTGGTTTCTGCAGCACAAATGAATAATTATTTTCAATCATGTAAAGAAAGCAGATATCGTACCTATTGGGATTTCAAATTAAGATCGCAGCGTCATAATCCAACTATGAGCACAACTTTGACAACTATTAGGCATTCCAGATCACGTGATGTCTGGGTGGCTAACACAAGTTTTAACCAATCACACACTCGTTTGCAGAAAACAAACGGTAGTTTCTGGGGGGCAGATGGCGCCGTATTGGTTCATTTCGATTCATTTGACATTTTTGACAAGTATCTGGAATGCCTAATTGCTATTTAAGGTTAGGACTTTGGCGTTGTTTGGAAATCTCAGACCGTAAAATTTTGAGAGCGACTATTACAGTTTTTAGTGTTTTTTCACTTTTAATGCGAACGATAACCATGAATTGTTCTTGATAAACATTTGTAATAGGTACTGTTAATCGTATTCCAAAATTTCAAACATCGGAGCGCCATTTTGACCAAGAATACAACTAATAAGCACCACTTTGACATTGTTTAAAACTTTTCACTAGGGGGGATATCGCTTGTCTTGAAATCCCAAAACTGATAATCCCCATAATACAGGAATAGATAACTATTCTGTGCCCACAAATAATCTATATGCACCGCCACTGGAAGGTGGGCTCTACACTTGTATCCTGTCACAGTGTGTAATTTGCTATTTGCTATTGGCTAAACACAAACACCTGTTTGGATAGTTTCGGAAGGTGCGAAGGTGTTGCAGTGTTGCCGGTTTCCGTTTCCTATTGAATATACACATTTGGTACCCGTTCAAATTTTTAATTTGCGTTACACATAGTTCCAAATTCTGAAAATAATTGAATCAAAAATATTCAGTAGGTATCTTCGAACCACTGACTTATTGGAAAGCTAATAATAACAATTCAAGGACTTTTCATGTTTATTGAAAGTTTCGTTACCTAGACAACCAACGCAACAAACTGTCAGTCAACAATACAAACACAGCCTTTAAAAATGTGGAATCAGATCGTACGATTGAACTCAAATATGTATTTGTTTCAATTCGATAATGAAAGATGAATATCTTTGTTGCATACTCCTGAGGATTTGAATCGAAAATTCAGACTAAAAATGGATTTTGAGGCGTGAGAAACAAGCTACCTCATTATGCGATCCATACCAAAGTGGGTTGATAAAATCCAAGACAGTGATAAATTAGGGCAGAGGTGAGTTGATATAAAATAATAATGGTTCAAATCAATATATTTTTTTTGCAGTATCTATGACCTTTGCTTCAACCCCGATGGTACTCAATTAATTGTGGCAGGTGGAAACCACGTCTTGGTGTACAATACTACCGATGGTAGCCTTATACAGCTTTTGAAAGGTCACAAAGACAGAGTTCACACAGTTTGTTATGCCAGAAATGGAGAAAAATTTGCAAGTGGCAGTGCCGATAAGACTGTGATTATATGGTCGAATAAATTAGATGGATTGCTCAAATACAGTCATAATGATTCTGTTCAGTGCCTGGCTTTCAATCCCCTCTCACACCAGCTGGCTTCATGTGCTTTGTCAGACTTTGCATTTTGGAGTACCGAGCAGAAGGCTGTTCAGAAACATAAAACTAATGTAAAAATCAATTCATGTTCTTGGACAAACGATGGACAGTATTTGGCATTGGGGTTGAATAATGGTGTTATATCAATTCGTAATAAACTAGGAGAAGAAAAAAGTAAAATAGAACGTACAAACTGTTCTGCAATATGGGCTTTGAGTTGGAGCACAAATAAAGAAGATCAAATAGATACACTCTGTGTGACTGATTGGAGCAAAACATTGTCATTTTATACACTTGGAGGAAAATTAGTAGGCAAAGAAAGAACTCTAGGTTACGAAGCATTGAGAGTTAGGTACTTTCCTCATGGTAATTTCATACTGATTGGAGGATTGAATAAAGCCTGCACTATGTACACTAAGGAGGGTATCAAGCTAGGGGTCATTGGAGATACACAGAATGCGTGGGTGTGGTGTTGCGAAGCTCATCCCAGTGGGAATTTTGTGGTACGGTCTTGGCAAGTGATTTCAATATTCAATATCTTTGGATTATTGTTTCAATGAAATCAAAGTTCTGAAATTTGCAATTTTTTTTAGGCTGTAGGTTGTGAAGATGGTACCATCGCCTACTATCAACTGGTGTTTAATATGGTCCATGGCCTATATAGAGAAAGATATGCTTTTAGAGAGAATATGACAGATGTAATAATACAACATTTGATAACGGAACAAAAAGTTAGGATCAAGTGCAGAGATCTCATCAAGAAAATTGCCATTTTCACCGATAGATTAGCAGTAGGTAGAAAAAAATTCAATCTAACCCCCCCTTTCTCTTAGGGTTATTTTTCGGGAATAATTACACAAGTGCTTCAAAATTACCGATAATTTTCCATGAAAGCATGTTGTCTAAAAACTGCATGAGTTTATTTTAAAATAACCGAATGCAGTTTTTTTACTGACAACATGCTTGAAGGAAAATTATCAGGTTTATTGGATGCACGAGTGTAATTCGGTACAATATTTCCGGAGTTAAAACAACAACGTTTGTCAAGATGACAAATGTACATTTTAACAATCGTTACTATAGATACACGGACCGAGCGGGTATTTTTAGATACCTACCGGGTATTTACCAGCCCGAAAATGTCCCGCCGGGAATTTATCGCTGTAATTGATCGAAAATGTCCCGCTTCATATGGTATTTTCAACATACGATGGAAATATTCATTTATATTTCTCAACCCTTGTTGAACATTCTTGCCAATGTGGAGCTAGAGCCTTGTGCAACTGAGGGTTTGCTAAACTTAGTAGTTGTCATTGGATTTTTGTACAAGATTAGGAACTACATTTCTTTGAAATATCTTAAATCAATTTATTTTTCACTAATTTATGTCAAATAACAGTATTTAATTAGCATATGGAGTACTGCATCAAATACAGTTCTGAAAGTATTTTCAGAACAAAGCAATAAAATGCATTTTCTATTTACCTTATTTGAACCAACGAGAATTATTTATAAACCAAATCGTCTCCTCGTCATCAACTCTATTTACAAACTGAAAATATGTACTATTTTTCAATTGATTATCAACTAATAATCATGAAATTGATTAATTTCTTGCAAGGACAACTTTGAGTCTATTTCTCAGGGGGTTACCAGTGAACAGAGATATCAAATCATTCATGAATATATATGTACTGCTGTTATAGCTTTTTTTTTGGCAAAAAGTATAGTTAGTAACAACCCTTCTTATACAAAAGGAAGGTAACACACGTCAGAAAGATTCATTTTCACAAAGTGCCTTTTACTTTCCTCTATTGTTATATTTGAAATGCTAGTTGGTAGGACATCATGTCTCTAGTTGAACTTTATTGTTATCTTGGTGTTTATCTTTTCTGAGAATTGGGAGTGAAACACTTAGCACAATAATAACCAGTAGAAAACGAAAAATCATTGGTTGACAGTTTTAAAAGTTGATTATTACAGTTCTTCCAGCATTTTTCGCTAGATTAAACTACCAGAAACACAAATCAGCGGAAATTCAGTCTGCTGTATAAAATTTGATCAAAAAATCATACCCTCCTAAAATTTCTGTGAATCATTGTCCGTCAGCATTCTGAGTCAGTAGACTGACGTATGACCATTAACTTATATCTATGAAATAACCAACCAAGACAAGGCACTGATTTCGATAATCGTATGACCATTAACTTATATCTATGAAATAACCAACCAAGACAAGGCACTGATTTCGATAATCTGTTCTATGTCAGAGATAATACTGGTATTCATAATACTCCTTCCCTTACGAGAAAACTGGTCCTACATTATTGATCGTTCATATCACTCACCGCTCTCTTATATATTTTTCAAGGTCCAGTTGCCCGAAAGAGTAGTAATTTATGAACTTTACTCAAAAGATTCTAACGATATGCACTACAGGGCAAAGGAAAAAATCACCCAAAAACTGGACTGCAGTCTGCTAGTCGTGTGCTCTGATCATCTAGTTGTCTGCCAAGAGAAGACACTTCAGAGCATGTTTTTTACTGGAGAAAAGGAAAAAGAATGGGAGTTTGATAGCCCAATCAGGTACATCAAAAATATCGGCGGACCTTCAGGCAAGGAAGGCTTACTATTGGGATTGAAGAATGGACAAGTCTGGGAGGTTCATCTTGACAATATATATCCATTGCTCAAGGTGAGGAACAACAAGCTTTCGTCTAATGAATCAGAAATTGATAATATTTTCCTCCAGAATATTTTTTATCGCTTTTTCCATACATTTTTTTATAAAAAACAGTCCTATGATAAACATCTGAATTTATCTATTCATTCAACAAAAAAACAAAATTATAAAGAGAATAGGAAAATGAGATAAATACATAAACTTTTGACGATTGACACAATAATCCACACAGGAATCTAGCAAAAGTTGAGTCAGAAGTCGGGACATTTGCTAAATGACCAACTAGATTTGAATTATTACCTCTCGTTCAATTTGTTTTGTTAGCAGTTCAACATTTGTTTATCATCTTCTGACTGAAAGACAACAGTGATAAATCATGACTGTGATGTATTGCATTTGGGGAAAAAGGTCTGAAAGTTAATCTGTTGAAATCCTTAGGAATCAATATCTATTTTTTATTTATCTATTCATTCAACAGAAAAACAAAATTATAAAGAGAATAGGAAAATAAGATAAATACATAAACTTTTGACGATTGACACAATAATCCACACAGGAATCTAGCAAAAGTTGAGTCAGAAGTCGGGATATTTGTTAAATGACCAACTAGATTTGAATTATTCCCTCTCGTTCAATTTGTTTTGTTAGCAGTTCAACATTTGTTTATCATCTTCTGACTGAAAGACAACAGTGATAAATCATGACTGTGATGTATTGCATTTGGGGAAAAAGGTCTGAAAGTTAATCTGTTGAAATCCTTAGGAATCAATATCTATTTTTCATTTATCTATTCATTCAATAGAAAAACAAAATTATAAAGAGAATAGGAAAATAAGATAAATACATAAACTTTTGACGATTGACACAATAATCCACACAGGAATCTAGCAAAAGTTGAGTCAGAAGTCGGGACATTTGCTAAATGACCAACTAGATTTGAATTATTACCTCTCGTTCAATTTGTTTTGTTAGCGTTAGCAGTTCAACATTTGTTTATCATCTTCTGACTGAAAGACAACAGTGATAAATCATGACTGTGATGTATTGCATTTGGGGAAAAAGGTCTGAAAGTTAATCTGTTGAAATCCTTAGGAATCAATATCTATTTTTTATTTATCTATTCATTCAACAGAAAAACAAAATTATAAAGAGAATAGGAAAATAAGATAAATACATAAACTTTTGACGATTGACACAATAATCCACACAGGAATCTAGCAAAAGTTGAGTCAGAAGTCGGGATATTTGTTAAATGACCAACTAGATTTGAATTATTCCCTCTCGTTCAATTTGTTTTGTTAGCAGTTCAACATTTGTTTATCATCTTCTGACTGAAAGACAACAGTGATAAATCATGACTGTGATGTATTGCATTTGGGGAAAAAGGTCTGAAAGTTAATCTGTTGAAATCCTTAGGAATCAATATCTATTTTTCATTTATCTATTCATTCAATAGAAAAACAAAATTATAAAGAGAATAGGAAAATAAGATAAATACATAAACTTTTGACGATTGACACAATAATCCACACAGGAATCTAGCAAAAGTTGAGTCAGAAGTCGGGACATTTGCTAAATGACCAACTAGATTTGAATTATTCCCTATCGTTCAATTTGTTTTGTTAGCAGTTCAACATTTGTTTATCATCTTCTGACTGAAAGACAACAGTGTCAAATCATGATGGTGATGTATTGCATTTGGGGAAAAAGGTCTGAAAGTTAATCTGTTAAATCCTTAGGAATCAATATCTATTTTTTATCTATTCATTCAACGGAAAAACAAAATTATAAAGAGAATAGGAAAATAAGATATTAATAATACATAAACTTTTGACTATTGACACAATAATCCACACAGAAATCTAACAAGTTGAGGCAGGAGTAGATACATTTGCTAAATGACCAACTAATTTTGAATTATTCCCCTTGGTTCAAATTGTTCTGTCAGAACGAAATATGAATAATTATAAGTTTAGTAGGTGAAATCAGACAATCTGTGTAATTTAATGAAGTGTAGTGAAAATCACACAATAGAGTGTTTTTTCAATACGTTATTATGGATTTTCATCAAGTATTAACCAATTCCATTAGTTATTTTATATTGAGGAAAACTTTTATATTTTTGTTCGAAGGTGACTGCTGGCGATGGAATTAGATGTCTTGACTTGAGTCAGCGTAAAGAAAAACTAGCTGTAGTGGACGACTCCAGTTTATGCCAAATTTTCAACGCCAGGTCTGGAGAGTTGATTTTTCAAGAGGTCAATGCCAATAGTGTAGCTTTCAACAACCTTTATGAGGATATGTTAGCTTTCAGTGGCAACAATAATCTATCAATAAAAGTTAAGGATTTTCCATCACACGTCCAGAAATTGAGCGGGTTTGTTGTAGGATTGACAGGTTCCAAAGTATTCTGTCTAAATGGCTCTAATATGAACACTCTGGAATTGCCGCTCGGTACGCCCATGTACCAATATATCGACAAAAAAATGTACAACGAGGCCTACAGAGTTGCTTGCCTTGGAGTGACTGAAGGTGACTGGGAGGAACTAGCACATTCAGCTCTAGAACACATGGAATTTGAAGTGGCAAGGCTTGCATTCATCAAATTGCAAGATTTTCCCCATTTGGAATTGATTCAAGAATTGCAGGAGTTACAGCACAAAGGTGAGCATACTACAGAAAAAGTGTGATTTGATCCTAAGTATCCTTCGATTTAGCTTCCTATTGAAATCCATCAGACAATCCCCGTCCATGAAAATTAAAACTATATGATCAATACATTGAAAACTGAAAGACATAGAGAAGCCTGATCAAAATCTGCAAATTAAATTCAAATCATAACAATTATAAATGAAAACATTTATTTCCCTTTGTAACCAGTTGATTGATTGGGAATGATTAAAATAAAAGGCTTCGGTACACATATACATACAGCTTATCCATTTCATCTTGGCACGGAAATGGTGACATGGTATGCAGTGTGGGACAAATAACCATTTGAAATCCACACAAAGTTCCATGCACAACCGGATGTGAGACAAATTTCCATGCCAAGTTGGATTGCATAAGATATACATTTGCTTCATACTCAACAGGAAAACATCAATACACATGAAGTCTGCTATAGAATAAACATTCACTAATTGATGCTGCTTCAGTTTCCACTCAGAAATTCAGAGAGTTGAGCAAACCATATATAGATGAAACTTTGAATTGGAAGGCCATATAGACAAAATAAAAATAAAATCATTCCACTACTAGGTATTCTCTAGAAAATTAGGATGTATATTCCATTCATCTGTTTGAAAACTATTTACTTCTCTCTCGTTTACTCTCATCTTCATTTCATGATACTTATCTGGGGCTCTGCTGCACAAAGAACTTGAAAACCACTAGAAAGACTGCAGAATAAAGTTGTTAAATGTATTTATAATCTATTCTGTCTGGAACCTACAATTAACTTATATCGACCAAAAAACTTCTAGATATTAAAACCCTTCGTGAAATGAGAACATGCATATTTATTAACTTGGTAATTACTGGCCCCAAACGTTCAAATATTGAATTTAAAAAGAATAGAGACATCCATAACTACAGTACAAGGCAGATCGACTTCTTGAGTATAAATGGGGGGGCCTCCCAAGAGGGGGGAGGGAGGGGAGGAGAGGTGATTTTGGCAACAAAAGGCACCCCCCAAGGGGGGGGGGTGGGGGCGCCGCTCTTTTTGTTTTTTTTAAGAACCAACGGGTCACATAAGAAAGGGAGGAAAATTACCTACGAGGAGGAGACGGAAATAAGTGGAGGCGGAAAGACAAGGATTAGGAAAAAAAAAAAGAGGGCAAAAAGAAAATAAAAAAAGGGGGGGGGGGAACAACCACATAAAAAAGGCCAAAAAAACAACATCAAAGAGTAAAAAACACCCCCCAGGCCAACTCCAAACAAAAAAAAAAAAAAAAGGGAAAAGAAGAAAGTAAATAAAAATAAGAAGGAAATTGGGGTTTGGAATGAAAAAAAAAGGAATCGGGAAATAAGGGAGGTTTTTTTTAGGAAAAAAAAAAACAAAACAATGGGTTCCACAAGAGGAGGGGAATTTTAGGAAGCTTATTTAAATAAATTATTTTTATTAATGGGAAATAGGAATAACAAGCGGAACAATAATGGTAGGGGGAGGGGCAAAGAAAAAACTAGAGTTTTTATAATTCAAAAAAAGTTTATTAGAAGATATTTGATCTTGACCAAAAGGAATGGGGAGAAAGGATTTGCCAACAACAGCAATTTGAAACTCACTTTTATTTTTCTATACAAGCTTTTGATATTTACTTTTACCAACAAAAGAAAAAGGAAAAAAAAAGGGAGGAACAAAAAAAAGAAAACAAAAAAAAAAAGACTTTCATCTCCAATACATACTCAGATCACAGCACAAAAAACGCCTTCATATGCTGGAGCTTACCTATTCAACCTGTTACCTGGAAATATTAAACAGAAACAAACGAAAATGTTAAACAGATGTGAAAAAAATGACCGAGGAGCAAAACTTAGATGATTATACAATGACCATAGCAAACAATGAGAATTTTGAAGTTTTTAACGAGAGAATAGTGTAATGAGTTTAATATATTTATTTCCATGTATTTTATCTTATGAATGTAAAGGACGTATGTTAATGTTCGCACCTTGTTGACTTGTCCATGTTGTAACACAACGAAGAGACCAATAAAAACTCTTCTATCTATCTAATATGTCCAAATCAAATTTTGGCAGTATATCAATATTACATGAAGGTGCAGCTATTTATAATCGCCTACCAACAACGATAATTTAAAAGGAAATTGAAGGAAATTTCACTAACCAAATGAATACTACCCTCAACAGACTTTTTTGAAACAGTTTCTAATTTTTTTTTTAATATTTGACTATCTCTTATACTATATGTATCATTGTTATATTATTTATTTTAATTCCATTCCCTAACATAAACATCACTACTGTTTCTTGGGATAAATAAAGCAATAGTTCACGAAAACTTTCAAATCGATAGGAATGTTATTGAAAATAATCATACTAGCACGCCAGGTAATTCGTATGAAACCTAATATTTTGTTTGTGAAATTTCAAAGTTATCTGGTATTTTTATTGCAAATCACCTACTGGCTTATAATAGTATATTATGCAACGATCGTGTAATGATGGTTATTAATACATGAGCATAAACCGGGATAAGAAACGAGCCGAAGGTGAGTTTCGTATGGTTTATGCGAGTGTATTAATAACCATTACCTGAGAGTTGCATACGCTATTTTATCTAAACCCAATAAATAATGAAGAACTGAAAAAATTATATTATTAGGTATTTATATTGAACACAATAATAGTAGGTAATCAATCGTATTTCTTTGAAGAATTCTACAAAATTATAATTAATGGTAGGTATAACCAAGGAAAATACAACAATGAGAAATGAAAAGAAAAAAAAAATTAAAAAAAAATCTCTGCCGAGGTCAGGAATTGAACCCGGACGTTTCTGATCACTGCCGGCGCCATTGACCACCTGGCCATGAGAGCGCATTTGATTGGTTCGAAAGTAAAAACATATATGTTGCATTTGTCAAATGAAAAATATAATCCTTTCAATTGTATTTTTTTCTTGTCTAAGACATCTGTGGAGGAGTCGCTGGTAATTCTTCTATATCACTGCTATAAGACATTTCCATACGATTATCGAAAATTGACTAAATTCTTCAAAAATTCAATACCTACTGATTTTGACTTGACAAACGTCAAAATGCAAAGCTTGCACATCATGCTTGATTGAAAAATAATGGGTTTCTATTGGTTGGAAATCTGTATCGTAATGGATTTCATTATGAAACGGGTTGTGGGCATATAAGTGTATTATTAGAGTGCGGGTGTAGTAGCCATATATATGAGAATCTTCCACCTTTCAAATTTTTAAAAATGTCACAAGTAAATTTATAACTACAGATGTAAAACGACCTTCTCATTCTAATTAAACCTTTTTCAGGTGATTGCCCAAAAGAAATCATGCTTGCCGATATTTTTGCTCACAAAGGTAAACTCAAGGAAGCTGCGAAGCTGTACCAAAAATCCGGTCACGAGTTCAAAGCTCTAACGATGTATACTGATCTGAGAATGTTCGATGAAGCGCAGGATTATCTAGGCTCGACCGACAACAACGAGTTGATACGAAAAAAGGCGGATTGGGCGAGAAACATCAACGAGCACAAGGCGGCAGCGGATATGTATCTTTCTATAGGCGACACGCAGTCTGCGATAGAAATCTACGCCGAAAACGGATGGACCGATCAACTGATAGACGTGAGCAGGAAACTGGACAAGTCGGACAAAACCTCTCTTCTGGCCATAGCCGAACATTTAAAACGACTCAATCAGTCCTCGGCAGCGGCGGAGATATACAGGAGGCTCGGCGATAATGCAGCAGTTCTACAGCTCCACGTAGAAGCCAAAGAGTGGTCGCAGGCGTTCGCGCTGGTTCAAAGTCAACCGCAGTATAACGCGATCGTTTACGTGCCCTACGCGCAATGGTTGGCGGAAAGCGACAAATTTGTTCAGGCTCAAAAGGCTTTCCACAAAGCGGGAAAGTTAGAAGAAGCTTTCAAAGTTTTCATTCAGTTGACAGATAATGCAGTGAGCGAGAGTAGGTTTCAAGATGCTGGGTACTACTATTGGATAACATCCAGGCAATATCTTGACTTGTCTAACGAGAACAGTGACAAAACGGAACAGTACTTGAAGCAGTTTTATGCCAATGAAAAGTTGGCAGTGATTTATTATGCCTACAATACCATCCACAAATATCTCGAAGAACCATTCACCTCTTACATGCCTGAAGCTCTTTTCAATATTTCTAGATTTCTGATGACGGAAACTAATCAGAAGCGTATAAAAGGCATTTCAACTTTTGCTATACTTTACACTCTATCTAAACAAGCTAGAAAGCTGGGGGCAAACAAACTCACAAAGCAGTTGCTGGACAAAATTCAAGGATTGAGAGTTCCACAAAAGTTCCAAGAACAAGTAGAAATAGCGACTATATCCTCCAGAGCTAAACCCTACAGCGATCCAGAAGAACTACTGCCAATGTGCTACAGATGTTCCACTTACAATCTTTTGACTGCAAATTGCAATAACTGCACGAATTGTGGGGAAAAATTCGTTTATTCATTTGTCAGTTTTGAACTATTGCCACTAATTGAATTCCAGTTGGAAGATGGGATAAGTGATGAAGAGGCGATGAGATTGCTGGAGACTCCGGTATCTGAGAAAAAAGAGGATGCCTGGAAAGAGAGTATTTCTGAAAACCGACAGACTTTACAGTTAGATAATTCCGAGGAAGATTACGATCCTTTCGTAACCAAAGTAGCAAAACAAAACGAGTTTCACCCGGTAGTGGTAGATCGAAAAACATTGCAATCTTTGGACAATTCCAGTGTTTTAGTATGTAAATGGCCCCCGCCACTGAAACGCCAGTATTTTCGAAATTTATTACCAGATTTACACATCACAATGTGCGAGTCTTGCTTCAAGTGTTTCCACGTAGACGATTTTGAACTTCAGATGTTGCAGAATGGTCATTGTCCCTTCTGCCGCAGGTCAAGCGATGGTGTTGGACCTGATTCGACTGACGAATTTTTAACTTGATATACAGTACAACGCCTATTAAAATGATCTCAATCCAATAGATTTCAAGTCAAATACATACCTATAAATGTATAATGTCTGAAATGTGGAAAAATTGATGCTAGCTTTCTTCCAGAAAACTACAAAAATTTTATTGACATTTCTTCTGCAGGGACTTGCAATTAAAATATTCAAAACGTAAAATGCTATATTTCAAATTTCATTTTCGTTTAATATTTCGGATGATTATCTCTGAATATTTCCATCGTATGTTAAAAATCCCATACGAAGCGGGACATTTTCGATCAATTGCAGCGATAAATTCCCGGCGGGACATTTTCGGGCTGGTAAATACCCGGTAGGTATCGAAAGATACCCGCTCGGTCCGTGTATCTATAGTAACGATTGCCAAAATGTACATTTGTCATCTTGACAGGCATCAATACTGAATTTTAAACGTCGTTGTTTTAACTCCGAATTACACTCGTGTATCAAAATAAACCTGATAATTTTCCATTCAAGCATATGTTGTCAGTAAAAAAACTGCATTCGGTTATTTTCATATTTTGCTAAAAGAGCCTTCCTCCTTCGGAGTCGGGCTCTTTCGACAAAATATGAAAATGAACTCATGCAGTTTTTAGACAACATGCTCTCATGGAAAATAATCGATAATTTTGAAGCACTTGTGTAATTACTCTCGATAATTTCACGCCATCGTGTGTTACGATTGCCAAATAATGAAATAACCTAATGAACCTACAGACTTGAAGCACTGATCTTTTTTCGTCTGACTATAATAATAATGTTAAAATTCATTCAGACTTGCTCCCATAACTTTTTTATATCTCCTTTCATATCATTGTGAAAATCATGCCGTATTCCAAATACAGGCGCTAACAAGAGAAATGTTTCAATGTGACTCAATAAAGCAATGTACACATAATAAGGAACTGTCCATTCTCGTGTCTGGGATCGACCAATAACGATGCGGCAATCGATACCATCACGTGGCTTACTTTGTTCACCCAAAATTCACTTGCAGGCTGAATATAGTTTTTACATTCTCTGTTCCACAGGAGGATTACCAGAACTGGAATTTAAAATGGCAGCAGATCATTTTACTTATAATAGACTAGTATCAAGGGTATTCATGGTTTTCATTGACTTCAATCGAAGACCTTCAGCAAGTATGGCTTGTTAGTAACTCCCAACGCCATATCCCAATACTAAAAAAATAATTCCATACGAGAAAAATGTCTGACCTGTTGGGGAACCGAACTCCGACCTCTCGTTTTGGAGCCGGGCACACAACCACAACACCAACCCATTCACCATTTCACTTATAATATCGTATTTTGGTGAGAAAATCCAAATTTTTTGAAAAAATTGCCACCAGGAGTCCTTGATCAGTGAATAAAAATTATTTGGCGTAGATTTTAATTGAATGCCATAAATAATTTTTTTCAATAGCACCATTATGGCTCATTGTGTTTGTCGGAAAAATTCCTGTTTTAGCAACATGCAAAAATGATTTTGACATTCAATTGTGTTTGTAGTTTTCGGGGTTCTACAAATCCAATTAACGCACTTGATATTCTTCTCTCTCAAGGTAATTCCATAGCTGGGCACCGTTAATCAACTAATTAACTTCGTTAATCCGTTACAAAAAAAGTTAGCTTCATTAAACGTTAAAGCGTTATATTTCGGAAGAATTAACGCAAGTTAACGTTAATCGTTAATCCGTTAATATGTGTAAAATTTCATCTTTATTTCGTTGCGTTAGGAACTCATGGAACAAAAACCTGTTGGTTCTGGATGTTAACAGGTTAGGAACAAAACAAAATACTTGTATAATTCAGATGTGTAATTTAATCGTCGGGTATAAGGTGCACATTAACAAGTTGAAGTTCTCGTCTGAAAGCGAGGCTCGTTTTGGTGTTGGAGTGTCTTTACCCGTGGAAAAAAAGACGTCCAACTGCAGCGCTTGAGGGTATAGCAGTATTGTATTCAATGAACAGGTTTATGAATATCTGTTCCCCGAGAAACACAGCAAACCTAACCGCTGTTGTCATATGTCAAAAGTATTTTTCATAGTTTTGAACATGAATGCCTCTGTTATATTTTTTTTTCTTAGTTAGTAAACGTTTATTGATTCAAGAAACATGTAATGTTTATAGAGGAACAATTTAAAAAAAATACATGAATAATATCATTAACATTATCAACAAATACACACCATAGATAGTTCTCTGTCTGTTTTGAACTCGAAACTAACATGTGTCCTGAAATTGGGCACTGATTACAAGTTTTTCAGGAAACCGCTGTCAAAAAATCGGTTAGTAGCGGTGAGTAGTGGTTACTATCGGACCATACCCTAAGCACCTGCGCTAAGTAATGAATTGATCAAACGTCAAATGAAAGAAATCTCCTTGCAGTTTTCTTTCTCACTCGCACGCCTCTGCAAAATATATCTAGTTTTGTTTTTGTTTCACTCGCTGCCACGCGTTAACCGTCACTTGACGATGCCGTGCGGAAACTATTCGGCATTGGATTAACGATTAACGGACTTCTGCATATTAACGAAAGTTAACGTATCCGTTAACCTTTTTAAAAGTAAATCCGTTAATCCAAATGTTAACTTCGTTAATTAACGATTTACGGATTAACGAGTTAATGCCAAGCTATGGGTAATTCCACCAAACGTAATATAGAATGATCAGAATTAGCGATCCCATCCGAAAGCTAGCGCAATATAGCCCCATATTTAACCGCCATGAATTTTTTGAGGGGTTCTTAAAGATAACGTCCATCAAATTGTTAAGCTCGGTATACCATGACAGCAACCATTTATTCATTTAAAATGAAGATTTGAAGAGAGAATGTGTTTAGTCTGAGTGGCACAATTTGCAATTGTATCATAGCTCTTTGCATCGAATCCGTTAAAATATATTAATGAATTGTATTGAAGATTACAAATTTTCCGAAATCCCCGTATTCCAGTGATCATAAACAAATGTTATACTAGCTATTAAGAAACTTATATGTTCATCAGGGATAGAAAATGGGAGGACATTTTGAAAAATATCTTAGAAATGTGGAAAAACTGGTGCCTATTGAAAAAGTGTGCAGGTAAAGCCTGTGACATGTTACAACACTTTTTCCTGTTTAACATCTGTATCTTTGAAAACGGCGATATTGCCTGTTTATTAAATTCTGGGACACCTGGTAGGAAGGGGGGGGGGGGGGCGGATGGGGGATTGGGGAAACAGCCTACAGAAAGACAGGCTTTTCGACAACAAAACAATAGGGGGGGTTGAAAAAAAAGAGAGGGCGACCGGGGGGGGGGTATATTTTTTTTTGGGCCCCCACTGAACAAAAAAAATTTTTTTTAAAAACTGGAAAAATTCCCTCATTGTTTTTCTTTTCTTTTTTTTTTTTTTGGAGATAAATGTTTTCTTTTTTGTTGCTTCTCGAAACAAAAAAAACTTTGTCGATCGATCGGTTGACTATGCACTTCCAATAGCGTCAACAGCGAGAAATGGGAAACCCAACAGAAGGAAAAAGAACAAGAAGGAAAGGGGCGCCATAAAATTCTAAACAATATCGCATCGGTCCCAGCACCATCCTTCTAGACATCTTAGATGTAGGACATTTCATTTTTCTCTGGAAAGTTCATGAGATCATGAAAAATATCGTTTGCCTTCGATATATCATTCAAAATTGACAGAGTATTAATATTTGAAATAACTCTTCGATTTTATGAGACTTCCTTACCTGTTTTCAAAGAAAAATCTAAAATATCTTTCAACTCCACCCAATCTACTTCTTGGTCTTCACCGGCTAACTTCAAAAAAGCTTCATAAACTTTGTCAGTCTCCATTTTTTCCTCTGCACTTGGTTCCTGTATAACCTATGAGAGAGTTTTGATCATAAAGTCCTTCGACATTATATTGCATGAATAGTTCAGGAAATGAAGCATTTTGGCTTGCTATTTTTTCGTCCACCGTGGATTTACCTGAAATTCTCACAGAAGGTAGGGAATAGCTCAAGGATCATTTTCTATATCATGACGCTGTAGGCTAGAGCCTTGGGGGTGGTTGCCCCCTATCACGGGAGTGGAAATTTTTTATTACATTTTAACTGTAGGAATCGACGGAAAAAGTAATTCTGAGAAAAAAATGTTTCATACGTTTTTTTCCTGAAAGTAATATTTTTTGAGTTTTTCGAAGTTGAAAGTAACAGTTTTTAGACAAAAAAATCGACTTTTTCAAATGTTTTTTTTGCAAATAACTCTAAAACTATGCATTTTACCAAAAAAAGTGTAGAGAGGCAAATTGTAGCTTTTGAAAAAACAAAAACAATGCTTTCTTTATAATTTTTCTACGACACATATGAACTGAGATACAGCAAATTAATGCTTAGCTTTTTTCGTCAAATGTATAAATTGGAAGATTTAAAGCGAAATAACGAGAAAAATTTGCATTTTTCGAAGAAAGCTCATAGAATCTTTTTTGAAGTATTCAATTAAAGCTTTCAAACAAATAAAAAAATGTCTCCCTAGCATGAAAATTGACCGACTTATGATCGAAATAAGATCGGTGCCCGCTTTTTTCTATCCAAAAAACTTGTGAAAACAACCTACAAAGTACCCCCTTACTAATATTGATCGCCACCCTTCTGTGGTTCTCTTCATAAATGTACTGTCAATACACCCACGGAGTTTGACCAATTTAAAATGCCTAATTTAAAAAAAATTGGTTTAAAGAGAAAACGTTTTTTTTTCAATTTCGTGTTTTTACCCCTTTTCTTATATCTCTCAAAATACTAAAGATACGAAAAAAACGATACAGTACTAAATTGTAGCTTTTTTAATGACAAAAATTTTCCTGTGTGAAGATTTTTTGTAAAGTGAATATTCGGCGAGATATAGCCGTTTAACACCTACATTTACGATCGAACATCACCTTAGTCAAGGGCTTTAAACTCTCCCCATTTAAAAATTAAGGGATCTTAAGTAATTTTATTAACATAGTCTTATAGCTCTTGAAAAGGTCTACAATATCGTTCTCTGAAAAAAAAATTCTATCACATGAAATGAAGGAGCTGTGCTTGACAAACCGATCAATTTTTTTTGAAAAATTTGAATTACCCACTTCGGAGCGTAGTAATCTACATAACCGGTATATTCGGCCGTTATGCGTTATATGTTCCACTTTTTCCATTCATATTGGAAGACAGAGAAAAAAATCTGCTCGCGTGTGTGAGTGTATATTTCGCTGATTTCTCACCAGTGTATTCTAAAGTTCGAAGACATTGAAAAAATGTCGATGTTTTCAAGGGTAGTTCATAACAAGGGTAGGTTGAAAGATTATGAAATTGTACCCTAAAGCATGAAAGAATCGTTATTTATCTATTTTTACCCATATTTAGGTTTTTAATGTAATTTTTGACAATTAGGGGTAGTTTTCACCCCTAAAAAACAGAAAGCGTACAACGGTACAATATAGAAAATGAACTAGAGGGTGTAATAAGCCTGATCCCAAATTTTTGTACAAATCGGTGCTGGACGAAAAAATTGCGAGGTTTTACCATTTTTTTAGCTTCATTTTCTGAACTAGAATTGTAAAATGATATATGTACAGCAACTTCATGTTCTGAGGCATTCGGGGAAAAATGACTACAAATAGCACAAGAACAATAAACAAAAAAAAAGCACAACTCTGTTGAAATAGTGAATTTTCGCTTCTGCAAGCACGAGAAAGAAAGAAATGTCTTCAGTTTTTTACTCACTTTCACGTCCTTTTCACCATAGCCTATTTGTTCATCATTTTCCCTATAAAAATAAGAAATGTTAGATTGTACTACCTGTTTTTTATGGCAAGATAGGGATCAAAAATGAGAATTTGTTCTGGTTGAAATAACACTTCAAAAAGTAAACAACATATTTATTACAACTTAAACCCTAAATAAATATAAATATTGAAAAACAATATACAAACTGAAAATCTATATTAGAGTGAAATGAAAGTGGGTGGACATTCATTTTTAATCAATGAGTATTCAAAGTCAGATGCAAATAATACATGAAAAATGCGAGTGTTCACAAATAACATATAGCACAAAACTGATTACTTCAAGTACTGAATCAACTGATAGACAGTTCTGCTTGATCCCATAGTGGAAACAAATAAGGGTTGAATTATGTATTCTGTTAATCAGAATGTGAAAAAAATTTTGACCTCAAACATATTTTTATTATAATGTATATACAGAAATATAACAAAAAAAGAGGACTAAATTATTTACAGTTTTTCAGAACAAACAGAACCCATGTGTACTTTTGGGAATTAATCTCATAGGTTATAAACCTAAATAAAATATTAGAATAAGACCCCTAAAAATGTGTACCTTGTTAGTGACATCAAATTAAAAATACTTCATAATACAAATATCAGGAGAATTATTGATTTTTTTTGTTAAACATATTTTTAATTTTTCGACTATGTGAAATATTATAACTGAATATTTGCAGCTGCAATACGAAAATTACGAGTATAATTTTCAGATTATCAGAAGAGGTGGATAATACAGATAAACTCTCAAATGTCAACAATTCTTTAACCTCTCTAATGAAGTTAATTTCGATATAGGTACATACATAACTTGTAATATAAAACCATTTTTGTTCGATATTTTTGTACAAAACTCAAAACTGTTTAGTTCTGAACACAGATTTTTTTAAATTTGTATGTTATTCCCTTCGCAAAAATAATTTAGCATATTATGAATTTTAAACGATTGTTTCATACAATGAATTATGAAAAAAAGTTGATTAGAAATTGAAACAACCAAAATGCAAGATAGTGCGACACCCTGGATACATTTTCCCTACAACTTCCATAAAACAATTTCGTCGATGACACATCAATGAAAGTATTTTTGACGAATCAGAATCTGAACTTCATACAACATATATTTTTTGTATTTCGATCTTTGGCATGTGATTTAAGTTTGCTTGAGTCGCTTGTTACATGAGATGTACAAGTTTTGTTGAATTCCACATGCAGTCTTTTCAAGTAAAATAAATAATCATAATTGTTCAATATCATCCTATAAGAAATAATGGAATTGCAATCTTTACCCTAGAGTCCTATAGCGATGTGCATTTTTTTCCATTATCCTGATGGATGATAGAAAAACTAAGATTCTAAAGAAAACACAAGCAAATCTTGAAACTTATTGGCTTCTTTGGTAATTTCTTCATTTTTTTTGAGAAAAAACAGAAAAACTAGTCTCGACTTATCCTATCTTGAAGTTTTTAATGAATGGGTCATGTTTGATTTTTCAGAAACATATTTGTTGATGAACTGAAAGTAGAAATCAGAATAATTTGTCTCAACTAGCTTCATTATTAACGCTCATATCTGATACATTCCAAACAAAAAAATGGGAGTTAATCAGAATTATCCGAAAAATTTGGAAAATTTACAAAAATGGTTCTTAAAAATCATGTATGGTAAAAATATTCGATATTCCTCCAATAAATTATTTTGTGAAAGTGAAAAAATGGATATCAGACAATTATTTTGTCTTAATATAATAACTTACATATTTTCTCATAAAAACTGCTGTAAGTATAATAAACATTTATATAATACACGAAATAAAAACAAAATTACTACTGAAAATAAAATTTCTAAAGCCAAATCACAAAAAAAACTTTTTATATTTAGCATCATTTATTTACGATAAATTACCAAATTCGATTAAAGTAACAAAGTCAAAATATTCTTATAAAAAACTGGTGAAAAAATGGATTCTTGAAACTCCCAGATTATTTTTCCAGAATCTTATAGAATTGAAATTTTCCATGTGACTGCCAGTGTGCTGATTATACTGTCATTTTCATTTATTGTTCAAATGTTATTATATTATTAAATCATTTATTTTTAATCCATAATAATTATTCAAAAAAATATCTATTCCTTATAACAAGTGCAATAACTTCGTAAGGTTTAAATATTTATTCACATATTATTTATTTTAAAATTGTAATATTGAGATTTTTTGTGAATAAATTGTTATTATTATTATTATCAAAACATATCCAGAGCATACTAGCGAACTTAGGTGCCACCATTTTTTGCTATTCACCATTTCAATACAAAGTTCGCACAAGAGTATTCGACTTCCTATAAAGACAATTTGAATGTTGATCGTAAATTCACTCTCATTTTATTTGAAACCGAGTCAAATGATAACCAACAATTATCTAGAGACAAGACCAATGAGCAATGTTGGTAACAAATCAATCCGAATTAGGGACTTTTTTTCATCTGAACTAATCATGGATGACTAGTTTCAATCTAGAATTCATCATACCTGTAACTATTCGAGATTAATCGAGATTTCTTAACAATACTGCCTCACCTTGTGCGTATAAAATGCGCTAGGAAGCTGTGAAAAGAACATGCAACAATTACTTAAAAAGCTTATTGAAGAAATTGGTGATACCCTTGATGGGATCATTCGTGTCAGAAGAACGTCTTTGAGGATTATTGGGATACGGGTATCCCGGATACTGATTAGGAGGAGGGTAGTAACCACCAGGATTCTGGTGGTACTGTGGGTATCCTGGATATCCAGAATATCCACCTGGGGCGTTGGGGTAACCAGGATAACTGGGTTGTGGGTGCGAGTAACCTTCAGGACTCTGAGGATATCCCGGAGTGTGATGAAAACCGCCGGGACTCTGTGGGTAGGCCCCAGGACTCTGTGGGTAGGCCCCGGGACTCTGTGGATAACCCCCATCATTGTGAGGGTATGGATTGGAAGGATACGAGCTGTGAGGTTGAGGAAATGAGGGGGCACTCGGCTCCGATTGTTCCTCATCTTCGTCAACCTCATTACCACGGATACTTCTTATACTATCATGATTATAACCGTACTCCATAACGTTTTCGTTTTCGGAGAAGACTCGCAGCAAGAATTCCCCTTCCTCGTTGGGATCGAATGTGGAAGGCACGATGCAGTATGTACCAGGAGGCAGCTTGAATCGACAGCTAACTTCTCGCAGGTTAATGAAAGACGGAGAGCGAGCCACAGAAGCGTTGTATTTGAAGAAGTTGAGGTCTAACGGCTTGGGTACTCTGTCTGGATAGGGTAGCTGAAACAACAGTTATTTTTGATACAGAATCCGAGTTTTAGATGACAATCAATTACAAGTGAATATGAATTGAAATAAAATTTGCGGTATCTTTTTACTAGATCTCTGAATTTATCAATAAATCTATGAATTTATCGAGCATACTAAATACAATGGTCATCAGGTAAACTGTGTACCCCTGATTTAAAAATAATAATGTTTATTAAACAATTCAAAAACAGGTATACAATATTAAAAATCAAACTCATTAATAAAATGAATGCATAATCCCACGAAGTAAAACTTGTGGGATATTCGTATTACTCATGTCAGAAAAAATTCTTACGATCGAAACATAGCTATCTTATTATCCCAAACATATTTTAAACCACAATTTGTTGTTTACGTATAAGTGTTGTTTTTATTTGTTATGTTCGCAAAGACATTTTTTACAATGGACATGTTCCAAACTCTTTGACGTGTGTAATGAAAAATACTTCAAAAACACCATAAAAGTTCTATTCTATAATTAGTTTGTTTTCAATATATCATTAAATAGTTTTCTATCAGAAAGAAGTATCCATTCCTTCAGATTTTTTGTATGATATAAATAATCTTGTGTTTGTAATTTCCTCTGGTACAATGTCATATAGATATGAACAAGCGAATGCATAATTTTTTTGGCCAATTGTTTTATGTACTTTTGTTTTCAGAGTTATTTTATCTCTATGTCTGGTTTCGTAGTGATGCACATTGTATTTGATTTCATTTCTATTTTGGATGAGATTAATCATTATATTAAAACAAAACTTTGAGAAAACATTTTTTTGTTTCTGCGATAAATCTAATTATTAGAGCCATTGTCTAGCTTGTTCTCTTTCCCGCAACTCGAGTGTCTCGGCCTTGATATCGCTTTGCATTCACAGAGGACATGTAGTACGGTCTTTTCCTCTTCTTGACAGAACCTGCATTGGGTTTCTTCTGTCAGACCCATGTTACTCATGTTTTCTGAGCCGGCTATGCCCCGTATCATATCATGGAAGAAAAATAATATTCCTCCGATTGACAGCAAATATTAATTTTGGTGACACATATCAATCAGCAAAGTATCACTTTCCCTGCATAGGCAGCAAAGGAAGGACTTTCCTGCCTAGGCAGCGAAGTGATTATTCTCAATGGGAATGGAGACTTCTCCGGCAACAAGTTACACTCAAATATTTTTTGCCATCTCCCTTATTTTTGGAAGAGTAAGTACTTCTGAGTCGCTATTACTGTCCATAATATAAATATACCAATATTTTGCCACAAAACTGTCAGAAATTTCATGAGTTGTCAAACTATTAAGTTTGTTTTAATTCATCACTACAGAAAAATTAAGAAATTGTGAGAATTGTAACTATTTGCAAATACAATATCCTACATATATCAGTATAAACAATCGGAGGAAAAATTATATGTTCAACTCGGCAGCAAAGTGAATTGACTGCCTTAGCTATGAACTATCAGCCGCGGCAGTCGATCTACTACTTTGCTGTAAAGTAAAAAAAATAACTATTCAGCTTCAGAGTAGAAGTCAAAATAAACACAGGGACAGCCAAGCTTCACTCAGGGCACTAAAAAATTACAGAGAGACATCTACACTGGTATGATAATGCCGTGAGGAACTGAAACATCTGGCAGTGAAAAAGGCGATGAGCGAGTCAGCAGTGGTGGTAGGCACCCAAAACGATGGTATGGAATCACATAAGGAACTGGGTGAGAATTAAACTTAGAATTACTAGTAAAATTTACCTAGTAGCGCTCACGGGAGAACTTTCATAAAAGGACCGTCCAGGAAAAATACTGAAGACCTACTTCAATGTAACAGGAATCAGATAAGGGTAATAAACGGTCTACTGACTGGACACTGTCTATTCAAAGGACACCTGCATAAGATAGGGCTGTAGAACGGCGAACTATGCTGCAGACAATGTAACGAAGAGACAGAGACAGCTTGACGTACTCTGCGAATGCGGGGCTCTGGGTCACAAAAGGCTCAATGGAAAATCAATTCTTGAGAGTAGACAAGTTTGTTCGAATGGGTGTCATGAAATATAGGGAAGCAAGACAGAATGAGCCCTAGAGGCTAAAGTGCTTGGAGTTCGTTATGATGTAATCTAAAAGTTTTTTCAGTTTCTCTAGTGGGTATAGTAGTAGGTAATGTAAAATTATTTTTGGTGCATAGCTCGTAAAGTTCATCAGATCCACAGTTTTTCTTCAGGTTATAAAAATTGAAATCACCAATCGTTTTCCATGAATGCCAGAAAGTATTGATTTTCGTTTTTTCAAATCGATAAACTCTATGCATTGCTATATTTTGTGGTTTCAGTTTCACAGCAATAATGATACATTTGAGTCAGAAGTTTTGACTAGAAAATTATCTTTGATGAAAATTCAAACGCCCCCTCCACGTTGTTTTCGGCATGAAAAATTCCGCAAAGAAACATGGACTTCAGTCAATGGTGCACGCGATTCGCCATCTTGGACTAAAGGTACGAAAAATTGGTTTGTCCGATTTAACTCCTTAACGGTTGATCCCGCGAGAAAAATATATTATATTCATTACTTTAATATCTGCTCGAAGGGTATTGAAACTATTGAGAACATTACAAAATGAAATTATTCATTTCATATATGACTTTGATTGTAAATTACTCACATGATAGATAGCAAATCCTATTGTTAGAAGATCTACACCAGCCTTGCGAATGAGTCTTCTGTTTTTTTGCATAAGAGCTACGATCATTGTACAATTTCCATCATCGTCACCTTCATCTACTTCAGTCAAAGTTATTCGATATTGAGGATTGTGCCAAAAGGATTCTGAAATGAAAACAATGAAGAATTCTCAGTAATACTGAAGTGCAGAGGACATTTCTTGAATTTTTCTTGTAACATCAGATCCATTATTTCATAATCAAGGTCAGAATTGTCCAAGATGGCTATAGACTCACCTAAAAAGTTTCTGCACCCACCAGCTGTAACACCTCGTACCCATTCGCCTTCAAAGACCGACATTTCCCATTTCTTCTTGTGTCCTTCCCTCAGTTCTTCTTCCGACAAGGAATCTGGGTTTAAATTGCATATTTCCAATCTGCTGAAATGGTTTTGGAAGTCTTTGAATGACATCCAAAACTCACCATCGTTATCGAATGTAAGACCCAACTCCTCTTTTTCGGATTCGGATATGAATCTCCATTCTGGAGCGCTGAAAACATGCAAAGTTTCCTAAAGAGACAAAACTTCCAATTCTATCGAAATAAAATTGCATATGCTCGTATGTAGGTGGAAATATTTTCTCTGAATTTATAAGAGGATGTCAGACATGGAACCCATAAAAAGCAAGAAGGGAAAGAAGAAAAAGAGAGGGGAAGAGGGGGGGGAGGAGGGGGCTAGTCGGTTGCGGTGTTTTTTTCAATAGATTATTTTTTTTTTTTTTTTTCCAGATTTTTTGTATGTCTTGAGAGTGTAACTCATGAATATTTTTTGTATACATTTATATATCTTCATCTTACAGTGTGTTTTGAGTCATTTAAAAACTCAATTGATTCACCAAGAATTTTATCAGATGCTTGATGGAAGTAGTATTTCGTTAGAACTGCGATAATTTTGAAAATTTGCGTTTAGGGGCCGTTCATAAAATACGTTCGCATACAAGGGGGGGGAGGGGTCTGGCTGAGTGTGACAAGATGTGACAAGGGGGGACGGGGGGTATACGGCAACGTGACGTTCGCCGTTTTATTATTTTTTGACATGAGCGCTAGAAGCCAGCATGACCACTTTTGGTAGGAATCTACTTTTTTAGTAGATTACTGACGAAAATTGAAAAATTTCGGTATGAAAGAAATCTTCAGTAGATTTTGGTAGAAATCTACATGTGCGACATCTTCTAACGAATTCCTTAACTCGTCGGATTTTTTAATCAAATCTATAGTGACTCCATCTTTGCGAATGAATTTTCAATTGACAATGCGAATCAATCTTGTTACAGTACTACAGTGTATTTCACTAGACAAATGAAACAAAATAAAGCGATTTTTTACTGTTTCATTGTTTTATTGAGCATTGAATTTTCTGATTATGTAAAATATGTATATTATTTGTGGCCATCCATAAATGAATATTTTTAATTTTCAGAACTTGTGTACTATCATTCAGAATTTATCATACTCAGCAGGGGGGGGGGTCTTAGTTTTTGTGACGAAATATTTCTAGGGGGGGTCACAAAAAGTGTGACACAGCGTGACAATGGGGGGGGAGGGGGTCAAAAAAGTCTGATTATAGTGTGACGTATTTTATGAACGGCCCCTTAAATATAATTTTTAAAAACGTTAATTTCCCAAGAAACTTACAAATTTTAAAAAAGAGATAAGATGAATAATAAGAAAACATACATTAGAGAAACGTTAATGAAGTAAAACTTTTTCATTATAAAAAAAAGATTAGTTTGATATTCACAAATGAACGATATACTGGCGAATGGTAAAAATAAAGGGAACTGAAGAATGATGAATTTGTAAAATTGAGTGCTTTTATGGGCCAAAAATAATTCATTCCATAATCCCCTGTTTCTACTACTTTCATATAATATACCGACTAAGAAATACGAAATACAGCTGAATCAATATTTTTTGTGAAGAAAATACAATTTCAACTGACAACAAAGAACAGTATTCCGCTCTTTTTATTGTAGAATTTTTTATACAATTTCATTACCGTTCATTAACAAACGCGGAGCTAATGTAATAGGTGCGTTCTGGCAGTAAAAGGAGCCCTCAAATTTCATCAATATTTCACTCTTATATCGATGATGCCGAATTTCTCTTGAAGTTTTTCTACATGTACTAATTTAAGAAAATACTTTATATTTTATTAAGTGAAAAAACTGGTTCTTCAATGCACCAGTGTAGAAATAAAAATTGCCCTCACCAATGGCTGTTCAATGAAGAAAGCAGTCTGTTGAATATGAATCGTACAAATCTCTCCATTATAAAGTAAGCTCAGGTGTGCCGCAGGGTTCTAACCTAGGCCCCTTCTTATTCGTTATTTTTATAAATGATTTGTGCCGAATCATTATTATTCCAAATTCATTTTTCGCTGATGATTTGAAGCTTTTTTATAAAATTCAAGATACTTCTGACTGTCAAAATTAGCAAACTGGTACTGATATAGTGCATAATTGGTGCTTGCAAAACAAATTGTACCTGAATATTGGAAAATGCAATATTGTATACTTCAATAGAAGACCTACCATCATTTCTTACGAATACGAAATAAATGATGACATTATAAATCGTTGTGAGGAAGTAAGAGATTTGGGAATAACATACGATAGCAAGTTCTCATTTTCAACACATGTCGGCAAGACTGTCCGGCAAGCTAATAAAATGTTAGGATTCATTTACAGAAATTCTGGGAGCTTTAGGTATATTGGTACTCTGAAATTATTTTTCAATTCATATGCTCGCTCCAGGCTAGAGTATGGTACTTTAATTTGGAATCCCATCTAGGATTATCAAATCAAAGACATCGAATCGATACAAAGAAAATTTTTGAAGTACCTGAGCTTCACAACAGATGGTTTTTATCCAAACAGAGGGATTGACCAAAGTACTCTACTCAACAAATTCAATGTCACTTCCCTAGACAAAAGAAGAATTATACTACATACTAAGTTTCTATTCAATTCAATAAACAACAATATAGATTGCAGCTCTCTTCTTAGTGCATTGAATTTCCGAGTGCCAAGATAAAAAAGTAGAAATCTCAGAGATATATACAACTCGAATAATTTTACATTGTTTAATACTTCAGTACCAACTAGACACGTCAATGATTCTGCAACCCTTATTGACCATATAATTACAAATTCAAGATTATTCACACATCTACAGTTCATTAACACACCTCTCAGTGATCACAAGATAACCATTGCTGATATAAAAACTGAACAAACTCGTTCAGAAGAAATCTTTGAATATAAAACCTTCAATGAATATAATATTGATAATTTAAGGGATGAACTGGGATTGATCAGTTGTAATTTGAAACAATATAATGATCCAGATGAAATTTATAATTAAATTATTCAGACTTTCAAATCGAACTGTTCTCAAAAACGTATTAAAATTGATAAAAATTCAAAACCTTGGTTCAACTCTAATTTATCAAAATTAATCAAAACACGTGATAAGTATCATTCTTCTTTAACCTTCAACACAACTGAAACAATTCATAAATATGAAACTAGGCAGTCCAAAAATCTGAGTACAATCAGTAGAATCAAAACAAATTTCGGAAAGAAATCAATTTTATACAATGGAGTGTTAATATATAACAAACTACCAAAGACATTAACTGAAGATTTTTTTTGAGAAACGCTTCAAAAAAAACTTGAAAAAGTATTTGATCCAGTAACTCTTCTCTTTTTCCATCTGACATTGGATTGATTCATGATCGAAATCTTCTTTTTAATGCATGAATTGTAATAGTGATTTAGTTTTAAGATCCCTTCTTTATAAAGATTGATTGATTGATTAATGTTTTTTATTTGGATACACCCCGTACAAGTATTGGGTTGAAATCACCAATACATTATGTGTAACAATTTCAACAAAATTAGCCATGTTTGTGATATTCATAATGATTCTATGCAAAAAATTATAGTTTGTATCATTAACAATAACAATATTTAATGTCGCCATGTCGCCGTAATAGTGTGATTATTATAAGGATAAGACTAGTACATTACAGATAGTGGACACACTTCGTTTGCAGTATTGTTTGGGTGTGTTTATTGTTGAAAAATTATAGATGTGATGTAAGCATTTCCTGTAATTGGGTACGTCCTGTTGGAAATAAATTACTCTTTTTTAAAAAAGAAAAAGCATTAGACTCATCTTGAATTTTTTGCACAAAAAACTTAGTGAGTATCTTACCCGTCACTCCATGCACCATTCCACTCAGATTCATTTCCCCAAGGATTACGAAGCCTGAGCAGAGGAATTTTGCCTGTGACATTTGGCGTTTGAATATCCACATACTGTACTCTGGTTATACTGTAAGCGTGCCCTCTGATGAGACCCTCGGGAGTTTGGGCTTCAGTTACATCTGGATCAGGCTAGAAACATATATGAAGGAATTCAATTAAGTAGCTATCAGATATTAAAGCGCGTGAGTTTTGTTTTTACATCCAATTTGGAAAGGTGTGTTGTTCTCGATTCCTTTGGGAAACAATTCATTTAAATAAATAATTACGGTTTCATAAATTTATGAGCATGCAAAGTAGTTTCCAATCTATGTAATGAGTTTTCTATCTAATATAGTGATGAACGTAGGTCACAGAGAAGAACATGCGAATTGTAAACCAACACATTATTTTGGACATAGGTTTTTTGGAAAATTCAATTCTTCAAATATTATTAATTTTTGATCACGATGAAGTGTGGAAGCACAAATTTTGGATGGTACTTACCTCAATTGAACATCCCATCAAAGAAGACCTCTCATAAGCTTTTATTATAATTTGAAATAGATTGGGAGGACTGGCATTCATTTCGTACATTTCAGTTACACCACCAGTGAAATCTTCCATGGCTTCACAAGTAGAACCACCTTTCAGAGCCTCATAGGATCCGTGCAATCTACCAAGGAGAGAAAATTCAAGTCAATAATGCTGAATAACTATTGGCAAAATGCAACTTACTTGGCATATGCTTTTTCTAGTAAGGCACTCCAAAACTCGTTATCTTCAGTTGAATGCAAAAATATTAATTGACCTCTGTAAGTAGGTAATCTATCATCTATTACTACATCTATCCATTTTCCATACTGCCAAAATCTAGAATGAAATAATAGTCAAATTAAAACAAAAAATAGTTTTTTTCAATCAATCAATCAGTTTAATCGTAAATCAATTCAATGCTACATAGGTACAAAATGTATATTATACATATATATACCCTTCCTTTAAATAAGTAGTAATGTTACTTTTTTTTTCAATAGTAATTATGAAATTAAAATAGGGTACCTATGTTAAAATGATCACTTATTTTCTATAAAGGAATATCATGAACAGTCAAACAGTTTCAAACTAGTATGGCAAGGTTTATGCAAAATTTCAGTTCAATAGAATGTTCTATCCCAAAGAAGATGTAAATTGTAAGTATAAAAACATATGATATTTTTCAGACATTACAATTAATTACCTCTCAGTCCTTCGAGGAAGTCCCCATAGTCAATAACTTCTAGTTACAGGCTTATGAAATATTTATTGTTCATCAAAGCCCCATTAATATTGAAAAAACGGGTTTCGTGTTCATTATTACCACACAGACCCCAAAGACACAACTTTTTCTGAATATTTTGAGTTTGAGTTTGATATTATATGGTAGATGCAGCAACAAACTACATAGTATGAAAGTTCGAAAGCACCACAGTTATAATTATATAAACCATCGACTTTGTGAGATAATCATCTTCAAGGATACACATATACTTCATACCCTAGGCACTTAACTATAACGATGACAACTTTGAATTGAACTGGCCGATACTTGATTAAAATATATATTTAGCAGAAAATACTAGTGTCCTGAACAATTATAACAATGGGTTTACAAGCCCGCGACACATGTTTATCCATACAATAGACTCAACAGAATAAAAAAACAAAAAATATCCTTCTTGGGGAAGCTCTTTTATATCGAAACACGCGTTACGATTTTGTCATTTCATTTTTGTTCTTTCTATTATAATGTCAACATGGGGGGTACGCGTCAAAAAAGTTTTTATACTGATGACTATTTCGAAATATCTTACTGAATGAACTGAAAAGAATCGGTGATTTCCTACCTGAAATGGAATATTCCGGCATACTTTTCATCGAATCCTTGATCATCAGGCACGATTTGGAAGAACAGACGTCTATACAATGTCAAATTAGCGGCTGCAGCTAACAACCAACAGTCACCCAATTCTCCTTGTTGAACATCAAATCTTGAGAAACCCTCTACAAAGAACTGAGGATCATCCACAATTTCCTGAAATCATAAAAAGTTCCACAATTGAAGGAGACCTGAATCAACCACTGAAATTCAGGAAATATATTCGATTCTCATTGAATAATCCATCAGATCAGGTTTATTACAAGAATATGATTTATACAGGCTTCAATAGGATGATTAATATAAATAATTGAAAGTTGGGAGCAATTTTAACGTGGACTCATTTTATTGATGTTTAACATTCATGATTATTTGTACGTCTTATAGTATGAGAGCTAGCAACGTCGGAAAAACAAGAATTTTAGGTAGGCCAGTTTTCAGATATGCTATCTCTCTCACTCAAAATACTTTAGTATGGTTGTAATTTATACAGGATGTTCTTTAAGTATCTAAAAATGTAAAGTTAATTTGCCAAGCAACTATTCGACTGTTAGTTAGTCTAGAAATAATTGTTGAATACCTTACAGTGAAAGGATTGAGAATTATTGAATTAATGAGTGAATTAATACGGTACCAAAATAATAATTTATTGTTATACTAAATTAATATAATGGTCAATCTTAAGTATCAAAATAGACAGAAATGTTCATGGTTATATAAAAAAATTAGGTTAAATATTTAATCTATAATAGTGTCACAAAAAAAGGAGACATCTTGATAATCATCATCTTCATCACTGCTGGCATTTCATCCAATTTTTTAGACCGGTAAGTGTTCGAAAACAGATGGAACCGAGCTTCATTAACGTTCGAAGAATCACGAACTCCGTAAATATGGCAAATTAACCTTTCTAAGATCTTAAATGTCTCATCGAGCAATTCGTCATCATCTGTTACAATATTTTGACAATCTTACTGATACTGTTCAGAATGCTCTAACAGTTTAAGAAGTCAAAGTTTACCTTTCCGAAAAAAAACTGGCATGTAGTCACATCCTGTGAGTGCATGAAAGCACGGTAGAGCTTGCGATACAGAACTGCCTAGAATTTCATATACTTGATTACCGTTTATAAATCGCTCATGATTTCCCACCCCCAAATTTATCCAGAGATTTAGTGATGCATTCAAATGATTCATATTACCAAGAAGTATTATTAAAATATTTGTGTCTGAGCAGCGTATCAGAACTTCGGAATCGACATTTATTTGGCAAATGTGATATATTATCCGAAAATCAGCTTCCTCATGTTCTTCACAAGACAATGTCTCTTCAACAGTTTTAATAACTTTATTACTTTCAACTCGGTATGAATAGCACTTGTTGAAGTTCACATAAATTATTTTATTTCCAATGATAGGAGCCATTTCATCATCAGCCCAATGGTCAATAAAAAAATGAACAAGGGCTTCTTTAAGATGTATATTTTGCAGTTCGGCGACAAAATTATGTGGATGAATTTGATTGGGCCCAATTGTAACTTGGCTGATCAATTCATCCCGACGTGAACGCTCAAAATCTTTGATTGACGGTGTAAAATATTGATCGAAGACAATGTCGACACGATTGGACTTGAATCTTAGCATCATACTCAGAAATTTTTTTTGATAAAGCATCGAAGGTTACAGGTACTTCTTTCATTAGGTGTAACATGAAAGAGCCATCTAAGATAGCTACATTAAAACACGAAGGTGGCTTATCGGCGTTATCACCGATTTTCTTCCCAACCAATTCAACTAATTGAGATTTATCAGTTTTATAAATACAATTTTTTAATGTATCTTGTACAAAAGTTATTATTTTTTCATTTTTGTCATTACAAAAAACACATTTCAATTTTTCACTGGCCATTGTAAATTAATTTCATTGAAAACAAGAAAAATAAGAGCAACAAATACACCAATGTGACTAAACTGACGCCATCTTGACTAGAAACAGCTACTGTCGACTATCTCGCTTGCGCAACTAACACGTGATTGTCTCTCCTATTCTAACATGTTCAATAACTCCTTACATTTAGATCGGTCTGACTGATGCTTTAACAGTCGAATAGTTGTTCGGCAAATTAATTTTAGATTTTCAGATACTTAAAGAACATCCTGTATAAATTACAACCATACTAAAGTATTTATGAAAAAAAAATTTTTTTAATTCAAAATCAGCGCTTGGCATAGTTTAAACAACTATGAAAATGCCTAGCAATAATAAATTCATGTTGCAAAAAAGTCAATAAAAATAATAAAAAAAACAAAAAAGCTTCTTGAAATTATTTGAAAAATTGATTTTTCACCTGCACTGATGAACGCAACCACTACCGCCTGCCAGATCGCCCGTATGACGTCCGGGAGAGTGAGAGAGATAACATATATGAAAACTGGCCTATCAAAAATTCTCTCTCGAAAACGTTGCTAGCTCTTAGACTATTATCTCACGAGAACTTTCATTTAGCGGCAGTGTGAGATTCACCAAAATATATCTGATGACATTGATAAACAACAAGTGATATTTTGGCGTTTCAATGTGGAGAGGAGTGATGGGGAGAGCTAACGATTAACGAGGTCTCACTTTTTAGCTTACAATTCCTAACAGGCACCTATTGCCACACATCTAACGTCTTGCTGCGCAGACGTTCATCGAAATTTAGATTCGAATCTTTCACCGCGATTTCCCTTGCCTTTTTGAAAATTATGGTAGAAGTTCCGATGAACGAGACAATTGCAAAGCGGTCTTCTTTTGTCAAATTATTCTCACATCCCGATTGCGTGAATGAGTTAAAAATTGATATAAATATAAATAAAAGATTTATTCATGTTATAAGACCAACTGAAAAGTTCGAAATATTGTATATAGCTCAATATATCGTAATGAAATGGAGCAAAGGGAGTAACTTCAAAGCCATGAGAGTTTTGAACGAATGACAGTTTCAATTTTCATAATATCAAATGGCATAAACAATTGAAATCCGTATGTACGTAACCAAAAAAAAAAAAATATAGTACAAAAGGTATGGTACTACCTAGGAATTTGACAAAATTGATAAACGTTTCAGCATATCCTGGACATTTCCTGGCTGATAATCCAGCTATTGATTACTAGATGAATATTAAATTATGCTTGAATAGTATTATGAATGAAATTCAATACTCAATGAATCACTTGAAGATACCAATCGTGAATTGGTGTGATGATATCAGAGTGAAGGAATTCCCTCCTAAAATCATTCGAATCACTATCTGTTATATCCAAAAGTTCAGAGAAGATTTACTCATTTGGACAATTTTTTGTAGCCTAATTTTACCAACATTACGGTATACCCAACAGGTATACTATACCTGTTGGGTTTTCAGAATGATTCAATAGAATTACAATCAAAATGCCAGCATGAATAAGTTTCATTGTTTTATTCTATTATGACTCATTTAATTATTATAAACACATCATAGACGTCAGGCGGCTGACAATGTGTCAATGAAATATAGTATTAGTCACGGAATTATCTTGAAAACATATTTGAGTCCAGATACGAAATCCGATTTATTCTACCAATTATAATAAGTGTGCACGAAATATTTACTAACAAATTTATAAAAATAGTATATTGTTTACTAGGTAGGAAAAGCCGAACATTCCTGGCCTCTGTTTGCGCCTCGACTTAGCAATCTTCACAGTCGTCTAGGAATGTGTTTTTTCATAAAGATACTATTTTTTCGCAAGTCGTTTAGAATTCGACAGATATTGATCAGTTTTGAAAAGATCGAGAATAATTTTCACAAATAAATGGTGTTTTGAAATTCGTAATAAAGTTAATCGTCTAGGAGGGCTAATGCTCTACTGTATAATTTCGGTTAGTTATTGGTTTGAAGAGTAGACGTAAGTCCTTCAATTCCAGAAAAAAAAAATTCAATTGTGACAATTCAAACTTGACTCAATAAACTAGAAATTATTTCACAAATAAGTACATTTATCTACATCTGTACTCTAATAATACACTTATATGCCCACAACCCGTTTTATAATGAAATCCATTACGATACAGATTTTCATTACGATACAGATTTTCAACCAATAGAAACCCATTATTTTTCAATCAAGCATGATGTGCATTTTGACGTTTGTCAAGTCAAAATCAGTAGGTATTGAATTTTTGTTATTTAGTTAATTTTCGATAATCGTATGAAAATGTCTTAAAGCAGTGATATAGAAGAATTACCAGCGACTCCTCCACAGATGTCTTAGACAAGATAAAAATTCCATCGAAGGAATTATATTTTTCATTTGACAAATGCAATATATATGTTTTTATATTCAGCCTAATTAAATGAGCTCTCATGGCCGAGTGGTCATTGGCGCGGGCCGTGATCAGGAACGTCCGGGTTCAATTCCTGACCTCGACAGAGGTTATTTTCCTTTTTTTTTTTTTTCTTCTCTCCATTTCTCATTGTTGTATTTTCCGTGGTTATACCATTAATTATAATTTTGTAGAATCTTTCAAAGAAATACGATTGATTACCTCCCATTATTGTGTTCAATATAAATACCTAATAATATAATATTTATGGTTCTTCATTATTTATCGGGTGTAGATAAAATAGCGTATGCGACTCTTATGTAATGGTTATTAATACACTCGCATGAACCGTATCCCGGTTTATGCTCATGTATTAATAACCATCATTACACGATCGTTGCATAATATACTATTATCTACACCCGTACTCAAAAATAATTTATTTTTCTTTGACAATCCCTTTATTTTATGACAAATTTATTGCGTCTTCGTGGCCGTGCGGTCTAAGGCGCCATAAATGAACAGGCGCGTTGGACATGGGTTCGAATCCAGCCTGGGATATTCCTCTTTTCGTCTTTTTCTTTTCTTCTTTTCATTTCTTATTGTTGTATTTTCCGAGTTATTTACAATTTTGTAGAATTTTTCGAAAAAATACGAGTAATAATAATTATTGTGTGCAATACAAATATAACTATATTTGTAGTCCTTCACTATTTACCGGGTGTGGATAAAATAGCGTATGCAACTCTCATGTAATAGTTACTACATGATCGTTGTATAATATACTATTATTTGTGCTTGAATGAATTGTACGGATTCCCGAGTTAGATTTATAATATTGTTGAAAGCGCTCTTTACTGAACTCACTAAATCATTTACTAGACTCTTTACTTCACCTTCCTAGACCACTCCACTCGATGAAATGCTTCGCTCATTTATTCATTCATACACTATTCGTACTGAAGAGATCTTTTTTGCTTCGCACTCGCTTTGAGAAGCGTAAAACAATTCAAATTCTTCAGCATTTTTTTCGAAAAACGCACCCCTTTCAAGATATATGATTGAATGTCGAAAAATAACCAAATTTTTTATTTATGAGCATTTTCGAAAAATTAGATCTCCACTTTTGGCAAATATTTTGAATAATCTCTGGGAGTTGTACTTGAACGTCGTATTTTTTCATTCAAACTCCTTTTCATTCACTTTGTGAATTGCGCATGAAATGTTGAAAATTGTCTTAGTGGTTGATAACATAGGATGAAAAATCCTAGATCTGAAAACCTCTTGAAATTTTTTTTTGGAAAAATAAACAGTTTTTATTCTTCGATATTTTTTCAAAAAATTAACCCCTTTCGAGTTACGGGTGATTAAATATCGAAAAATGCCTAAACATTGTTATTTTGAACATTATGTCTTCACGTCTACCTAATAACTTTCATCATTCTTAAGTGAGAAATGATCTCTGAGAATTGTACTCGAAAGTCAGATTGAAAATATCTGGTAGAAATGAAGATGTTTTTTTGAGAATCCGTTTTTGGTGACACCAATATTGACGTCTTGAAAAATAATGCACAAACATGCCTTCACACAGATATATGTGAATCTAATAACTTCAAAATATGTAATAATGAAATAGCCACACGGGACTTTGGAAATAGGTTATCTTCAATTGATCACATACTGAGCAATTGAAATAAAAAATTTGACATATATATATATATATATATATATAGAATAACGATTTAGTGACTGGTTCGAGTATAGGTCTTGCTGTAGTGAGGTTGCAGTCAAAAAAGGGGCTAAATTTACAAAGAAAACTCTTTGTTATACGTCGAGCTTTCGGTAATGTTTATTACCTTCTTCGGGACAACTATAAAATGGTTGATTACAATATATATAAGTTATTTTATAAATGGAGTACTTACTAACGTGAGATTGTAATGAAATTGGATCAGAACAAACAGAAAATACATGAATGAAATGACAATGACAAGTTTACTCAATCAAGGCGGAAAATTTTGGTTAACGGGTGTTATAATTTTTTCGTTGAAAAGTAATAAATAAGTATATATCTGACTGAGGCTGTTCAAGTCGGTTCGTTTATTCATAGAATTTCGTTCTTTATGAATATGAACCATTTCTAGAAATATTCTTTTCGAAAGATTCTTCTCTGTGTCCAAAACTTCAGTATTCTCATAATCCATTCGATGATCATTACGATTCACATGTTCCGATAAGGCACACGAATTAATGTTTCTTCTACAGTCGCTTCTGTGTGAAATTATGCGACTATTGAGATTTCTAGCTGTTTGACCAATATACGTCTGATTACAATCTAGACAGGGAATTTTATAAACAATATTAGATTTCTGTTTTTTTAAAATTGAAGATTTAACTTTGGAATGTAAGATAGAAATAGTACTTATGAATTTTTTCGTGATTTTAATGTTTTCGTTCTTCAGAACATTGATTAATTTTGGAGTGAGTTCATGAATTAAAATTAATCAATGTTCTGAAGAACGAAAACATTAAAATCACGAAAAAATTCATAAGTACTATTTCTATCTTACATTCCAAAGTTAAATCTTCAATTTTAAAAAAACAGAAATCTAATATTGTTTATAAAATTCCCTGTCTAGATTGTAATCAGACGTATATTGGTCAAACAGCTAGAAATCTCAATAGTCGCATAATTTCACACAGAAGCGACTGTAGAAGAAACATTAATTCGTGTGCCTTATCGGAACATGTGAATCGTAATGATCATCGAATGGATTATGAGAATACTGAAGTTTTGGACACAGAGAAGAATCTTTCGAAAAGAATATTTCTAGAAATGGTTCATATTCATAAAGAACGAAATTCTATGAATAAACGAACCGACTTGAACAACCTCAGTCAGATATATACTTATTTATTACTTTTCAACGAAAAAATTATAACACCCGTTAACCAAAATTTTCCGCCTTGATTGAGTAAACTTGTCATTGTCATTTCATTCATGTATTTTCTGTTTGTTCTGATCCAATTTCATTACAATCTCACGTTAGTAAGTACTCCATTTATAAAATAACTTATATATATTGTAATCAACCATTTTATAGTTGTCCCGAAGAAGGTAATAAACATTACCGAAAGCTCGACGTATAACAAAGAGTTTTCTTTGTAAATTTAGCCCCTTTTTTGACTGCAACCTCACTACAGCAAGACCTATATATATATATATATATATATATATATATATATATATATATATATATATATATATATATATATATATATATATATATATATATATATATGTATATTTGTTAGCATGAAGATTCTCACGGACGAATTGTCTTTTCAGGTTTCATTCCGTGTTCTGTGGTTTTGATCCTCTGAAGGATAATTGTCACAACGTTTCGGCAAAGTCTCATTTGCCATCTTCTAGGTGATGATTGAGTTTCGACTCGGTTCGGTTGAAATTCCATTGCAATCGGAATTGAGCTCTATTTTTTTAAAACCTTCTGATTATGAGGAAATATAAGAAATAAGAAATTCTCTCGATATTAAAAAATCTCCAGGTTTTGATCAAATCAGTACAAAAATTGTGAATTCAGAACTAGCGCCTATGATGAGCAAATTATAGAATTTAACTTCCACAACAGGTATACTACCTGATAAACCAACCTAAAAAATGAAAAGTGCTAAACTGAAATCGATCAATCCTTGGACTTGTCCTCTTCCTCATTTATATCAATTCGATAACAAACTTTGAACTAGCTGGATAAATCAAAATGTTTGCTGATGATATCACCACCATAATATATAATGGGATCAGTTGGCAAGAAATCAAAAGTGACATGTTGAATGAGATCAAAAAAATTTCGTCTCGGCTTGTGGATCATAAATTGACATTGAATTTCTTTCATGTTTTTGACAAAAAGATCAAACTCGATCGAATGGAAAGACCCTATCATTTTCAATAACGAAAACATCAAATATTCTCCTGTTTTGAAATTTCTTGGTTTATATATAGATGAAAATTTGTTGTGGTTCAAACATATGGAAATACTGAGAAAGCAAATATCCCCAGTAATCGGAATTTTTTATAAAATCTGACACTTTGTACCTCTGAAATATTTGAAATTAATTTATCACTCTTTAGTATTCTCCAAACTCCAGTACCAGATTTCTGTACAGTTTTCTGTTTTCCCATTATAAAAATACTGTATGTTTCTTGGGAAGTTGATAAAATTATGACGATGATGATATATAATTTTTAAGCATTTTTCGGCAATCACATTTAACCCAAAACGGGTGCATATTTGAGAAAAATGTCGAAGAATAAAGTGTTTATGTTTGGCTAAAAATATATTCATACAGTTTTCACATTGATTTATTCGTCATCCTATATTATCAATCCCCATAGAAAATTAGAGTATTTCGAACGAATAAATTAAATTGCACTTAAATCACTCCTCTCAGAAATTATTTTGCGCGTAAGGTTGATGAAAAATATTTCGAGAAGTGGATATGATTTGTAATTGGTAAATTCTGGCGCATTTTCGACCTTCAATCTAGGGTTAAATTCCGAGAGCACCAAGTTCAATCGGTAGAAATGTGTGCTGCACATCCATGAATTTTGAATAGCAAATGACTTGATTTTATAATAATTTGATTGAATTCCGAGACCGCAGTTCGAGATATTTTATCTTAGATTATTATACACGAAAGGGTAAATTTGGAAAATTTTGCAAATGCACGCAATTTGGTCGATAAAGCTTGGTATAGGAGAGATATATGTTGAGATTATTCTCAGAAAAAAAGTAAACTCAGAAAACTTCAAAATAGAACACAGGCACGATATAGTACCTGAAAAGTGAGATCTATTATGATCAGTTTAATCAGCTAAACAAGTCTAATTAATAGCTGTTAAAGTCTATGAAATAATCGCTTATATCTCGAAAGGGAAACAAAAAGTATTTTACTTTCCTCAGTTCACCTCAAGGAATTGAAATATGTTACTTGACTTCATTTCGATTTTAATTTTTTTTTGTTAACTAATGAACGACCATTTGGATGATTTTTTTTAAGAATTTTCAGATAAGGACGAAAGAAAAAGATTTCAATGGGTTTTCAAAACCCGCACGTTTCTGGTCGGTAAACTTGGATGGTTTAACATTTTTTTTATGTTGAAGTACCTGAAAGATTTTGTAACTGCACATTATTATTTTTCCGTACATGCTAAAGGCTTGACCGATTATCCACATCATAACACAGATTTGACTGATAATTTGTCTTCAAATACGATAAATGTAATCTCCAGAAAAAGGTTTAGCTCTTGTAAATTCATTGCATGTATGCTTCTCATCTTTGACAGGTCACCGGGGACACCTGTCCTGATGAATGCTGGACTTGTTCATGCAGGCAAGTACTATCAAAAACTAGCTTGTCATCGTAGATAATTTAGGAATCCGACCACTTGAACCATAAAGAGTTGTATCAGGATTCTGAACATTTTTCAGTTCCTTTGATTTGAACATATTTATGGATAATGTTGAAAAGAAGCATATTCCTTGGAGTCAGAACAATACTACTGACATGATGTCACACACAAAAATTTCATTCTTTGAAAGAAACTTGATGAAAATATCATTCGGGATGTTTGATGAGTTTGATTGAGATATAGAAACATGCATGAAATGTATCACATCCAATTTTGATTGTCTTTCCTTAGTTACACATCTGTATTTGTGGTTCCGAGAAAACCTTACGACAATCGAGTTTTTCTTCAACCCAATTAGCATCTTTTCCAATTTTATATAGTATTTTGTAGTGAGTAGGTCTCATCATATATAACGAGCACCGAAGTAAATTGAATTGAAGATTATTTGACAAAACTGGAGGAGCAGAAGACGGAAAATTGATACATCGAAAATTCACATCTTCAGCAATATACTCACGCTTGGTCTTTTCCACTCATAGTATCTGTCAGGTCTCTGACTGAAGAATAAAGATGAATCAGTGGCGGGAAATTCAGGATCTTCGTATAATGTTCCTTGCGCAATACAGTCATCACGTAGCTGGTAAAAATCTTGGGATCCTCCACTTCTTGAACGGGTTCCGGATCCTTTTTCACCATACTGCAAAATAATTATAAAAAAATATTTTCTGACATCAGTCTAGACAACATGAAAACTAAGGTGCGAAACGAAAGCTGCCTCGTTCTGATATTTTCATTTTGAATGAAAACTTTCCTCTACACACTAATTATGAAAGAGACTTATACATAATTTGATATAATCCAATATTGCAATCACAGCGATCATAACATACACAAATACACAACAAAAGCCTTCAGTTATAGTTTTATTATTGCTATATGAAATGTCAAAGTGTATGTGCAAATCCCAAAATATTCTTTAACCAGTACTTTTTACGGCCTTTTGTATTCAATTAAATTTTTTTATATTGAGCTCATATATGACTAATAGATGTGACAACTACTACTCCATATGGACATGTTGGTTTGTCTGTTGGTAGCTTTGGTATCGACGTGTTGCTAAAACGAGTCTGGAGGCAGAAGTCAGTAAGAATGGAATCCGGCAGTTTTAATGTATGTTGTGGTGCCGGACACCACATATGGAAACCGTATTCTAAAGCGGGTCGAATGTCTTCAAATCCATCAGTGGGATGGTAAGTTTTTCCATTGAAGAGAGAGTATTGTTAATAGTAATTCCAAGCTTCGAGATAGATAATTTTTTGGAACAGTCACTCAAATTCTTCGTACAAAGTAAAAATAATGTGGGTGCTAGCATTGATCTCTGCGGAACAAACAGTATTTATGACTGAGGTATCAGATGGCAGTTTGTCGAAAACCATATATTATGAGGATTAAGCGGATAAACACTCGATAAAAAAGCATCCAAATAAAGGCAAGCCACTCGACGGCAGTTTGACGAGGATTTCTTGATTTCAAACTTTTCAGAAAGACTTTAATTTTCGGAATTTGAAAAATATACTTTTTCAAATAGATCATTTGCAATCCAGTGTTTACTTTATCTCGCTTACTATTCGCCTTCACCGAAATCTCTCATTATCTTGCGGATCGGACTGATATTCATACATGAATTGACAAAATTTTACTATCATAACTATATGACTCTCGTTCGTATACGAATCTCACATCACAGATCTTATTTTTCCATAGTAATATATTGATGATAATCTAAAGGCACTTATGACATAATACTCAATAATTGGATTAGTATCATGATTCTTTGGCAATCGTTTTCATAAGATTTTAATCCTATTGTTATTTTATTCCGTTTACTTTCCTCGTGATTTTAAGCCTTTGTAAACTGAAATGTACTTGTCACTGAGAATCTTTCTAGAGAATAAAGGAGCAGAACCGGACCATTTTCGATAAGTTTTTTTTTCATATGCAGATTCACACGAAAGGGAAGCCCTGTAATGTTCAAAGAACACCGCGTGAATCAAGGGACGGGAGATACGAAATAATATTCACTTCTGAATTTCTGAAGTTTGTAAGCCTCAGGAAAAACCTCTTTCGGCAAGGAGTTCCAAAGCTTAGAACTAAGATGTCTCCGAAACCTGCAGCGAGACTCAGTGTAGTATAAAATTCTACATCCTTTTCTTTCTTTGTCGCCTACACATAAAGTAGAAGCGGGTTTATTCGGCAACGTACTATCCGATTCGGAAGCATTTGACAAAATTGCGGTTATTATGACATAAGCATTTTGATTCATTTTAAATGAATTGTGGAATTATTTGATTATGTTTCTGTAAGCGGAATTAATTTATTAGCTCTGGAGGAAGAAGGAAGGCTAGAAGACATTCGTTCAGAAAATATTGAGAGAAGAGTCAGATCAAATTTTAATATAGGAGATATGAGGTTTCAAGAACTTTTAAGAGTCAATTAGGATATGGCTTGATATATTTTCAACAGTATTTTGCCTCAGATGAATCAGCTGACTAGTCCGTTGGTTATCAAATTTCTTAGTGTTCTAAGTTTTTATTCTACCACAGAAAATCGCAACTTCACAGAAGCGAAAGAATAGTCGGCACCTTTGATGTTGAGGGGGCAGATTTTAGTAGCCTTGAAATCATATGTTGAGTGAAGTCATGCTTCGCATACTGAGGAAAGTTACTATGTTAATCATTGAAAAATAAAACTTGCTACACAAAGAAAACTAATTCGAAACAATATCAGTACTTCATGAAGGTATAACCGGTTGAATATTTTGAAGAATAATTTGAAGAGGCATTCCATAATTTTCTAAAAGTTATCCAATCATCATTAATAAATAAAATACCCTTATCTTCTCGGTATTGTAATCAACACAACAAACTTTCACAAGTGACAGTGACAAGTATCATTCATATCAATGGTGGCTGAGTCGAGCAATGCGGCTTTCATTTTCTTCTGTAGGTATAGTTCTGATTTCTGTGATATCACGTTGAAAAGAATTGTATATGAATATAGTCCTGTATATTACCCTGAGGCATGTTTAAGTAGGAGGTGGATGCTCCCAAAAACATAGAGTTTCTTTGTCAATGCATTTCGAAGCCTTATTTTTCTCAAAAAAACAAGCAAGCATTTTTCCCGAGCTAAAATTCATACCTTAGCTTGCACAAGTTACGGTTGACGTTCGTAGGGAGAAGACATTTTGAAACTCATTCCAGACACTTCCTGTATTAGAAAATCTGTAGATATGTACTAAAATTTCACTAATAAAACTTGTAAATGTAGGAAATAACTTCTTGAGTCTCGATGAGAATAAAAGAATATTCAAGTTGTTTCCTACATTTGAAAAGCTGTAACAAATATTCGGTGACGTATGCGAGGTAGGTAGGTATCCAATAAAAATATTGTAGAGTGACCTCTGCTATCTCGACAATTCAAAGATTTATAGGGCAAAGTATATATTATTTATTATTTTTCAATTACTCGCATTCTATAGATTTATGAGCATTTAGTAGAATATATGACAGATGGAAATGAAAAGGTATATGAGGCACGTTGAGAATTCCTCATCAAGAAACTCAATTCATCTCAGAAGATATTTTCAGAGCTCAAAAAAGACATCAAAGTCATGTGTTTTGTCTCAGCGAGAATCTTGTAAAGAGACATTCATTTATAATGACATTCTCACACTACAATCTTTGTTTAGAATGAAATGTGTCCATATATTTTCAGCAAGGAGGATTCTTTCACAAAAATAGAAATCTGTCGTGCTCTAAAAGCGAGACAAACTGACGATTACCATATCCAACATCTCAGATGGCATTTTCAAAAATGTTACTGCTCCTACTTGGTGCTAGCAACTCTTGTTCGAAAAACTTCGAAGTTTTCATCGAAGAACAGAATCAAATCATTTTTTAATCCCAAAAATAGAAAAAAATGTATAGAAGCCGATTGTTTCTAAAACGCTACATATTATTGCAAAGTCACCCTGTATTTTCGTCCATTAAAGTGGCCTCGATCAGCTGTTCCAGAGTTAAGTAGAACTGTTCTCGAGCATTTAAGTTAAATGATTTGCTTCTTCTTTATAGATTTCACTCATTTATTTCAAATTTGAGTTACATTATTATGATGCGAAGATATGTTTTCGATTGGTTTCCTTTGTTTCGGCAATATTAGCTCCTAGCAAATTGCAAATTGTTGAAAAACAATCAGTTTTTATAGTGTTACCGAACAAATATTAATGATTCGAATATCCATCGTCGTTGATATTTTACCCATTGAAACCTGTTATAAAACTCATAGACCCAAAGAATTCAATCGAAAAGAGAAACATTTCAAAGAGTTGAAGTTATTGAGATGAAATAAAATATTGTGGTGGACCGTTTAGAAACAAAGGAATCAAAGAAAGACATTTTCTCTTATTTGATTTATATTTTTCATAATAATTCACCTGAACAACACTTAATTTCATCGCAATAACTCTATCTTTTCAGCACTTTCAGTTTGTTATTAAAAAAAAAGTTTATGTAAGATTATCACTGTGATGAAATTCTCAAAATTGCGACACTATATCATATAAAGAAATCAGCCATTAGAAAACTTTTGCCGTATTCGGTCGCTAACTTTTGGTCGTTTGGGTTGGTGTGATTAGAGAACTAATGTACTGAGAGAGAGCAGACTGCGGAATAAACAATTACTATTTACATAGAATCTCGATCAATATTTTTTTTAATGAAAAAAGAATAAATTTCAACAATCATTTATATGAAACAAGAAATAAAAATATTTCGACTTTGAAAATTTAATCAAATAAGAAAATAGCTAGGAGAAATTTTATAAATGTCATACCAAGAATATATTTATGACTTACTGCCAAATTTCACAATCCTTTCTTTTCCTATAAAAAAATAAGTGAAAGAATGGTTACACCTGATTCATGTGTTTTCCACAATCTAATAAATCGATGATTCAGTATAAAAACACCATGAAACAAATTACTCATCCTCACAAGTTTTTCTCCGTAAGGTTCCTAACATTTATTCATACAAATGTATATGATTATTAAATATGTTCTGCATTTATTCACGAATAAATATCATTATTATTGGTATTGTTATTTAAAGTCTTCACTCAAACACCTTAGGTCAGAAGCAGTGGGACTGCTTCGACCCAGTGAGCGGACGAGCAGTTCAACAGAATAGTCCGGGTGGAGCCTGTAGAGTGAATCATGTAATATTGTATTTTTTTTCTCTTTTCGGAAGATATTCGCTTCGACTGGGGCCGAATATCGTCTTACTTCAGTGTAGCTAATGATGGTGGGGAACAAATAGTCCTAAAAAATTCGGCACCTTTTATTCTCCATAACGGATTCAATATCGCCTGGGGCAGTACAGGTATAAATACTATAAGTGATTGATAAATCCATTATTTCCTCGATGTAGCAGATGGAGAGAGGTTGTGAAGAATAGAGCACTTTGCTGTCCTTCACAATATCTCTTGGAATTTCAATGACTCGATGTAATGGCGAGTATTTACTTTTTGTTGGAAAAACACTGTTTTGTATACCACTTGATTTTATAATGCAGCGGGTCGATTGACGTTTTTATAAATAAACATGCGGCATTGTGTGAGTTTGGTTCGAGTTTGATAAAGAGTCTCGGCTAGATAAGACGAAATGAATCACATTCGAGGCGAGATCAAAGAGAGTAACTAGAGAGGAAGTGGGGATTTGTTGTTTTACATTTTAATACGTATTTATCAATTGTTCGAAAATATCTTGTATAGCATTCTGGAAAAAAAACACGACATCGATATCATTGAATAAATATTATTAATGCAATAAATAAATAAATCATGAAAGTATGAGAAGAATCTGTGTATTGAAAACTAAAAATTTTGTTATCAAACGGTTTTTCAATTAAATAATTAATACTTTGATTGTTATTGTGAGCAATATAGATGAATTTATTAAAGGAACGGTTACTCCAGACATTATGATACGGGGTAATCGGACAAAGGCATTATTAAATAAAACTTGCGGTTTTGATAGAATGTTATTCCAGCAAGTAACTGGGAAATCCCTGTCTACACACACTTTTTACACTTCAAATTCAGATTAGTTGGGAGTTATAGAAAATCCGGAAAATAAGAGTATACTGTTGTATACAAAAATATGTACCCATTGAAAAAGTCGCTGATATAAAAATTTTGCAAAACTGGAGTAGATGTTTATCCGTCGGCAATCCAATCTTTCCAGTTATAAAACTATGGTACCATACAACTGATCAAAAAAAATTCTTGTCATCCATGGCAGTCAGTTCGCATATAAAAGTAACGTTTCAGTACAAACATGAAAATAATACGTGATACGTGGGAGCAGAAATAGTATGCAGTTTTATATGGCCGATTCAAATAAAATTCTTATATAAACATACATATTATCAACTTGAGAACACTTGACTAATGTGAATAGCGGAAGGTATGAAAATTCACATATTCTCAGAGGAGAAGTAATTTGAGAAAAAATATGGTGCTAAGACTAGTTACATGAACAGTAAATTAAGGAGTTATGAATCAGTAGATAATCAATTCTTCAACTAATTACATACAAAATAAAAAGCCTTGTACAAACAATGGCAAGGGCTAACTGATTTTGTTGGAGCATTTCCTATTTAAACTGTGGGGAAACCTGGAAAACCCACCATACTGCCGAGTCGGTTGGTGTATCCGTTTCAGATATGCCATCTGCTGAAATTGGTACCCATATGAGCAATAAACACTATATATTCACTAAGGAACATACGCATTGCGAGTTTCCTTGAATCAAAAATTACACCTATTATTAGAATAGGTTTCTACGACGGCGTATTAGGGTCACTGTAAAAATAAAAAATATCACCATTGATAGATTTTAATCTGTCAATGCCAGATTATAATCTATCAATATGCAACTGACAGATTCTAATCTGTTAATGACAGATTTTAATCTGTCCCAAGTAGCACATCATATTGGCTGAATCCCGAGTTCAGATTGGTCCAATATAGATACATCGTAAGTGAAAAATTGATGTTGAACTAATATTAATCACTATTGAGAAAACGATATCTCATATTGAATATTGGCTCAATATTGACAATAAATATCAACTGCATTTTGTGAGGTTCAATATTGATAATATATGGATTTGATAACTTATTACTAATATCAGAATTGCCATATCAGGTGATAATGAATAATATCAGTTTAACAACATAGATATTTCAATATTGTCTGCATATTTTGGAAATACTCAATTTTAAAAATCGAAATCTAATGTATATTCGACATTGTTTGGGAGCGTAGAATAAAATATTGTATTATCACATTAGGTGGCATATTGGCATGATACTGCAATATAGATATGCGAATTCTGATATTGCTTGAATATTGTTTTAACAGTAAAATAGAAATATTCAAATAGTCATTTTAGAATCACAAGCTGAAAAGAGGTATCGGTATTTTGAAAGTGATCACTTAATGTATTCAAACATATATCAATATCGGTAACGCAATATTCATCACGAAGTATTCCTAACAAAATTTGGAAAAATTGAAATATCGTCATGTGGTGGATTTAAATACCAGAAAATTAGGTCCAGAACATTTGGCACAGCAAGTTTGATATTCCAAATCGCCATCACATAAGACAGTGATCCTTCAGTGTTTTTTCGAATATATTTCATTGTTACTTAAGTTTCTAACATTTTAATGTTGTCTCGAACATAACTAACTTGAAGTTACCACATCTATACCACCCAACTCCTTAAAAACAAGTCTCTCCGTGCCGTAGAGTGTATAGTGGTCGACAATAATATTTCTATTCTGAAGGTCGTGAGTTCAAGCCCCGCAGCAATCGAATATTCCTTTTTCGTCGATATATCATCAACAATATTGTACCACTATAGTTGAAACGATATATCCTTACATTGCTTTCGAATGTTGATCTAATATTGCCGAATGTTCACATTTTTTTTGGGGCCAATATGATATCTACAATATAAGGTTAATATCCCGGTATATTGAACCAATATTGGTCTAATATGTTTGTGCTACTTGGGGTAAATGACAGATTTTAATCTGTCAACACTTCATTGACAGATTATAATCTGTCATTGACAGATTAAAATCTGTCAATGGAGATATTTTTATTTTTACAGTGACCCTGATACGCCGTCGTAGGATTCACGTATACAACAAAAGATCAAATCCTTTGACTATTATGAGTTAAATCGAAGCCTCCAGAAATTTTCAATATCCCTGGTATATAAACGCAAACAGGTAATGAGGTGATGTGTATATGCTTTTGATAACATACTTAGTACAAGCAAGCAGGCAAACCAAGCAAGACATAAAAATGAATGCTGCAGCAATATACACACTCGTGAAGAGATAGTTGGAGGAATGAAGAGGATGCATACATGTGACCCCAGGACTTGAAAGTGATGATGAATAAAATTCGTGGTAGTTATAAAAACACTTTTTCAGCATGAAATATTTTGCCTTTCTCTTGAAATCTTGAAAAAGTATCTCTTATAATTATAGGGAATGCATTATACATGGCAACACAGTCCTGAAATAGCTCGTACCTTGAAAATTCTCTTTGCTAATGAATTGTATAATTTTCCAACATGCACTCCCGAAATAACGCTATCCGTAGACCGTTTAAGAGGACTCTTTACACTCGAAATACCCCCACCGGAATCCGCGAAAGGAATATCGACGACGTTTCGGAATACAGCGTTCTCAACCCCATAAACAGACTTTTTAGAATCGACCCTTTCCAAATTGAATGTAACCCGCTGAGAGGGTAACGTTCGCGAATGAACATTTATATTGCTTTCCGAAGGAGCAACCGAAGCTTTGGAAAATTTCGGAAATACGTAAAAGGCTCGTTCAGCACCAGTCGACTTTTTTTTGACAAATTCCTCCTCTCGAATTTCGAGGTTAGTCGTTACAGTATAACAACTGGAATACATGGTTTTTCCGAAATAATTATCATTCAAGCATAGCGCGCGGAAGTTCAGAACACACTGGAAGCGAAATGAGAAATATCATATCCTAACGATTAGCTCAGCCCTACACAAGCGGAAACCTAGCTGTGGTATTTAATCTATATTGATAACACGTTTCGCATTAGACTAATTAATTTTTTCTTGTTCACTCGAGTTGTAACCTTTTCAAATGCCATCAGTTTCACTCTAATTGTCGAATGCAACAAGTGGGTTCATATCGATTTGCACCCAGGAACTATATTATTGATATTTTCGAACCAATTAGTCAATCAGCTTGAGCTGAAAATACCATGTGTTACAACAATGAAAATTCACTTGAAATTAATTAGGTCCAGGATGAACTAACAGAAACGGATATGAATGAATAAACAGCACTCGTAACTACATTATCTCACTGCTCCTCCTTTTTGTATGATGTAGATTATAACTCTTATCATTCTTCACTTCCAAGAAATGTGCATTATCTATATTGACAGCATTAAACATTATTACCTGACAATTACCTCATAGTGTGATTAAAACAAATATTACATTTCTAGTAGTTGGTTAAATCACGATTTGTTTGGCCAAGAACGAATTCATTGTCAAATACAAGTGAAAATTCACATAATTATATAAATCTCATGAAATGATGGCAAGAAATATAAGACAAAAACATAGTGCAGATTCTTGAATTATTTCCATATAATACTTGTTTATATGTGCTAAGAGTAGTTGCATCACATTGCACTGCCAATAATCTTATACCTAAATATTTAAAACTGTTCACTCTTGAAATGATATGCTCTTTGTCAATTTCGATTGATCCCAAGTTTCATTTGAACTTTTATTACAAGTAAAGGCAAGTTTTTTCAAAATGTATCGTAAGTAAATAGGAATCAAACCAATTTTTCAAAAGTTTCAAATCGTTTTCAGCAATTTTCTTTTATGCAGGTCCACTTTTCTGCGTGTTATGTTATAACAATATCATAAGCATACAATTTACCATCCATAAAAATTTGTATAGTGATGTTATTCATAAGGAACAACGATTGTTTCAATGCAGGTAAATTTCGAAATGTGAAAGCAACAGTGTGAGTACTTGAACACTCCACTTTCTGTGTTGAAATTACTCCAAATATTTCTCCGAAATCAAGTGAATGTCCCATAGTTTCCATATTATTATGATAATAATAATATCATTTGGAGAGCAGTCTTTACATTATCTGGAGGTTATGTTATTGTTGTATGGAGATAACGTCATTGGGAATGAAGGCAGGAGAGAAAGTTTTGGATATCGTCTGAATGGTGCTTCAGGTTGTATATGATTTTGTAAAAAAATCAATAAAATCTATTTCATATTCATCATTGGCCTCCAGGTGGTTTTGAGCATTGATGGGGGTGGACCGAAGAGGTGAAGACTCTTCACTTATTTTTTTCGAAAATCGATCGAAAATAATGGAAACTGATGAACAAAAATGAATAGTGGTACCAGCGAGTACTATATACTAACTAATTTTTATTAGTTACAAATGTTCGAATTTTCTTCCCGGTATTTACAAGGCATACGTTCGAAATTAAAGAGTATCCGTGTTGCCAAACTGGAGACGAGCTATCGATTCTGGCATTGTCGCAAGTCAAGGATATCAATATCCAGAATCAAAGCTCACATAGCATCTTGAGAGGTACATTAAAGGAAAGGAATTTTCGATTGTTGCGTCATTCCGATGATTCTATAATAATGCAGATGAAATATTGATTATTCTCATTTCACAATATGCCAAAATCTCAGCAAAAATGTTATACTTACTGGGAAAATAAAACAGAGTCAGGATTAATTCCGCATATATCCTCCATATTATCGAATATTAAAATATTCTTGAATAATAATGTTTATTGCTTCCAAAAAATAACAGTTATTGATAATAGTTTCATATTCTTCAAGTCCTTCAATGAATTCTTCAAAATAACTCATTCATAATAATTTTTCACAGAAAGTTGTTGGGAATTTTTCAAAAGAAAAATCAACATCACGTTGTTGAATGATGAAGGTCGTTTGAGTTTAGTTTCAGGCTTGAATGATTCATGTTTTTTTTAAATTTAATGAATAATGATATCTTATATAAGAATGCAATATCTGATGAACTTCTGGGTTTGTGAAGATGAACTGTTTTTTTGAGATCCAAACTGAATTGACATGTTATAAATTTTGTTTTGAAGAGTATGCAGTGGCTTGATTCTTTATTTATTTCCCGAATCGAGATCAAATATACACGCTGATATGTTGCAGAGCTATATTTGGCCAGTAGATATAGACAATCAATTCACAATAATTCCAAAAGTTTTCAAACTTTTCCAGTATGTTAGTACGTGAATGAAAACGAACTATAAAATTTTGCATGAGCCTGCGATGAACGGAACATTGTTTAAATGGAAAAAACGTTTCAATGCTTTATTTTCGCACAGAAAATTGCAAAAGTTCTGCAAACTAGAAATACCGCTAGTATATAATATTGTTTTACAACATGCATTAAGTTTGCAACCTTGTTACAGTTACGGAACCTTATATTTGTCTCATTTGTTGTAGTTTGGAAAAGTGCCGGCATATAATCGCTGTACAACATTGATTTTCAATGATAATTCCAATTGTTTTTCATAAATATAAGTTGAGTTGATTTCTCAATAGTACGAGAAAAATCAAGAGAACGTAGAAAAATGATGGTATGTAATCACTGTATTCACACCATTGGTATCCGATGATAGTTTTGAAAAAGTTGATATGATTTGTCAATAGTACGAGAAAGTTTGAGAAAAACTGATTTTGGTGATTTTGGTGAATATAAGTTGAGTTGATTTCTCAATAGTACGAGAAAAATCAAGAGAACATAGAAAAATGATGGTATGTAATCACTGTATTCACACCATTGGTATCCGATGATAGTTTTGAAAAAGTTGATATGATTTGTCAATAGTACGAGAAAGTTTGAGAAAAACTGATTTTGGTGATTTTGGTTATTTTTTCAAGTTTTGCAGAACTTTTGGATTTTTTTCATGAAAATGATTGATAAAATTTTTTTTAACAAACAGTTCCGTTTCTTTTCGAATGATTGCAAATTTATCAGATGTAAACAGCTATTTCTCCACACTTCACACATTTGCAGAATTTTTGCTTTTTTTGATAGAGAAGAACAAATACCATAATAGTTTTTTCATTTTGATTATACCCTCATTTCCGTATGTTGCAAATCTATGAAAACGTTGTATGTGAGGACTTATTTATTTGCAACCAGTATTTAAAATTTTTGTAAAGATTTCGAAACTTGTTTTGATGACATTAAATAACTCATTGAAAAAATATATTTTTCGTTCAACGCAAGAGGTTGCAAATAGAAGTACTCATCAAAAATATTATTTCGGTTATTTATGCAAGTTTGCAGAACTTTTGGAATTTTTTTGGAAAAATTAGGTTATTACCAATTCTTTTTTATTAAACGAAACGTTCCGTTTTGTGTAAATGGTCGCAAATTTACCAGAAGATGTAAACTGCTACTTCGCAATACTTCGAAAGTTTGCAGAACTTTTGCAAATATTTCCGTACAAATAATGCCAATATTCACAACATCCTGATTTTCAACATGTTCCAATATCATGACTCAATATCATTCGAACTTACTTTTCAATTTACCGAAGTTTCAAAACTTTTGTAATTATTGTTGAATTTTGGAAAAAATCTTGTCTATATCTACTGGCCTATATGGCTAGTAGATACCCCTAATGAGCATTCTAGCGTTTTGAAACATTGTATGTATTGTTTCAAAGCCATATCTTGTACGGAAAAAATTTTTTTACTTAGTTTTTTGGGTTCTTGACCTACCACATTCTGAAAAAATAAGAATTGATATTGGAATACATACCAGTGTGAGAAGGCAGATTTTTAAACTACTCCGAAAAGTTGCTGCGTTGATTAAAAAAAGTTTCTTGAGAGTGGAACACGTCCAATTAGTCAGCTACTTCTCGTGTAACTCAAATTTGCCTATCAAAAGAGACAAAATCATATTTCAAATTTCATCAACAGATTTCCGAAAAGAAACTAAAAGAGACATTTGTGAAGAAGTGTTGGCGGAAGCAGATTTGATGAGTATTTGATAATCATTAGTTCTTCTATTTTTGTGATAGGCACATTCGAGTTCTACACTTGTATAGATTCCAATATATATTCTTATTTTTTCAGATTACGATGTATTCATCTGGAAGAAAAAAATTCTTGAATGATAGTTCACACCCATATTTTCTATCTCCAGCCTACTAGAAATTCAAATTCAATACTGATATGAAGTGAAATAAATTACTTTCACTGATAATCAACTTTCCTGAAGCATCATTATCGATATATTACCTTGCATTACCTTGTATATTTTGTAGGGTGTCAGCATTGAAGAATCCTCCCTATGTTCGAGGTTATCCTCCAAAGTTGATTCTAAATTAGATCCTCTTGAACATTCTTTTTTCTCTCCAATAATACCCAGAGCGATATAACAGTTATCCTGCAACTTTTTCTTCTTCCTAGGTGACTGACTACTTTCTAGTACCAAAGTTTCAGCAATTATAAGGGGTTTTTCCGGAATTTCGGGAAGTTTTTGGGCAACAGTTTCCTGTTTTGTATTATCGTGAAGAATACTCTTGAACGTTGTCGATTCGCATCGATCTTTTATTGCTGGTGAAGGTTTGGCATTTTGAGGTAGGGTTTTCGGATTTATCGAAGCTGTCGATGTCTGGAACTCTTTTTTCAACGGAAGGTCTTTAGATAAAATCGTAGTTATTTCCTTCTTGAGTTTATCCAATTCTGATGGCTTTTTACACTTCGGACCGCATTTGCAATTTTTACTAGATTTGCAGAACGGAACAGAGGCTGGTCTCTTGTAATCTTGCGCTTCTACATCCACCCTCAAGTAAGTAGGCACCGGTTTCACAACTTTTTTCTGATCTTGACTTCTCGTATTTGTCCTAGGTGCTACTTTCTTTGGTCCAACTTTCGAATTTTTCATAGGATAATGATCTAAATAGCTGAGAATGTCCTTGTGAATGTAGTTCAGGTATTCGACTGAGAACAAGTCGTTTTTCTTCTTACAGTGAGATCCAGAATTCTTGAAACCGACATGACATGATTGCGTGCTACGGTCCAAAAACGCATCCCACATATTACATATTAATTTTCAAAGAATATTTACTATATCATTGAGAAATTGATGAAAATGAAATGGAAACGATAAAAAATGACATGGACAAAAAGTCAAGTTGACGACAGTTGACGAATCCAACAACGGAACAATCTTTATTTTGAAGAATTATCATGGAAGTGATAGTTAGACCACAGTAAAGGTAGACCATAGAACAAGCACTGCAAATATTCAGTAAGGGGTATGGGAACCCAGTATTGGTCATGCAGAAAAAAGTTCAGAAAGAATATGAATTTCAACGTAGTTGTGACGAATGCGATTTGATTGTTAAAAAGAGTGGATTATTAGAGAGATGCTAGGAATTTCAAAACACTCTGGTATTTATTGGAGTCATAAAAATGCCACTTTGCCTTCAGTTTTGTATTCAATGCAGTAGGATAAGGGTTATATTGAAATGCATCATTTTCATCATTGATGTATGTGTATTATGTATGTAACTCATCACCAGGAGGGTGTAACAACTTTCATTTAATAAAAAAGGAAATGATACGACATTTCGTTCGATTCTCTAAGCAACACTGGTTTATTTTTAAGAGTGGAATCAGCCGTTCTCGAGTCTTTAGAGGTTTTATTATATGACAAAATAAAAATGCCGTTAACTCAAAAAGGCTCACCCGATTTTCAGAAGTAAGAGTTGTGAAGAATTGAAAGAGCTTTTCAACAATTTGTTACAACATTCATTATATGAAAAATGTTGGTTCGACTTGGGCTGATGGAGAATTTTGTTCAAGAGGGTGATTATGCATTTATTATAATTCTCTGATCTTCCCAGCCCCGGATGAAGTGAAGAGATTTCGTCAATTCAGACATCTATATGAGTTCAGCAGTGTGTAGATTCGTTAAAATTGCACCCATACTTGCGGTTGTATCACAAGAGGTATATCATATAAAAGTGTATTTCTGGACGAACTTTAATTTGAAGACAGAAATATTCGTTTCTGCACCTGAATTTGCCTTATAGTTGTACCCCACCTTACAACTTTTACTGTTTTGGCTGGTTCGCATATACTTTAGTTTGAGAGTTTAATGGATGTAAATAACAAATCACCTATTTTTTGTTGAACAGCAAAGAGTTATAATTCACTGCCCTGGAAGGAATTTCTAGTGTTTAGGATGCTCTTGAACAATAAAGGGCGAAAAACTTCGAGATGACTGCAAATACAACTAAATATAAACAAATTTTTTCCATTTATAATAAAGTACTGAAACAACGACAAAATAATAGAAGTAAACAATATAACCGAAAGTCATTTTACAACAGACTTCATTTCGAAAAATCACACAAATGACAAGAGAATACTTTACTGTTCTGTCTTTGACGAAATATGTCCATCGGTGACTTATAACATATCTTCGAGTTTCTATTCACTTCTCTGCTATTCGAACAACATATTTTCTTAGAGTCTCTGGGATAAATGAGATTCATTTTCTGCGACACATTGATGTTTACAGTAGAACCACCATCCTCGTTCACGGGACACCTCTGAGGCTGAATATTGTTGGGATTCATTTGACAATAGAAAGATGATGTCGACAATGGAATATTTCTCTTCGCTCCGTAGACGCAATCGGGCTGCCCATTTCTAGCCAAGTTAGAGAACAATACATTGTTCGACGGAGGACCGCCTAACATCTTGGAAGAACCGCAGGTTCCACATTTGTAGTACCCACTCCCAAACATTCCAGAGCTATTTTTTGAGAAGGTTCCTTGGTGTACCGATGGTCTGGAGAATCTATTCATATCATAGTTGAAATGATTACCATAACCAGAGAGGAGTCCTGGCATGGGGGTACTTGGTCGAGGATAATTGCTTCCCAGAAAGTTCACCCCCGAAGATTGGATACTGCGGTTGGCACACGACGAACATTTTTGCTGCACACGCGAAGGCATTGGCCATTTTCTTTCTCCACAAGTACCACACGTATTTGCATCGTACCGACTAGATATTTTATTTCTACACGCACAAGTCTGGAATGGATTTTCGAAACCACCACCGACATTGTTTTGTCTGCTATTGCTGCTGAAGGTATTCCCATTGAAATCGATTCTTGATGAGCAAGTATTGTAAGGATTTATATAAGGGAAGGCTCTTCGTTGATTTTGACATCGACAAATCGCTCTAGGTGTACAAGTTCCGGTTTCAATTGTGCCCAACTGAGAAATATTTTTTGGGCCCCCAGAACCATTCTGTCCAACAGTATTTTCACCAGGCTTTGGCGCTTGATCCGGTCCAACCAATATTCCCTTGCTTTCCGGTTTAATGAAGCCACTTTTCCGATTTTCATTATTTTTTTTACCTGTATCGATCTTATTATCTTCCTTTTCCTGTTTGAGTTCTTTACCGGTTTTCGCATCTGATTTGGTGGTACTTTTTTGACCTTCCTCTTGCACTTTCTGTTTATTTTCTTTATCGGCTTTGGACACTTTCCCATTTTCTCCCCGTTTCTGTTTATTATCTTTGTCAGCTTTGGGTAGTTTTCCATCTTTATTTGTTCCTTTTTGTCTCGGCCCACCTTTCACATTCCTGGATCCTGTTTTCTTTTTTGTCCGTGAATCAGGAGATCCAGGTACAGCCCCAATATATGGATTGAACAACTTTTCTTTGGGGGCACAGGGACGACAAACAGATTCGCATGGGTTACATGGTACATAACAAGGGGTACATGGTCTACTCAAACAATCTAATTTGCTCCAATTCGAAGGACACGGGGTGCATGATTTACTGGAGAGGGTGCATGACTTACTGGAATTAGTACACAATACATTGCAAGGCGGACAAAAAGTGGGTGAACACGTCAATGGGGTAGCAAAATAGCACCGCATCGAATATTTGGCACATTTTAGACTGTGAATTTTGAACTGTCGCGTCGATGACAATGACAGATTAATTGATACTACAAGGAATTGGAAATAAACCTCATCTATATACCCCCCTGAGTAATAATGCGAACACAAATACAGATTAGATTACTTATACCCCAAGGCGCAGAGGAAATCCTGTATTTGTTACAAAAACCCAAAATCAATATTTTTGTATTAAAGGTGCAGTTTGTGATTTTGAACAACTTTGTGGACCAACTTACGTGTTTTGAACCGATTACTACAAGTCCTAAGTCAATATAAGCCACTCTCCCTTCGTTCAGGAACTATGGCCTTTCGAACCTAATAAAAGGGCATATCCTTTTTTTGCACCATTGTAACATGAAAAAGGTCCAATTCTGCGGCAAAAATAGGTTAATTAAAATAATCGCAGGGAGAAGTACTGAAGGAATGGGAAAGAGGTACAAAGGGTACCTAATTGAAGAACAAAACGTGTGTATTTGGTATTTTCATACCAAAAAATGAGGCGGAATATGCCCTCTTTCCGAACTTTGAAGAAACATATCTTCCGGATGAAGGAGAGTGCCACATTTTTGAAAGCGTTTTAAAGGGTGTCAGTTGGTTGCATCATTTTTCATAACCAGATGCTATAATATGTGCCGACATGCTGTTCCGTATTGTTCCAAGTATCTATTGATTTCCTGATCACAAACCGGTAATTTCGAACCGATATTTTATGAAAATTATAGAATTGCAGAAATTAATGTCGTCAAAGGTGGAAAAGTAGAATGAGGTGATAAAGAGCCGTGGGGTATTCTTCAATGAACGGCACATTGAAACTATGTTTTATCGTTCCATAAACTTCATATTTACTGCCGCCAACAAATTCAGTGAACAAGATACATTTTAAGATTTGATACCCAAACTCGATTATGCGAAAGTAGTATCATAAAAAACCATATTCAGCGACGAGGTTCACGAGGTTCCATATTTGGGTATGAATGGTTGTTAATTGAATAATATTTCAGACCATTCCATAACTGGGTATGAAATAAACCAGAATCCCTTCAAAGCTCAATAGGTCGATGAATGATTTGAAAAAAAATGTAATTCGAACTTGGAAGGAATCATAACTTGGATTAAATCCCACATAGAATGAGAAAAGCAGCGATAATTCAAATAATTTCATGTAGACTTCTCTTTTTTTCCTTGCATATCGGATGAAAATGTTATCAAAATGTGTATGAAATGTATTGAAGTAAAATACTGCTGATTTTTTTAAATTACTCTCGAGTTTTTCAAAAAATACCACTGTTCGAGGAAACTACTGTAAAGCGAAACACGTGTCGCGGTTTCGAAACTGTGACATTTTTTTCAATATGGATATTCATTAAGCATCGGCCAGTTCAATTCAATTCATGAGTTTTTTATGGGTTTTCGAAAAAACTGAGCTCTACTAGTATGCGAGTAGTGTAAAATGTTGAAGACGATGTTGTGTTTCCAAAGTAGCTACTGTAGATTTGAGTCAATGTAAAAATCAACATGGAAACGGTATAAGCAATATTTCCAGAAATAAAGTTTGACAAACAAGTGCGTATTCTACGAAAACTACATTTGTGCCTGCCCTACTAGCATTGTTTAGAAAGATATAGTTAGTCAGCCTTATGGAGATATCATTTGAAGGGAAGGATACTACGGGTAGATGGCACTATAGTCGGGCTGTTCAAAAGATAGAATTCAAGGACGCGTGAACAGTAAATGCCTGCGTAGCCACGCCTTCTATACTGAAATAAATGAAGAACTTTTTACACTGTACTGTACTCATTTGTGCTTTGTATTTACGTGTGTTACGTTAATTAAATAATATGGATGGAAACACTCTTTCACCTCCAAGAAAAAGATAAAAAAAAGACATTCAACTGTAGAGGAAGAAGGTGTAATAATGAACACTTATAAAAAAGCATCCCAAGAGTTGATGGGAGGACGACGCGGCGACGTTTTTGTTGAGTGGTGTAAATCGGACTTGTAACATTGGGGAGAGGAACATTCAAAGAGTGCGTGCCGTTCACGTGATCATTCTATCTTTTCAGCGGTTACACTATAGTGATTTCGTTTCCAAGTCATGTCTTTTCTTACGTTTTTCTTACGGACGTCTTAGCGTGATTCACACATTCTCTCGACTACTTATACATTATACCGAAAGATGGCAATCAATCCAGGAACAGAAGTGCATTGTCAAGTAACAAAAACGCTTCAAATCTTTTTTACTCAGGTATTGACTAACTATACATCTGTATGAACTATGGTACTAGTTATTCATGAAGCAAGTACGGAAGGTGATGCTTTTTCGAATGGGACGACTGACCTTTTCTGCGAATCAATAGCCGATCAAAGGAGCTTGCTATGAAAACAGGGGGAAAGTGTTTAATCTGCTATAATGAACGACCGAACATGTCCCATGCGGTAAAAAACAGGCTAAGCTGGCTAAGTCCATGCCGTACATAAAAGAATCGACCAAGTCATGTCTTTGTCTATATAGCGATACGACAGTCGGGGTCGGCAGTTGGGTTCCAACCTGTCCGAACAACAAAGTGGTTCAATAATTTTCTGAATTTCTTTACTTTGACCACTTCGAACTCAAACAAGAATGGAAAATTCTGAAATAAGTGATATTGAATTTAGTTCTTCAATGGTGGTATTGGTGGGATTGGGATCAATTTGATTAGAGAAAAACTATTGTTTCTTTGCCAACGTTTCGAATTTTAATAAATTTATCATCAGGGCTCTATAACAATGAGTTTCGTGTTGAGATAGTAAGATATAAATAAAATAAGAGAATGCCAACAAACTATTGCAACATTTTCAGGGGTTCAAGATGTTGATTATTGAAAAAAAAATTGAAAAATACCAAAAATCAGTTTTTCTGAGCAAAAATATTAAAATTATGTAAAAAAAACAGACATTTTAGATACACATTCTAGGTACAAACAATTCCACATTGAGCACGAGACAAACGAATAGTGAAATAAGATTCATAGAACGGCTGTAGTTCTTATGAAAACTGATTAAAAAAAAAACAACATGATTGTTGAAAACACCGTATAATGATAAAGAATAATTTCGGTAGCTGTCTTATCAGATTGTAATGAGCCGTATTCAATCCTTCTATATCTCTTCTTGTATTAACGCTGTCTTGGTGAAAAATTTGTATCATTTCACTGAATAGCCTTTTTGACAGAGACTTGTTGGCATTCTCTTATTTTATTTATATTCTTCTATCTCAACACGAAACTCATTGTTATAGAGCCCTGATGATGAATTAATTAAAATCCGAAACGTTAGCAATAGTTTTTCTCTAATAAAATTGATCCCAATTCCACCAATACCACCATTGAAGAATTCAATTCTGGATCACCAAACCTACCAAAATGGAATTTAGTGCCGATAGCGCAGGCCGATTGGAGATATTCCACACCGTCAAGCTGAAAAATAAGTCCACTCATACTGTTCACATCAAACACTCCTTTGAATATACTTCGTAACAAAATGTGTTGAAATATTATTCTTGAAATAACTTATCTGATAATCAGCCTAGAAACGAAATTGGTCAGATCTGAGAGTAAAATTTTGGGAAAAAAGGCTAAGTCATGGTTTTATTATCATATTTTTCCAAAACTAGTGCATTGGGGATATATTTTTACTCACGCATGAGCGCTCACGCGTGAAACCGATAGACAAGTCAGCATGCCTTGATAGCTCATCAATCTACCAGCACGTGTCCTCACAAAATTGAATATAACCTTGGAAATGCCTCCAGATCAATTGTAATAAAAAGTGACTAAGCCGGCTTTTCCTCTCTACCCTTCATTTCAAATCTTCATGAGAAGCAAAACCCAATATAATTTTAACGAATTTTTTCAAGATAACTCTGAAAATCGAATGATTGATATCAGAATTGGAACATTTCCATCTCTCTCTACGTTTCGACCCACCCACTGAGTTTTTTGGCAGATTTCAAAAGAGTGAAATGAAATAACAGCCAATTGAAATGAAAATTATAATCACTACCACTCAACACGGAAAATATCAACACCTTCAAATTAACGATGACGGTTTCATCGGAAAGTGAAATCGTCTAACAATCACCGGTTTTCGTTCAGTCGATGAGTTTTTTAGGTGACATCATATGAAGACAAATTCTGGGTGGATTACCTCCTTCGCCGCACTATTAAAAAAAGTGGGAAAAAAAGATTAAAATCCAAGTTTTTGTTTTGGAATGCCATAACGCATAAGATATACTGTTTTTACAAAAAAAAACTGAATCTCAATGAGGATCATTAAAGTTTATTCACTCGTATTACATTGAAACACAACGGACACTTGTTTCTTGATTTTCAATTTCTTTTTAGATAATTCATCATCGTGAAGCCTACGAACATTAAGTGCAGCAACACTAATGCCTACTACTTTTACTTTTAAGGTAGATTCATGCAACGATCATTATAATTACATTAACATCACACTATCATTACATTTTCACTAAGCAAATATTGCCGTTCATGCAACACTCATTACATTATGAAACTGTTGTTGAAATCTTTATGTTTTTCATTTTAAGGATGTTCATATTGACGAACTAATTCTATTGAAGCACCTTGATCCGTTATATTGCTGAATACCAATAATATAAACACAAAAATAAACATAACATAACCTAAAACCGTCAAATGACACGTCACTGCACATGCGCAATTGCTGTTTTCACAAAGATTCTTAATGTAATGAAAATAAAGTTAAAAGTTTCCAATTTCTTAGTGCGACTAATGTAAATGTAATGTACTAATGTGTTGCATGAACGCTTCCACTATAAAATGGGTGTTCAACTTTTCCTAGTGATAATGTAATGTTAATGTAATTATAATGATTGTTGCATGAACCGGCCTTTTTTTTATTTTGCTTTCATAAACTTCTCACAATGCTAATCAATCGAAGCTATCATACACGATACTTTAACGTTTTGTGTTTGAACGCCTCCAATGATAAGCATTTGGGAAAACTTCCTTGTGAAAGATAAAGTTGAAGCACATTATACCATAGCCATACAGTAGAGATACTTGAATGTCAAATTTCTGTGCTCGGGGTATGTTGTGGCGGTATTTTGCATGTTATAATGAATATTTATTTACGACTAAAACATAATAAAAACATACTCATGGTTTCTGCAGTATAATGCCATATAGTATTTTCTTAAAGAAAAATGGCGGGGGATTGATATAAATAATATTTATTTTCTCTTGTAATCCTATCACAAAATTTTTCGAATTGAATATTACCATGGAAACGATATAACCAACTTCCAAAGTGTCAGTGTCAAACGCGTAGGTAGTGTTTTTATATTTGTATTGGGATGAATGGAACTGAAGAATCATTTATTTATGATATTATTCTTGAATGAAGTATACTATTCGCAATAATGACGATTATAGCTATCATTATTGTATTGTGGTATAATATACTATTTGTATGCAACAAGGTTTGAAATAAATGTGAAATTTCTCAGGTACCTATAATGATGCCAAATATAAATATAATTTATTTGCAAATACAGGATAAAATAAAATTGATTGATAACATGAAAGCACTTAAATACTCATCTATGTACAAATTTAAAATTATTACGGTATTCAAAACTTACCCTGTTGCATGTCCAAGAAAGATTCTGTTCAGTTGAAGATAAAAATGAAACAGAGTTAGTATATTTGAATGTTAGTGCAAAATCCAATTCAGTTTAAGCTAATATTAGAAAACTATTCAACCTGGTATATAACTATAATGGCCAATAAACTGTCTGGAACGTAAATCAAAGCATGACATAAGCGTGTTATTGGCTCGTCAAAATATTAGTTCAGGAGTTAATTACATTGTTCCGGACGTAAGAGTGAGTGATTGGAAAAAACAGTTATTTCAGAATCCCAAGTGATATTCGAATGAAAAACAATGTTTCCATACAAATTTCTGTCTATATCAAAATGACGATTCCCAATATGTGCATGCGGTAATCTGATCTCTTCTTTTCAATAGGACAGTACTGATGATCGGTACTAGCCAATGTTACAACTGTGTCATTCACGTATATATTATACATATAAATTACAATACATATGGCGTCAGGAAAGTCACTTTATATGACGTGGTTCAAAAGAATTCATCATTTTCTGTAGCTCAGCTGGTATTTAAAGAGAAATAAGTATGTTTGAGTATAACTACTCTCTCAGTACGTGGCACCTTGAGTTCCGAAGAAAAGGTGACAGAAACCTATTTTGTTGAAATAAATTCAAACTTTAGGCTTCTGTTTCAGGATCTTTACTCTCAGTTGGAATGAAATAATCTCATCAGCGCCTTGGTGGTTGTTGACACTCAGCTTCCACATCATACGCAGGGAAGCGGCTATTATATTTTCAAATTCAATCCTGTATTCTGTGTTATAGAGTTTTTTGCGGTTCATTTATAACATACAAACAGTTATATTCAAACGAATAGTCATATCTCACAGTGATTATAAATAATATGCTATTATCGAGGATAGAAGGTATAACCTAACCTTCTATCCTCGATCTCCAGTGATGATAGCCAGCTAGTGAGACAACTCAGACCTAGACGCAAGGTCACTAAGTCTTGAAAATGGCTCCGAAATGGGAGTCGAAACGTAGACAAGTAAATCTTTCCAGACGCGGATCAACCGGAAGTTCCAGCCAGCATATATATATATATATATATATATATATATATATATATTTAAATATATAAAAATTTGAAACTGATTTTTATTCAAACTAACCAAAAAATATTTTTATAAAACACAATTTATTATAACTTTATGTCTAATTTTCAGAGTGCAATGTAACGGATAAAATGACAAAAACGAACCATGCCGCATGGGCGAATATTATTTATAGCAATTAGCAATGTTAATATTGCATGTCTTTTGTGTTTTGCTCTTTTGGTATCTGGTAGTAATAGTTAACTATTCATTTTCGGATCTCTTTCGGGGGGGGGAGGGGGTTATAACCCCTGAAACCCCTCCTTGGGTGCGCCCTTGACCATCAATGAAATGAAACTATGCAGTGAAATGTGTTTGTATGGGCTCGATTTATTCATCACTTACTCAAAAAATTTTCTCGCTTCTATAGAACCAGCATTTCCAGAAAAATATCCCTTTTTTCTAAAGCTAATATTTGATTGGCTGAGGTCTAGGTTGGTGCCAATGTGTTCACGGTAAAATCACAGTACCCAACTTAACAGTAACAAAAAAATCCGTACAAAATCTGAGAGCGCATGCACGCAAATAAGGAGTGCTATGTCGAAATCTACGTGTTTTCAGACAATCAGATATCAGCTTCAGAAAAATATTGGTTTTGAAGCAGCGCGTAGAATCAAATCATTTTACTGCAATTTTTCTGAAGGTGGACATTTTCATGAATATTTCAGGTTGGCAACCGGAATCCTCCATTGAGATTTCAAATTCAGATCGCAGCGCCACATTAAAAAAAAACTCCAACTGATAAGCATCACTTTGACAACTATAGCTATTCAAGATCAGAACTTTGCCGTTGTTTGAAAATCCCAAACCGTAAAATTTTGTGTTTTTAGTGTTTTTTCTATTTTTTAAGTGAACGTCAACCATGAATTGTGCTTGATGAACATTAATAATAATTTTAATCATATTCCAAAAGTTCTGAAAAATAACATCGCACTGCCAATTTGAACAAGACTTCAACTTATAAACACCACTTTGACATTGTTTGAAACTTTTCACTAGAGAGCATATCGCTCTTCTTGAAATCTCAATTGATATCGCACACCCAATCATTCCCTGACCAAACTGTAGGTGACAGTGGCGTATACTCCTGAAACTTGAGTTTCGATAACTGAAAATTCCCAGTCGAGGGTTTAAAAATTATAATGGAAAAAAAACTGAAAGTGGCTGAAATAGTGCTCTTCCAGTAATATTTTTTCGCAATACACGATGCTGGATGTTACACGTTGATGACTGACGAGGAAATTTACTAAATATGCTAGATTTCATATCTGAAGTGTATTCTGTGTTCTGCCCCAAGCGATGGTATCTGTCTCTTCACCAGAAAGTTACTGATAATTGTATTTGCATCAGGCAATTTGTTGCACTTGTTAAAACGTGATAGAGTAAGACGAGTCATCATCCGAAATATAGTGGACCAGTCTAGCAATGATCGTCTATTCACAATGAACAAAGGAGAGTTTAGAGTTCTTCGTAACTTTAAACTGTTCTACCTGTTCGTGGAATCAAATCCTTTAGAATCCTCACATTTGCTTCCATCCATTTCACCAATGAAATTGAAGTCCATAGAATTTTCCTGACTGAGGAAACTTGCGAAATTTCATCGCAACAATATTTTTCAGAAGAATCAAACGAGTGATGTACCGTTGTCTGAATATATTGTTGAGATTCTTGCTCTACGAGCAATGAACCGACTTGAGACATTGTCAGGCTCCAGGTCTTTGATGAAATGATGTTTTGGACTAGATAAATTAAGTCCAAGTTGTCTCAACCCCTTTATGGAAAGTCATCGACATCGTGTAGATGATGGAAACTACCTTATTCTGATGGGAGGCCAAATAGCCCGAAATCGGTCTGCAAGTGTTCCCGCCCCAATAATTGAAAATCAACTCCAGCATTTATATCTGCATCGGCACCGGTCGGTTTTAATCAAACGTCCTTCGTGCTATTAACCAGGGGAGTATATGTTTTCTGACAGGTGTCAGTCCAGAAACGTACTGGGTAGGTGGTTGAGACTGGCCTGAACCAATTATTCGAAAGATGATTTGATTTATCGCCTACTATGTACTTATCAAGTATTCATAAATTTATTTCATAACATATTACCAAAAATCGTTATTACGTCGATATCTCCAAACAAATTACACAAAATTGTTGATAACTTGCAGAGATTGTTTCAAGGTGAATTTCACGAGAACAATCGCAAACATTTCAACAGATGAACTTTGGCTTTGCTGGCCGTTGATTAATGATTTGGTGGTCACAGAAATGAGACTTGCTTTTTCCACAATGCCTCCAGAATGTAGAATGAAAGAGATTGAAATTTCCGGGAAAGGCCCTGAAGGATCGAAACGAGCTAAATGAAAATAATGAAGGGAAAAAAATCGGACTTTACCAAACCCGCTATTTCAAAAATATCATTTGATCAATTAATAGCCGGATTCAATAGCTTCTCCATTCATCAAGAAGAATTCAATTCCAGCTGATTCGTCGAGTTGATTTGAAAAATAGCCATACCGTGGATTCGTCGAGTTGATTTGAAAAATAGCCATACCGTGCTAGTACCTGTTACATAGAGTAGTTCTTCAAGACTGATTTCCCAATTCATCATTTCCACCATAATAGGCATTCATATAGTAACATAACCCAAAACTCACCCATGCGTTTTGTTTGGTCACTACAGAAGCTTCTAGGACTGGTTCTTTGACTTCCTGGATGGTTTCGTGTGACGCACCACCGCCGGCGTCGTCGTTCAAATTCGGGTACACGGCCGGAGTGTGCCATGATTTGGGATCGAGCTGCCATCCGTAACCGTTACCATGCCAGCCGTATCCGTTAGCTGCGCTCGGTGGCTGGTGGTAGTGTATCACAGGGTAGGCGTTGAAGTATTGTTGGTAGGGTACTACGGGGTAGGGTGGGTTGTACATTGTTGGAGAGAGTCACTGCAACGAAAAAGTTGAGTATAGCCTAACAAACTTCAAAGGACTGAAAGTCTGATGAAAACGGAGCCGATTTGATAACAGATCACGATAATTACTATTACCAATTAACCATATGTTAATATAACAAAAAAAAACATAAAAACCTACTACCTATATTCAATCGATGTCTAAAAATATAGGATATGATTCCTAGGCCCTATTTCATAGGTGAAGTTCACATATAAACATAGGTCCTAAACCACCCAACTTTCCACATATAGGGCGTTAAAATTTCAAGAAAAAAATCGTATTCTTATCATTACTTCAATAGTGTTCTAGCCATTTTCATGAAATTTGACATGCTCATACTAAGCACCAATAGACATTTCTTGATGTCGATTATTTTTTAATATTTCTACCACTGGCGTCCGTTAGAGATGTATACTGGATATTCCTCTGAAAAAAATATGGTACGCCTTTGCTTTTTTCGAAAATAAAAATCATTTTTTAAATCCTCACTCATATCAGACTGCAGAGGAACTAAGGCGAAAAAATTCCTTGAAATAATTGAATTAGTTTATTTCATACAAACATGTTTTTTTTTTAATTTTCATGCATTGCAAAATCGCTATAATCTCATGTGGTAGTTTGAAGGTGAGTTGTGTTTTGTGAATCGATTGAAATAGCAAAAATGGTTTTCATTTCTTAACGCGAAAACGGTGCACCGGACAAAAAAGCAATGGCGTGTCATATTTTTTCAGAAAAATATCTAGTATACATCCCGTAAGGACGTCACTGGTGGAAATATCTAAAAATCTTCTACATCTATGAAGCCTATTGGTTCGAAAGTTAAGAGGTTTGGGACATATGCTCGAGTGAACTTTTTTCCTCATAATGAGCTAAGGAATTATATCTTATATTTCAGTCACCAATTAAATTACACCCTGTATAATAAAACTCATTATGAAATTAGTTTTGTACGAGATTTTATCGCTGCCAATCACTCACACACACCACAAGAAATATCAAATTTCTGGGATTAATCAATGATCCAACCCTGTCATGAAGTAGCCCTATCCAAAATCTAAGTAAAAAAACAACACCAATAATTAGTATAATGGATTGAGACTATTGAGAGCTTTTATGTAATTGAGATATTTCAAATTATTTCACTCAGCCTGACTTATTCGAAACTACAATATCTGATGTTTGTTTGGGGTACTGCTATAAAATTAGCAATGAAACCAGTGAAATCTTCACAAAACAAGACTATAAAATCTATTTACCAATTGCCATTCCGAAAATCAAAGAACAAATTATATATTATTTCTAGTTATATAAAAATAAGTATTTTCATCCATTCAACCAAAAGAGAAAAAAAACATTCAAATCTCTTCTATATCATAATTTCTGATAGCCATAAACATCTCACTAGACAACATCATCATTTGAAAAGTGAACAATTTAAATCAATATTGTAAAAAAAATCGTTTTGTTTCACCGGAATCAAAATTTATATCAGTCTGCCCGGACAAAAAGTGCGCTGGCCATAAACGAAACATTATGCCCGGGTTGTCATTAAAAAGTTTTTCTTTAATGTGGTTGGTAATAGGTTTCGAAAAAAATTCGACCATACTTCTAATGAGAGTATCCGTTTTTCCCGAATACTACTGGTACTTTGATGGAAAATGGATTCAGGTGGATTATATAGGGGGTATTCATTTTATTTCAATAAGAACGAACATAACAAAAATTTCTTATTTGCAATCTGCTTCAAATTCACAGGAAAAAAATCGATATTTTTAAATGAATAGAAAATTCAAAAATGAGAAGTTTATTTTTGGACCAGCACACAATTGTTTGAAATTTAAGGTTCAAAGAGGAGGATTTTTCCTCAATAAAATTGTACTTAATGCAAAAATACGATATCTGGTCTTTCAAAAATCAATATTCACACCCTGTATATCAATTTGACTTTAGATGTATGAGAGTCTGCTGACTTCAATAGATATAGATAGCAGTATTAGAAGTAGTTTGTACAACAAGAGTGCCATTTCGCAAGAGGACGAAGTTTGAGCACGTGATACCGTAGGCGAGTGCTCAAACGTTCGAAGGCGATGTGGCCAATATCCATTCGAGTTGTACAGTTGATTTTTACTTCGAACAGGTAAATATTTCATAACTCTCTTTTGAGTTTCATATTGATAATAAATTTTAGATATGAAGTATTCTTTCGATATTTATAAAAAACTCAAGGGAAAGCAACTTCATTCAATTCAATATTGACCGATTAAATTAGTGATGTCAAATAAAAAAAGGCCAAAAAGTCGGTTTTGGGTGAGACTTGGACCCGCGACAATAAAGTAGATCGTGTCAGAGGGCAAGCACTTCAACCACTAGGCCAATTGTACTGTGTAATTTCAGTTGATTTTTGGTAGGTGTGAAGAGTAGGTAAGTCCTTCAATTCCACGAAAAAAAAAACATCAATTGTTCCAATTCAAACTTGACTCAATATAAAACAGGGAATATTTCAAATATGAGTACAATGAAACAACTTGGATTTCATGTTTGTAGGTAGACAGATCAGAATTGTGACGTTTCTACTAGAGTGTCCCTGGTAACCAGGTATTTTGTTCTCTGTGACTGGTGGAATTCATATCCTACTTTGTGTGGATATTAAATCATATGCAGTTGACTGAAATCGCTCGAGATAGTTATTGTAAAGCTGAACATGATTTGTGAACTCTTTTCAAATTAAAAATTCCAGAAAACACTGCAGGTAATGATATTTTCAAAATATGAGAATAACCGAACGCAATTTGTATAAGATATCACGCTTGAATGCAAAATTATCTGGTCATTTTTATGCACGAATGTAATTCATTAGAATATTTCACGAATAACGAAATTCTCAAGGAAATGTTATATTTTGTTCATTTATACTTTCCTCTATAGATTGTATGGCGCACTCACCAAAACGTGAAATGTTTTTCTATTTTTGAAGTCTATCTGACATTTATTTGTGTTGTTTACTGACGTCTAGCGATACGATTTCAAATGTGTTATGGTGACTTGATACAATGCCGCTGTAAGTTTTCGATAATGGCATTGCTCTTATGGGACATTTTATATATGAGGGAATTATTCTCTCTCACAAATCAATAGACCGGGCGGCAGTGGAGGATTTTTTGGACCAATTTTCTACAGTCTGCATTTGGAATGGGTGTAGTGATTCAAGATAAAACAAATCGTAATCCGCAAAAAATGTACTTCATGTAAAACCCATAATTTGCGTTCGTAAGTTCAACAAGAATTTGGATAGAAGCCTTGGCCATCGTCCATAGATATTCTAATAAGTCTGGTAACTCCTTTGATGTGGGTAAAATATGCCGCTTTTTTTGCGAGCGGTCGCAAATCATGCGGGCTACAAGCAGAAATACGTTATACGAGGGTCAGTCAGCAGCGCGAACAATATGTTTACTCGAAAGTGTGTCTACGAGGGTCAGGCGTCAAGTAGTGTTGATCATATTCATTATATATTATTTATGTTTTTGTATGATCTTTCATTGAGATGATTATATTATATAAGATTCTAATAACAATAAATTGAGGAATATTTCGTTGTAATAACTGGCATGAATCACCTGATTCCTTAAATTATGGGCAGGTAAAAAGGTGAGATACTTATAAAGGGACTTCATAATAAAGAAAAAATGAAGATGAATAATCTTTATTTACATATTACCTAATTGAATGGTGATTTGTTGTTTCCTTGAGTATACCCTAATAGTATTATTATAAACTATTCAATACTTTGGCATGTATATTTACACATTTCAAATATTTAGCTGGGGGTTGGTTGGAGTTAGGTCGAATAAATGAAACTACTATTATTTCTTTGCCGACGTTTCGACTTGTATAAAGTCATCGTCAAGGTACTACAAAGTTACATTAAATCAGATATACATACACACAAGGTAAAAAATTATCGAAATTTGCGACAAGAATCACTTCTGCGAATGAGAGGTCAAGATTGAGTACATTAGTTTGGTACAATTCCCAGTTTTCGATACTGAAATATATATTTTGTTTATATAATATATATATATATATATATATATAAAACATATATATATCAAAACTCTGTTTGAGTGCAGGAAGTAAGTGAGTTCCTAATTTTATTTTCAACGGTCGCTAACACAGTGGACTTTTCGTCGGTCAGAAATATGCTTCTGTATATTTCAGTATCAAAAACTGGGAATTTTTATGTAAATGACCTTTTATTTTTATTCTAATAGACAAGAAACCAGAGATTGGGTTCTACCGTTTCCTACATTTTTGAAATTGTTGTTCATGTCTCTTTTTACATTTTTACTGTCAATTGAATTGTACCAAATTTACTCAATCTTGACCTCTCGTTCGCAGAAGTGATTCTAGTCGCAAATTTTAATAATTTTTCACCTGTATGTGTGTATATATGAATCTGATTCACTGCAACTTTGTAATGCCCTGAGGATGACTTTATAAAAGTCGAAACGTCGGCAACGATATTAGTGGTTTCAGTTCAGTTGTTCATTTGAACATTGAGATCTTATTTGCCTGTTTGCAAATTTGATTGTGTAATAGATTCGAACTCTTGTAAACAATGAAAGTAAATAGTCTTTGGGAAATTTGCTACATGGATGGCTGAATCCTACATTAGAATATTCTTTCAGAAATATGTTTCCTACACCATCATGTATGCAGTAATCATCATTAAAATCATCAATCATTAAAATTCGAAACAAAAATATTTTCTAATTGTATTAAATACTTACAAAAATCATTGGGAGGGACTGTTAAGCCACCAAATATATTTTTACTACCTTTGTGAGCTTTGAGCTCACAAAATGAAGTAGACTTGTCTCTTTCGAATGATGAACAATATTCCAAACAAATATGACAGGAATGTTTAAAGAGACATCTACGTAAAAAATATCCACCAACATAGACCAGTGCATTATTTCCCTCCTCTGATATCAAATTCCTATAATCGGTTGATTCTATTTTTATAATTGGAGAAATATTTTCTTAATTTTTATCCTGAAAACTTTCAATATTTTTCAATGACTCCGATGTTATATTAAGCAAAATATCGCTACTGTCTTCCATAAAATTGCTGCCTTCTGTTTCGTGCAAATATCCTATAGCAAAAAGTTTTTTAAATGCTCTGGTAAACTGAATGGCAGTTGGATTTCTAGCGTTTCCACAAGCATTTCTGATTTGACCAAAGTAATTCTCGAGACAATCCTGATTGAGATTACGCGTCAATAAAAACTTATAATTTTCAATTTTTATTATTTTACCATAAATTCAAAACGGAGGAGATAGTAAGCCTCCAACCAAAAATAAATTCCAGAGAATTCGTAACTTTCTTTCCTCATCAAAAAATGTTCAAATATCTACAAGAATAAAAGTTCAAATAGAATGTTCATTTCGCGCACTCAGTTTAACCGGCCGGAACGATGCGAACTGTTCAATCGGAGACACTCTGTTAAACTGGCTCCCCCGTCAGACGGGCACTGACGACCGACCGGCCAGGCAAGGGACGCGCGAGGACGGACGGTGATGATTTGGGTCGCTGCTGAGAGTGAGCGGACTTATTAGAATATCTATGGACGATGCCTTGGCTACAGATTGCTTTACATTTGTTACACATAAAAGCATCGATCAAATTAAACAATAAAACATGAAGACATACATACTGCTTCAAATCATACAGTGTGATTTACAAATACCCTGAATGTTGTGGGAGAAAATTTAATGAAAACCAACTTTTCCCAGTTACTCCAGTTACAACTGAAGTTTGTCTCATCGTGAGAATAACGAAAATTTATGAGGCATACTCTTTGGAAGTCTACAGTGCGTTCCATCAAGAACAAATTCTTGGTAAGCCATGCAGTACCTCGCAGCGCGTAATTTTTTTTGTAGATTATGATTTGTTTCAGATTCTTCAGATTCAAGTATTTCCTTTTCCAAAGGCAGACTGTGAAAAATTGGTCCAAAAAATATGTCACTGCCACCCGGTCTATAAGGTGAATTGTTGGTGAAAGGAAAATCACTGATAGTATATTAAACTGAAAAAAAAAATGTTTTGGATTAAATAGTAGATATGTGGAGCAATAGAAGAATATTAATTTTTTCATTTTCCGAAATTATTCAACAACCTGATTAGAGAGAACTGTGGAAACTGATAGAATTTCGAAGATTCCATATGAATTCGAACAACTTAGTAATCCAAGACCAAAGTATTGGGATGCACTACTATTGGTGAAAAGAACTTATGCGATGCCACATCGGTCCTGCTCTCCAGGAACACTTTTGAACGTAAGCAAATTTTGCTTGAAAGTGGTTGACAATGTTACTTGCTGAATGTTAATGTTTCGGACTTCCATTGTCTATATTTTTAACTCTATTGAAACCGGTTACTAAGAGCGGAAGGATTAAAATGCAAATCGAGTGAGAAAGAAATCAAAAAATTTTTGGTCAATAATGAAATTAGGGATTGATTGATCAAAGAAAATACTGTTATTACAAAAAAACGAGATTTCGCATATGAAAAATGAATCAAAAAAAGAATTTTAAATAACGAAATAAATGAAATAATATTGTGACAAGAAACTTGAGGTATCGAATACGAAATACTAGTCAAAAAATGTAAATAAAGAAATTGAATGAAATATTATGAAAAAATGTTGAAACCAAGTTTCAAGTTGAGTGTACTCACGACGTTTCGATTGCTGGTATCCGCAATCGTCTTCGGGTGATGACTAACAGTTACCAGTTAGCAAATTGTTTCAGTTTTCACCGAATAACTCATGACTGAGATCAGGATAATTTAGATCCAAACCAAATAAATCAGGTTAGATAAATGTTTTGTTATACCTAGATCAACGATAACCTCAAATATATCCAATCAATACAGTCATGTCTACAATGAACTCGAGGTACTGAATTTCCCTTATAAGTAGGCTTTTTATAAGCTAATACGCCACTTCGTAAGAAAGGTTCGCATAAACCCGTAAATTCCCAACAACATATGATTTCCCGGTCCACGAAACAAACTGTGCGGAGAAATACTGAATCACTCTCCGTGGAATCGAAATATCACTCTAAAAACCAGACGATGTCAAGATACCACTGGATATAAATAACACATGTTCAAGCATCAAACATCAAACTGTTCTATTTTTATGTTCAACAGCAAATTATTCAAACGGTTTTTTTGTCATCTGTGTTAAAGATGAGCATATATATTGGGATTGTGTTTAGTGAAACTTTGAGTGAAAACACCTTTTACATTCGAGGTTACTATAATATGGAATTTCAAGAAGAAATTTCCGCACGTTTCTGGTTACCTTCAGTTGAACCGTAAAAATTTTCTGAATAATGGAGGGTTACTCCTGTTAAATAATTTTCGTTGTTTCTCAAAACCAATAAGAATTTTTCAATTTCAAATATTCACCAATCACGCGTCATCTCGAAAATAACAAAAAAAGATAACGTGCTTTCCTAATAATTGATATATATATGCATCTTGCTTGGCTGTGCTATGATCGTTCACGATTGATTTTACAAATGCCTAGGCAGTAAACAAAAGTGGTCCATTCAAAGTTTCATGATATGTTCCAAAGTTTTTTATTGTCTACAAATAGCATCTGTAATTCGTAGTGAGCATGAAGACTGGATGAAAAGTAGGGCAGTCCGTCAACTATGCGAGCCATACAAAGCACATTTGCTTTTACTTGTGTCGACTTCTTGTATCAGGTAAAATTGGAAAGATTTTAACTGTACTACCAACTCCTGACACCACAATGCCACAATATACCAACTATGAAATGATGAGATTGGAAACTTCGGTGTAAAATTTGAAACTTTTTGTAGATGTCAATCACCCTAACACCAAACTGACATTATTTGCACTCGACGCGCGTTTTGATAACAAGGTTAACCATCTTCAGGAGAAGAATATCAATTTTCTACCTCATCTATTGTTGTTGTTCTTAAATTGTTCGTTATCGTTAACCAGCTGACGAACGTCAACCCTCAGAAGTCGAAACTTGTGCGAGCAATGGATCAACGAGGCCTTACCTTTTAACGTGCGATTACCCAGCACGGTGGCCCGGCGAGGATTCGAACCCCGGCCTTCCGCTTGATAGGCAGATATGCTAACCACTACACTACCGAGACACTATTCTTTGACTATTGGCAAAATAGTCCTCAGAATATGATAAATGATCCAAATAATACGCAAGTTAGGGCCAATCACAGATGATCATGTTCATTATTGTGTATTTTTGCCCGATTGATTCATTTTGAAGGTATGTCTTGGCTGTGTATATTCCGATTCGTCAAGAACAGTTCAGTTAGAACTATTTTAACGGTTTTATTTGAATATATTTTTCGAAAAAAGTTAATCATTTCGGGAAATCAATCGAAGAAATGAAAAGATAGACACTTAGTGATAACTTTTCAGTTAATAATTCTTATTTAACGTTGGCCAAACACCAACGCCGGTGCGGACACTTTCCCCAATCGAAAATTATACCGAACCCTCTGGTATTCCAACGAGACGTAGGGATCTTTTACGAGCCCGGCATCCATGGACTCGGGACCTCCGGCCTTATGTCCCCTCCGAAGGACGGCATATCCCCAATAAATCTTCTGCTTTATGATATATTGCCTGCGATCTATGATATGCTGTTTTGCTGCAGTTGTATGGGCTTTCAACGCTGTCTTTCCCTGCGTGAGGTCACCATCCAAGTACTAACCGCGCTCGGCGCTGCTTCAGATATAGAATAACTACCAGTCAACCTTAAGAGCTGGGCCGTGCCCAAACTTTTTCAGTTGCGAATACTCACTCATTCGACTTTTAATTTATTTCATCATTCACGGATAATCATTAACTAAAATGCTATAATTTGTGTAAATTTACTGAAATTGAATAAACAGTTTTATACAGCTTCTTTAAAATTTCATCAAATTCAGACTACACCTTTCAGAGTGGTTTACCTTGGTAATCAAATATTTCGATCATTGTCATTGGCGGAATTATTACCTTATTGGATATGAATTTGAATCAATTCAGTAGACTGGGTACATTAAAAATATATTAGCATATTTGCGGTTGGAAAAATTCCCATTACTTGATGTCAACTAGAGACACTCGACTCATTTTCATTTCGAAAATATTATCAGAAATTCCCGAAAGTGTAGAAACTTTATAATATCATGGACCACTTCTGAAAAACAACCGAAGGTTACCTGTGCTTCAAATCTCGAGTCAGGAATAATTTTCCTGTGTTTCATGATATCAACTTGATGAAATTTGTCACTCACAGACATTGTGTCTATAAATAACGTAAGCACAACCATCGGAAACATCTCTATAACAAAATCTACGGTTGTATTAACTGACATTACCTTCAATCAGTGTATTCGCAAATACTTATTTCTCATTATATGTGGACATTATTGTACGTTCAGTAACTGTAAGACTATTCTCTGACCGGGCGGCAATGGCAGATTTTTTGGACCAATTTTTCGCAGTCTGCCTTCAAAACGGAAAGTAATTCAAGGTAATAAAAACGGTTATCTGCAAAAAATACGCGCTGCTTGGAACTTCATGGGAAAACCCAGAATTTGCGTTCGTTAATTACAACTAGAATTACGATTGAGTCCTTTTCACAGACTGCCTCACATTTAATACATATAAAAACATCGCTCAAAGTAAAAAAAATAATGGAGATATACTGATTCAAAGGACACAGGGTGCCTTACAACTTATACGAATGTTTTGCGGAAAAATGTAATGAACACCAACTTTTCGCAGTATGCCCATTGAAATACTTTCATCGTGCGATTGACGGAAATTTATGAGATATACACTTTGGAAGTATAAAGTGTGTCTCATCAAAAGCAAATTATGGGTTTGACATGAAGTACCGCACAGCGCTAAATTTTTTGCATATTAGGACTTGTTTTTGCTTCAGGAATTTTTTATTTCATAGGCAGACTGCAAAAATGTGGCTTAAAAAGTCTGTCACTGCCACCAGTGTCGCCCGTTTATATTGAAAAACTACGATTGGTAATCGTCTATTTCCAATCAGAAGGGACGGCAGACTATTTGGTAGTTCACTGATACCAACTAAAATCATTAAAGAACTGAAAGCCTTGTTCTGAGTATCATTTATCTAATAGATCCAGTTATTAGCTATCTTGAAAATGTTTTTTTCACTTCGACATACAACATCCTGTCTCTGAAACTAATTGGTTTCATGAAATAACACCGGAAATGAATTCCCGAAGTTCACCAGAGTACAACTTGGCCAATTCGACTTTGTTATTGAATGCGCAGTGACAAACCATCATTATTTTTTCGAACGCTGAAGCAGTACAATCCATGGCAGAATTTTAAATATGAAATTGACGTCGTGGGAGATGTCGACAAATTCATGAATTCAGGATGTAAAATAATATCTAAGTTATTATTTGTGCGTGATACTATATCACTGAGTGATACTATATCACTCAGCCTTCACAAGTTTTTTTGAAATAAAATGAGATTGGCGCAGTTGTGTTCATGAATCTGCATTTCAGATTGCAGATCGACCAGAGTGAAAATTCGTCAAAATGATCGTGCAGGCCTCCGAAATTTTCAGGTGAACATAAATTTTTGAAAATTTAAAATTCACCTATTCGAATGAACATTCACTTAAATAAGGTAAAGACAAGAAGACATTTTGAGAGGAGAGGTGATAACACCCTAGTCTTGGAATATCGAGGTTGAATGGAGGAAAATTCAATATTGGGGAATTTATTGATTTGTTTTTTATATCTATTCAAATGGAATGTGAATGGCTCTTCCATTGACCAATTCGCCAATGTAACTACATCCGTTTTACTTTGTTCTCATTGTAATAAATCATTGTATTTTAGTGGATGATCTAGAAAGACATTGACACTTTTTTGAACAGATGAATACAAGGGCATTCTCACCTGATCCCCCTAGTACTTAATACTCTTATGGATGGAATTTTTCACATGCATATTTCACAAGTATAATCAACCCTAATTCAATTCACGCAATGAGTACAATGTGATGCAACTGCGTACTACGTAGTAAAAAGCAATATATGAAATTAAGTGGTCTATTAGAAATGTATTCATTATTCAAATGTTTTATGTGAATCGAAAATTAATTAGGATCCATTAATCTCATATATAATTACCTATAGCTTATACGTTAATCACCACACTACATCTCAATACATGTACAGAAATAGAAACTATTCACAAATATTTTCATTATCATATGACGAATGTATGCACCAAACAAGTCTCAATCAACAATCTATATATGTATATTCGAAGTCACAGTTCTATATCATAGATAGGATTCACAAATTACAAAATGTTTACTCCAGTCGCCAATTATAAATATGTTATAGCTATAGCTAATAATTATTGCAACACTACATTGGATTTTCATTATTTATAAATTAAAATATGTTTTATTTTATACCAATCTTTGAATTTGAATGGCATTGTGATTAATAAACGAAAAATCAAGTGAAGATACCTACAGGATCTATTAATATCTGGAAAATACCCATTTTTTTAGTAGAGCACTAAATCACTAATTTGCCAGCTCAGCCAGACTGATCTGATCATTCAGTACTTTACTAAATACCTACCCATTCTATTCTTTTCCATGAGTAATCGTTCGTGTATAATAATACCTACATTATTTTTCAGGTAACTTTTAGTTCAATTTGACCCACTCATTATTTGAGGAAGCTATAACTTGAAGAGGAGGAATCTCCGAAAATACTTTTATGGAAACGTTTTTTATAATTTTGTTACAGGTTTAGACGACTACAATATAACTCAAATCAGATGGAAGGAATCGGATCTATGTTTTTGATAGACATTCATTACTAGACTGAACAAGATAAATACTAACTTTGACTATGGGTGCTGAAGGTAGTAAAAATATGTCGGTCATTAATGAATACCTTGACGACTACTCATTTGATTCAATAATTAGAGATATGATATGAAAGTATAATGCACCTATACCCTATACCATAAAAAAGCTACATAAAAAGACTATAAACGCAAGAAGACCAATGTGACTCGAGCAACTATTATACAATTTGTGATAATATGACCTTAGCTAGGTGAAATGACCCCAGTAGCAAGTTCAATATATATAATTCCAATATGGCTATTCGCGATTTTACACCCAAACACAATAACAAAATTCACTGATATTAAATTCTAAGTATTCTTCGGCAAAAATATTTCGATCATATTCGTTATAACCTGTGAAGTGAATTGTCAATAATTGATGAGTATTTCTACAAACACATATTGAAAAAACGATTTCTAGACTGAATAATGAATAACTTATTCCCACCTAGTCGATTATAAAAATTGTTTTTCGCAGTGAGCAAAACAAATACCATATATAACAATTGATACTGAACAGATCCATAATTCATTAAAATATGTTGTTCAATACTGGAATATAACCAATATATAAAATATAAAACAGATATCAAACACGTTGGGTCACATATCTAAAATGAAGCAAGAACATAACTTATTTTATTTCAGAGTCACATAGTTCTCAGTACGAATCGACCTTATGGTGAATGAATCTTGCATTTCGGCAAAAGTTCTTGCACGTTGTGATGTGGTATACCGTATACCTCAACCAGAAAGGTTAATTCGCCATCAACAGCGTCTCTCATTTTTGAGAGTATAACGGAGATGGGAAAATTGATATTTTTGTGAAAAATGCATTCGTATATTTGAGTTTCAGTTCTATGAACCCCAGCCAGTTACGTTAATTCTCCATGAAAAATTCGAAATTGTCATTTTCAAGAGAATATTGTAAGAAAGTGCATTTATATAATTGAGTTTCGCCTCTGTACACCCTAACCTCGAACGTTGATTCGTCATCGAAAGCTTATCTTTTCATTTTCGAAAAAATGGGCTGGGGAGTGGAATTTTTTTTCTTGAAAATACATTTATATTGTCGATTTTAACTTCTGTACATTCCACCTTGTGCTGACCTGAAGAATGAATTGGCTTTCAGAAGATTCTATTCTCGAAGGGGATAGATATTTTTTTTGACAAAAAAATCATTATTTTGGTCAAGAACCACCTCTGTTGAATTTCAAAAATATTCTGGAAGCAGTTTGCTGTCCTGCAGTATAGCAAATTAGCTACACCCAAAAACTAGTGTCGAACAATACTCCGATTTTTCTGATGAAAAGTGGATTAATTTCACATTAAACGGTCGTGAATTTCGAACAGTATTTCTTCGATCCACTAAAACGTATGAATATAATCCAAGTAAAGATATAGTGAAATGATAAAATAGCCGATTCCGGTCCTGTTACAAGCCACAAACTGAGTTGTACCTTATTAAAAGTGTCTGCATCCATCGGCGGTGCTGCCATAAAAATTTCACCTCCATCGTCCTCCAATTATATGTTCATAAGGTTATCCTCTCGGTTATCCTACTGTCTAGTCTAAATACAACAATATAACCCAAATACGATGCTCGTTCAATTCGTGGGTTCACGATATCCATTTCCTGGATGAAAATTGTCGGCAAGTGATTCAAAATGAGAAATGGTTTTCTTAGATGAAGAAGACTTCTGAATCAAGTAATAACTTGGTTCGTTAATCCAAGGAAAAAATATTTCTCCAATTTTGAACATATTTAGGGGAGAATGTTTATCATTACATATATTACTTGATAATTCTCCGAACTCTGGTATATATTCAAAATATCACTGAATAAACCCTTGAAAAGAGTTTAAGGGGAAAAAGCAAGGGAATTCAAATACCGAAATAAGCCCAACAGTTCGATTTGCATATATGAGTCGAGTAGAACACACTGCTTCTGTACTGATTCACCGCCAGTACTCTCACCAGCCACCTACGACTGTGAGGAGTGGCTTGGGATCGAGAGCAAAACGCCACAGTGGAAAGATGAAATGATCAGCAGGGTCTAATTGCTTATGGACATTATTATCTAGCCATTTCAGAACCAATAAGGACTATAAGGAGCAAGTAAAAGTTTCACATAAGGAAAGAATACAATTTGTGCAATGACGTGTAGACATTATTAAGAGTATCAACTGAAAAATTGAGATCGAGAAATGATGGAAAAAACAGTTGAAAGGTTTTCTACAAAAAAAAAACATGAGTTGTCTAATGAATTTTGACCATAGGCTTACTTTGGGATGTAGATAGAACGACAGAAAAGAGTAGACTTTGATAGAAAGGACAAGACGTATCTATGAACCGGAAGGCCTTCAAGAAGATAGGTGTCATATTATGGAACGCATTTTTTGGGAACAAAAAACGCAATAGACAAAACAAGTCTCATGGACTAACAGAGCTTGCTGCAGTTGCGGATAACATTCTCTAACAATTTCGACCTTGAGGAAGACAATCTGATCATAAGAGGATCGTTTTTTCATCTTCAAGAAAATTAGCAGTCAGTTAAGTTCTCAACTAAGATTGATGGTTGGTGATTTAGCTGACAGCTAGTTTTTCACAAATAATATACAGTTGCCTGTAAGATCTTCACATATAAGGGTTCACTTAACCGCGGCACGTGTTTCGATATACAATAGCTTCCTAAAGCAGAAACTTTAAACTAAGTTTAAAGTTCCCGCTTGAGGAAGCTTCTGTATAGCGAAGCAGAAGCTTTGAACTGAAGCTAAAGTTTCTGCTTGAAAACTTTAAACTAAGTTTAAAGTTCCCGCTTGAGGAAGCTTCTGTATATATTCTTAAGTTCAAGTCATCATTATCTTCAGCTCTTACGGAATCTTCTGAACTTTTTGCCCTTGAAAATTCCTATCAGTTTCATAGATTATATTGTTTGAATCCTTCTGAAGTATAATATGTTCGTCCTCGTCAGAGGAATGAGTCCGGAAAAAATACATAATAGGTAATGCTATCCTTGGCTTCAACTGTTCATTGTGTGATGATTTTCAGCAATTCCGATTTGTGTACATTACTTCCTATGGAAAAATAACTATATTTCCGCAAGAAGGTGAAATTTTTAACTTTTCGAAAATATCATAATTTGACTAACTCACTGAAGATCATAAAGATGTTCTATTAAATTCAAACAAAAAAATGCCTCCCAGCATAAACCTGAAAGGTCGACTTAAAAATGATGAAAATCACTCAAAACAACCTCCAGTTCTCATTTCAACTCCTAGTTCATTTTTGAGACCTCGGACTACGAGTGAGCACCTCAAAGTTAACCCCAGAACATCAGAAAATATGCTCCCTTCAATTTTGTCTCGGGGCTCATTTCCAAAGCCTCAAAAGCACATGTATCTTTCATAAACTGAATCGAATGAAGGAGAAAATGACGCTGACGTTGTCCTTCAATTAAAATTGTTCCACAACTAGGCGAAATGACTATATATTCTTTCAATCTGCTCTATATCGGTAACTATTTGTCGTAATGAGATCCAGTTAGTGTTATTTTCTTCTTTATTCAGTCTAGTTTGTGAAATATTTCGTGTGTTATATCATGTATGAGGCTTCGGAAATGAGCCACGGAACAAAAATGGAGAGAACAGTTTTTTTTTATGTTTTAGGGTCCAATTTGCGCGCTCTGTCTCAACCAAAGAGTATTTCGTATGATCGCATCTTTTTTCTTATATAGTCTAAATTATAAAACTCAGAATGCATTGTTCTAGTTCGATGCTTCAGAAATGAACTACGGGTCAAAATATGTCTTGTTGGTCAATCTTCGCTCACAGACTCGCTCACTTCATTGGAGCATCGTACGAGGGTCGGAGGCTTGTCTCTCTTCTACAGATATTTTCACGGTCAATGCTCTTCTCAATTGTCATCAATCATTCCACCCTTGGCATCTACAGGGATGACCCAGAGAGTACAGAATTCCCAACCCTTTGATGTGAGCTTGGAGAAGTCGAACATCTCTTGTTCAGGGATATTTTTCAATAGAATAGCTGAACTTTGGAATTCCTTGCCAAGAGAGTTTTTTCCTGAGGCTTGTAAACTTCAAGAATTCAAAGTTAATGTTAATTTGTATCTCCTATCCCTTGATCTCATATAAAAAAAAAGAGTTTTTGAGTGATTTTCCACACTTTGAGGTCGACTTTCAGCCTATGCTGAAACAAGTTTATACTTACGGTAATTTTTTGTTGGTAATTCGATAGAAAATCTTTTTGATCCCCAGTTAATTTGTCAAAATTGAAAAAATCAAAAGACGAATTTTTTTCGTGAAAATGTAGTAATGTCGCCAAAGGTATCACTGTCCACAAATCAGGATTTGATCCCCGACGAGAGTGACGACTGACATAAACAGCACGGCAACAGTTTGAGTCATAGTCAATCAGAGTACAAATAAATGCAATGAATTTAAATCACAGGCATCATTTCGAGCATCATTCATCATTGGTAAATAAAGCATGTTTCGAGAATTGTCATATCGTTTTAAGATTAGATACCGCACGCAAACATCAAAGAAAAACGATATGTGTATAACGTAACAATAATAAAAGCTCCTGATCATTCAGCAGTTTGATCAAGTGAATCACTTGAGTTTGGGAAAAATAAATAACTAGTATTTACTGTTGACAAACAACCCATTCAGTGAAATGAACTGAGCGTATTCTAGATCATTTTATACTATGTATTCAACCAACACAGATCGGTTCATAGGTTACTCCTAAAAATGTACATGGTGAGATGAGTCATTATTGCACAACCAGTTTTGCGATCGATGGAAGATTGGGGATAGACGATCAAACACTAAGAGCCTGTCCAGATGAAGCGTTTTACGCGCGATCTTACGCTGGGACCGAGGGGGAAACAACTCTTTAAATAGGTGTACATCCAGAAATTTAAATATTTCAATACGACTTTCAGTACCTAAATATTTCAAATATTTTTGAATTATTTCAATATCAGTTTTTCAGTATCCACAAATACCGCTTCATACTTTAAATACTACTTCAATCCCAAAAATATCCACTCCATACTTTAAATATTATTTTCATTATCAAAATATCTACAATATATTCGAAATATTTCAATATTTGTCAGTCTCTTTCACTTTAAATATTGTTTTCATTACCAAAATACCTTTCCTGTATTTCAATACAGTTTAAATGTTACGATATCTTTTTCGGTCTTCCAAAATATTTGAAATATTTGGGGTGCAATTTAGTCTACAATCGTTTCATTCGTTTTGCGCCGAGGTTAACCAATTATGACATAATTTGGTATTTATTAGTGTGTGTGTATAGCTTGCAGTAAGATGTCTACAGCCACCTTAGCTTGCAGGTTGATACAGGTAGTGAAACAAATTCGAAGTGAACTAGTGAACTTGATACTTTTGAGTCAGTTTATTTTTTCTCGCTGAGACCATGTCTTAAACTGGCAAGTTTTATGATTTCTTCTACATTTAATGTCATGTAATTTATGAAGTTTAATATATGTTCTACGCGTCTTTTTAAGCGTTTCACGGTGCAAACTTCGAGATTTGTACATATTATAGATATATAATGAATAACATTTTTAGTATGGGTTTCGGTCGGTGCAGCGTCCGTTGACGACGCTGTAATGTCTTAGATTTATGATAAACTTTGGAGGGAATGCATCGAGGGATGCACGGACATGATCATTAACTGAATAGAATGGCGTTTTTGCTTTCATAGGTGTCTCAGGGCCAGTAAAGCGTCGGGCCTTCTGGGTGGCTTGAGCGCACGGCGTAAGGGAAATCAGATAACATTTGCGTGTACGAATAAATCTGAAAAAAATATCTAGCAATTAGCGTGGAAAAATAAATATGAAAAAATATTCAGCAATAAGCAAAAATAATTTGTGAAATTAGGAAAAAAGGTTTGTGCCTATATTTTAATTCGTTTTTGCAACTTGAATTCCAGGAATTCATTTTGTTCATACTCTGCGGGATCTGTATCTATTATAATCGGCTATGAGTTATTGAAAAATAGTTGAGTCTTACTCAATGTTACTGCTAGTGTTTTCGCAATAAATCCTCTTTTACTTTTATGGGAGTAAGTGATGGTGATAAATGCAAATAAGTACAGTCATATATTTTGATTTTGGAGGTTTTTCACAAGAAATCAAGGAATTCCAGAATTCGAATATTCTGAAATTTTATCAATCAATGAAGATGTAGACCATGAAAATGGTATGTCATAAAGTAAATGACTATTATTTGTTTAAAAATTATTTTATTTCTATAGATCGACCAGAAATAGAAAATGCAGATGAAAATCTAATGGAGTTGCTCGAATATTTGAAATACAATCGTTTGTGTGGCCAATGAAGAACGACATACAGGACGTGCCCATTGAATTTATTTTCGAAGGTCCAGTATCGCTGCAGGGTTTCCATTCGTTTCAAATCAGTGGTTTATCATTGAAAGAAATTAACAAAAAATACAAATCTTTCAAAAAAAAATCGTACTCAATTAGTACTCTATATTTCTGATCTACTCAAAGATTATTAAGGTGTAATTTTTTATTTGAAACTTTTTTTCACTCACCAACCCCGGTAGGCTGATCCTCTAATCAAGGATCTATGAATGAAATATAAAATGTCGCAATAAAAGTTTCATTGCGTTTTTTTACCTTAATTGATTCAAATATTATATGCGCTATATTCCATTTATTTTCTTTACAATTCAAATCTAAGTACGTTTCCTCAATTTTCAATACCTTCAGTATACTTCAATTATTTAAATATATTTTCAGTACATTAAATACTTCCATTATCTTGAATATATTTTGAATATATAAATACTGTTTTTTTCAATATATTTTAAATATTGTTAATTATCAGATATTTAAAATATGGTGTACATATTTTGGGTAGTTGTTTCCCCCTCGGCTGGGACGGACTTGAACTTCCTGCCAGTCAGGAACATGGAGTGCAGTGGTTGTGTTGTGGCTTGCATATCGTCTATGAAAACTTCGTAATCGAAGCGGAAGTCGACGATTCAACGTGCATACAATTCTACTTGACAGAATGTCGCATAGTATTTCTATAACATAACTCCCAAAACCATTTTCTACGGAATCACCAGCTTCACAAAAAAAGTTCAAACATTTCTTCCCAGTTCCTATGTTTGATGACTCTGTTGGAAGAATCTGAAGATTTAATATCCCATATACCTCCTCTCTTTTCAACTTCGTCAATAAAAAGTTCCTCAACATCTCCACTCGTCATAAACTCGCCCTTAGTACTGGACGCAGTAATTTCCTAACCAAACTAAAAGCTAGTAGGGGTTAGGGATGGTTGTTAATATTAGGTGCCCAGATTTCCTTAGACTACCTAGAATTCTTTTCGGCCTTTCCACCCTTCAACTGTTATCCCTGGAGGCATAATTTCCTGTCCCTCAGGATTTTTTCATCAGAACTGTCTCAACATTCAAGTGGATAAGCTTTGGTTCACACAAAGATCTGTGAATATTACAAGAGGTTTCCTTGAAGGTAGGAAAATTCAATATTAATTGCCTATATAAGCAGAACTGTCGAAAAAACTGTAAAACAACAAATGTTTTCAATGGTTTTTGATTATGCCATCGATAAAATGAAAGAAATGGATGAGGGCACAATCCTGTAATGATATGTTTTGAGAGTGATAGAAATCAATAAAATCAAGGATGGGAGTCAATTTTGGCTCGGACGACCTTGTTTCGGGTTATGTACCTCGGTGTAAACAAAGTAAATACCTACCCACACGATATTCAGCATAGTCAGTCGACATGTTTGCCAAAGTTCATGACATCAATATTTTTGATTTTTCCTACTGTAAAAGTAACAAAAATATAGAGAGATATATTTTTTCTACTCGATGTGTATCCTGAGATTAATGCATTTACAAATAATTTGCTATTCATGATTATCTATCTATTGTAGGTGAGGCAGGATTCCTAGGAATGTATTACCTATTTCTATTCCACAGAAGAATAAATCATCGTGAAATGTGATTAATCGACAAAGAATGCACCTATTCTGGTATCTACCATTTATAATTTCCTAACGACCTCAACTTTTCAGATATACGTCATACCTACTTAATCACAATGCACTATACGTATGAGGTCATTTCCTAAATCCTAGACACAATAATGAATATTGAAAAATTTAGGAGAAGTACTTATGATTACCTTTGAAATGTGAAATAAACAAGATATTCTATATTAGAGGTAGGTACCTAGGTAATTAGCATCTAAAAATAGATCTGTTTGCTGAAAATGCTCCTTTTTTGCAGGTATATAGGTGCATGTATTTCGAGCCGTGAATGCACTTTGTTAGTGAAATATCTAAGTACTCATACCTACACCTGTAAACACAAAGTTGTCAACATTAAAACATGAATTAGGCGATCTGTTAATCATTCACAAAATCTTTTCAATATTTTCACGTTGTTCGAAATTTCATACCAGTTTTAACAAATTGTATCACAAGTTGATACCCATTATAATCAAGTTAATTGAAAGGCTCGTTCCTAATTAAATTCTTTGCATGTTGAAGTACAATTATTATGAAGAACCAAAGCATAAAAATTGAGGTTAGGCATGGAGATAGGTAGGTACGTCAAAACAAAATAACGTGAAAAATTAATTCATTGAAATAGTATGCGTATGTTAAGTTTATTTATCTCTTCACGCAACCCATTCAATCAAGTCATCTAAACAAAAAATAATGAAATCATTCCTAAACTAGTCATCAGATGGTTAAAGGAAGAAACAGTTTTGCTCACCTTAACCTACAGAACTATAACCTGTATCAGTTGTAACAGCCACTGTAAAATCACAAAATTAACATCATTCAACACTTTTCGAAATAGTTTTTTCTACCACATCTGCGTTATATTGTCAGCAAATATAAACTCAAGAAATCAAGAAACCAACATCATTCTCCCATGCCACGGTAAGTTAGCAATTAGCATCATCGGGATATGATCGGCGGTTTCCGTGTTTGCAGGCTCGTATTCAGAATGCTTTACTCTTGAGATGTGTCATTCATATCGTAAGTCGTTATTTCAATTTCGTGAAAGTAGATAATATAGTTACGATTCTCACTGGGTTTACATAAACGTGACACGTGTTTCGCTGTACGGTAACTTTAGTCGCTATGAGCACCTTTTTTTTGTAATTTTTTTTCGTGGAACTTCCGTAATTCGGTCTCCTCTACAGAAAATCTAAATGACATTATCGGCGGTCTCTTATATTTTCGGAGATACAGGGCCTTTTTGGTGTGAAACTTCAAAATTTTCCACATCAAATTTCTGGTGTTTGAACTCACAAAATTCGTCCTTCTTCTGATCAAACACCACACACTCTCTTATTTACTCGTTTTTAACATTTTCAAGCAGAAAAAAAATATTGTGGAAGCTATTGTATCAGCCAGTTCGATTCGATATACCTATTATGTTTCAATCCTCAGTTTCATGAATTTGGATAACGAACGAGTGTTTCCAGGAAACAATAAGTGCATATTAGCATAGAATAGATTTTGAAGTAACGGATGATAATTTTCATAAAATCGGTGTATATTTAACACATTCGGGAGTTCTTTATTATCCATTTTCACCGTGATATTGTTCTAAAAAAATTGTTGAAAACTGTTACACTGCATTGTTGGAAGATCAAATAAAACAGTTGAAAAACAAAAATGTGTGAACTTAATTACAACAATTTTCAACAATAATCTACTGAAAAATGAAGACAAGGGAAAAAAATGTTTGGAGCAATGTTTTATACCCCACAAGGGCGTCGCCAGAGAGGGGCAGGGGGGGGCAGTTGCCCCCCCCTAGAGATCAAATGTGTGAGTAGTGTTCATAAGAAACACCTACAGCCTACAGTTGAATAAATCGACTACAATCCTTGTAAAACCTAGTATTGCTACTCGACGCTAGATGGCGCTTATTCAATGAACTCTCTGGAAGTTGGTAGCAGTTACTAGACCAGGTAGAATTTTACCGCACATTCTAGATTCTAGTATGATTTTTGTTTGGGTATATGAAGACGTGGTTTGCTTAGTCAATATTGATTTATATTCATTAAATAATAAGATCTCATCATCTCTGTGTTTAATTGTGAAGTTTCTGAGTGTGTCTCCATTCATTATCTTATCAAAATGGACATCAGAAAGTTTTTTGGTGAGTTATGTACTGCTTTAATCTTGAACTTAGGGCCGGTTTTTCAATACAAGAATAAATGAGTAATCTTTCAGTTAGATGAAAGAAATGAGAGGGTGCGCGTGAGTGATTTGGCAGTGATAAGGATGAAAATTTTTGGTCATTTTTATCTGATAGATATCGCATTGAAAAACCGGTCCTTAGAGCTAGTATTTTCATTTTATTTCTCTTAGCTAATAGCTTTGGTAACGGATATACTAGCTAGAGACGTGTATGGTGATCGTTTAGGTATTTTATTAAAAACAAAATTATTGATTCAATCTCTATGGATTTAACGTTAACTGAATGGTGGTTTCGTTTTCAGTAATCATTTATGAAAACTAATCATAAATTATATTTTGTGGTTCAATTAAATACAAATTAAAACCCAGTCAACACACGGACATTCGATGGATATCCAGTGGACATTAATTTTGGATATGGAAGATATCCAGAGGACATCCTGTTGGTATCCGCTGTATATTTTATGGACGTCCAGTGGATGTCCCGAGTGGAAGAAGCTGGACTTCCGTAAGATATCCTTCCGGGATATCCATAAGATATAGTTCAGGGATATCCATAAGATATCGTTCAGGGATATCCATGAGATATTGTTCACGGATATCCATAAGATGTTGTTAGGGAAGTCTAAAAGATATCTTCATGGATATCCAGAGGACATCCTGTTGGTATCCGCTGTATATTTTATGGACGTCAAGTGGATGTCCCGAGTGGAAGAAGCTGGACTTCCATAAGATATCCTTCCGGAATATCCATAAGGATATAGTTCAGGGATATCCATAAGATATCGTTCAGGGATATCCATGAGATACTGTTCACGGATATCCATAAGATGTTGTTAGGGAAGTCTAAAAGATATCTTCATGGATATCCAGTGGACATCCATTTTGGATATCGGATATCCCGATGGTATCTGGTGGATAATTATTTATGGACCTCCCGACTGGAGGAAGCTGGACTTCCATAAGATATCCATGAGATATCATTCAGGGATATCCATGAGATATCATCAGGGATATCCATAAGATATCATTCAGAGATATCTATGGATACATGGAGACTCCACACTTTCAAACACCACCTCACTTATCAGGATAAGATTGAAGTAGGCCATTTGAGATTTTTCAATATCGAGAAAAAAAAATTCAAACAAATAAAAATTGTATCGGTAAGACGAAACAATAATTGCTTAAATGAAATGCTATTGTACCAGAGAAATGAAAAAAGAGGATCAAAGATAAAATGTATTCATACTGTTGAATATAAAAAAGAATACATTCAAAATGAATTTAACAAAAATAAACTTAATGAATCCAAGAAAAGATAAAAACGAATTTGGTCACAACAGATCACTATGGAAAAAGAAGAACACTGTTTATTGTTTCAGTTTCTTGGGGTTTTTCTTGTTTTTTCAAAGACAGCAGGTGTCTTTCTTTGGCCCTTCTTAATGTAACGTGAAGTTCAAAAAAAAAAAGAAAACTAACAGCAGACAAGAGACTCTCTTCAGGTGGGTTAGACTGAAAACTATTCACTATTGGTGGACATTGCAGTTATGAACATGAACAGTTATGAGAAAATTAACAAGTTCTATAAATAAAATATGACATTTATTTCACATCATGAACATGAATATAAGGAGTTTGGGAAAAAAACACTAAGAGCACACAGTTTCGTGTACTTATCTTCGAAAAGGAAATGCTCCGGGATGTTTCTAGAGATGGCCCGACTTAGGTGTCCCAGCTTCAGAAATGTTTGTAGAAATCGCCTGAATTAGATATCCCAGCTTCAGATATGTTTGTAGAAATCGCCTGACTGAGATGTCCCAGCTTCAGAAATGTTTGTGTTTCCAGGTATGCCCCGGCTTAAAAGGGACCTGTAAGTTTTATAAGCCCAAAGAAATGTACCACTTCTACACACCTCCATGCGACTCGAACTCTGTGTCCCATTATCACAAATTTAAAAGTTACGACTAACACTATGACAATAACATGTACATTAGGAAGCTTACAGAGATCTGAATATTATATCTATTGAATGTAGAAACAGAAGCTCTGGGATCGACTGAAAGCATGTGAAAATAACCACACATATACATGAAGCGTTGAAATTTAGCTTAAATAATCTCAATGAAATAAAACCACATCGAATAAGCAAGGGATTTGGTAAGGTAAAATCTGAGAAAGTTGTGATGCTATCTCAAATAGGAAAATGTGTTCAAAAATAAAACTAACCTCATTTAGTGCCTGGAAAGAATTTTATGGTAATTACCCGTTAAGCGGGCTCCATCGTGAAATTGAAAAATTTTTGGTGGAACTTACGTATTTCGGCCTCCTGAACAAAAAAGTCTAATAAAGTTTTTGGGGCTCGCAACTAGTTTCGGAGATACGGCCCCCCAAAGACAGGAAATCGGGGTTTTCAGGGTTGACATTTATGTTTGTTTATTCAGCCAATTCCGTTTGAAATTCATCCTTCTTCCTATCAGCACAATAAACACATTCTATACCACCTTCTTCTTCTTCATCACTTTCCAACAGAATAGGCGAAAATCGTCAACCGATAGATGGCGTTGCTAAATCCAAGATGGCTTCACTTTACGGTGAACAACAAATTTTGGCCATTTGAAGTAATGGTACTATTAGTTCATGTTTTGCATTCTTGAGGCCTTGTTGAGTGCAAACTACTGTTTAAATGTCTCAAGTTGCTTTGTGTGCTGAGGTAGTTACATGTTTGGCTAGTATTACAGCCTTATTTTACTCGTGAGTGTTATAACTTGAACTACTTCACCAACCTACATTCCAGATCAAAATGTCTTATAGAATTGGAGCTACGTAATATTCTGGATTACGTGGAAAGCAGAACTAGAACGTTGAAAGAGGGTGAAGCTGTGTTCATCGCAGGACGTATCATTGCATGTGGAGTGGAAGGAAGTAACCATAAACATAAGGAGCTTATGTTTGCGAACATAAGCTTTAGTAGAGCATCCACATGAAATCAATATATTGCTGGCTGATGAGGGATAGAAATTCCAATGTTCCTGTAAAGCGGGTTTATCTGGACTCTGCAAACATATTGCAACCCTTATATTTTGTTATTAAGTAGGTAATGTCATTTCGTAAATATATAGAAGTAGTTGATTTTCAAGAAATTTTTGCATGTAATTAGCTTTTTGTTATAAATAAAGGATCAATATATCAGATTTATCAAAACATGTCACCGAATAGTGTTTCAACAAATGTTTTTTTTACTATTCAAATAAATCATGAGAAAAACCTGATTTTTGTTTTGCTACAAAACTTTTTCTGTACTTTTGCATTGTATAATTCAGTACTGAGTATTTTGAAGAAAACTTACAGAACATAAGGTTTCTTCAAAAGAAAAAGCTGAAGAAATATGTTGGGTACTCCACTTCTAACGTGGAGATCAACAACCTTAACGCTGAACTGATTTCACTCGACTAACTATTCAATTCTTTAACAAGGTTATCATTTCCAGAAGAAAATTGATAATATCAAGTGTTAGAGTAACTGATCAAATCTCACCAATCATGAATGAATCATGCTTTTTAAAAAAATGTGTCTAACCAAGGAGATACAATTGGCAGTTATGCTTCTGAATAATTGGGGGATAGTGTGAGAGGATAAAAAACAGACTAGAAAGCTATGATTTATTTACATAATTGTTATCATACTTTGCTTCAACTATGTAATAATAAATATTATATTATAGTCTTGAAAATGGCTTCAAAGTGGGAACTGAAACGTCCACTAAACTTTATTTTCATGCCCTCTAGAAAGTGGAGGCTACTCACAAACATATTTTTAGTTATTGGTTTACTAATTTTCAATATATTTTTCTTCCTGAGACAAAGCTTTTTGTCGTTAATGGGGAGTTTATATAGTGAAATACTACTAGTATTATATAATGAGCACAGTGACACCGAGAACATTTTTCTCGGTTTTGTAGGAATACTTCAATGAATTCGCTGCATTTTGGATTGTAAACCATAACAACACTTCATAATTATTTCACTCTTCGCACTTCTGTACTGTATTAAAGGCGGATTCATGCAACAATCATTATAATTACATTAACATTACATTATCATTAAGAAAAGTTGAACACCCATTTTATAGTGGAAGCGTTCATGCAACACATTAGTTCATTACATTTACATTAGTCGCACTAAGAAGTTGGCAACTTTTAACTTTATTTTCATTACATTATGAATCTTAGTGAAAACAGCAATTGCGCATGTGCAATAACGTGTCATTTGACGGTTTTAGGTTATGTTATGTTTATTTTTGGGTTTATATTATTAGTATTCAGCAATATAACGGATCAAGGTGCTTTAAGAGAATTAGTTCGTCAATATGAATATCCTTAAAATGAAAAACATAGATATTTCAACAACAAATATATAATGTAATGAGTGTTGCATGAACGGCAACACTTTCTTAGTGAAAATGTAATGATAATGTAATGTTAATGTAATTATAATGATCGTTGCATGAATCCGCCTTAAGTTATAAATATTTACAAAATAATAATTTTAAATCCAACACTCATAAGGCTCCATAGAAATAATATTTGTTGTTCACCGTCCGGTTAGTTCAAAAAATATATATAGATGGCGATCCCTTCGAAGTTTTAGCAAATTATAAGCATTTTTCACAACAAAACTCCAAAAGGTAAATCGCCATAGAAATTTGAGGTTAGCAAAACAATAGAACGCGCACCGCGCGTTCTGTTTTGCTATAAAAAGGAATACGCCATCACGAGTCAGCAACCAACTGTCAACTTAACATCACAGAACCACGAAAGCAGAAAAACACAAAACATCAAATTATTCTCAAATTGACGATTACCACAGAATCCATGTGCTCCTTTCTTATTTTGTATACGTGTTAAAACAAAGATGGAATAATAAATTACATTAATCGGGTTGCCCCAATTTTCCGGATATCCATTTCGAATCCATGAATATCTATCTTATGGAGTCCAGACAGATTTCACGGTCCAGTGCAAAGATTATATTCATAAAGATGCAAATGATATAATTTGTGTACGTTGAAGGGAGAAAAAACATCGATATCCAAAAACCACTTCGGGTTATCTTGAGAATATTCATTGCAGGATATCTCGTGGATATTCAGTACAGGATATCTTTATCTTCAGCATTGGATATCTTAAGGATGTCCAGAATAAGCCCAGAGGTGTATATCCAGTTGATGAATATCTTATGGATATCTACTTCGGGATATCTTGAGAATATTCATTCCAGGATATCTTATGGATGTTCAGTTCAGGATATCTTTAGGATATTCAATATTGGATATCTTATAGATGTCCAGGATGAGCCCAGGAGGTGGATATCCAGTTAATGAATATCTTATGGATATCCACTTTGAGATATCTTGAGAATATTCATTTCAGGATATCTTGTGGATGTTCAGTTGAGGATATCTTCAGGATATTCAATATTGGATATTTTATGGATGTCCAGGATAAGCCCAGGAGATGGATACCCAGTTGATGGATATCTTATGGATATCCACTTTGGGATATCTTGAGAATATTCATTCCAGGATATCTTGTGGATGTTCAGTTGAGGATATCTTCAGGATATTCAATATTGGATATTTCATGAATGTCCAGGATAAGCACAGGAGATGGATATCCAGTTGATGGATATCTTATGGATATCCACTTTGGGATATCTTGGGAATATTCATTCTAGGATATCTTATGGATGTTCAGTTCAGGATATTTTTAGGATATTCAGTATTGGATATCTTATGGATGTCCAGGATAAGCCCAGGAGGTGGATATCCAGTTGATAGATATCTTATGGATATCCAGTTCCGGATATCTTTTGGATATCCAGTTTCTGATATCTTATGGATGTCCAAAATAGGTACAGGGATATCCCGACGTAGATTGGACATAAACTGGATATCCATAAGATATCTGGTGTTGACTGGGAACGGATCCTCAATATAAATAAGGCTAAAAAAGCTCTCTGAGATAATGTTTATAGGTAATTGAGTTGAGTTTAGTGAGTAATCGAGGGCTTGTGAAGTTTTATACATTGATATCAGAACTGTTTTTATTACAATCGTCATCGAGGCAAACACTTCCAAAGTGTAACGCTTCATGCTTTCGACTGTACCAGGCGTTCATATTTTTTATCCTCCATAATATTACCCCATTGCCCCCCCCCCCTTAGTCATAAGCTGGCGACGCCCTTGATACCCCATAATATTTCCATTTTAACTTTGATGTCGATTCATTCATATTTCGCGAGTCACAGCAAAAAAATATTTATAACAAACTATATTTTTACAGTGGCTTTCTTTGATGTCCTCCCGCGTTTATTTTTTCAACGGGTCAACTCAAAAAATGAAAGTTGTGGTTATGAAATTGATGCAATTGACAGATGAAAATTCCAAGATGCTGCTGACGAATACTGTTAGAATATAAGTCGATATCTGAAAATTCCAAAATGCTACTGACGAATACTGTACAAATCTGCTAGAATATGAGTCAATATCTCAACCCACCACGAAATGGCGGAACATCTAATGATCGCCTGAATACATAGACGTTTAAGGTCATAATTTGAAGAAATAAGCTGAGTTCAGATCAGAAGATGCTCGAAATGATTGCATGGATTGCACATTTCACGCAGAACATTTTCGAAAAGAGAAATGTCGATATGTCCAAAAATATTCATTATTTCCTGTCGTATATCCAATTTTGAAGCAGGTTCAGTTGAAGGTGTCAAATCTGGAAAGCGGGCTGGCCATTCCGTAGGACCTCGATAGCCAATCCAACGACCAGGCAAAGTATTATCCAAATAGTTTCTTGTCTTGAGTAATGTGGTGGTGCTCCATCTTGTTAGAAATTCGCGATAGAAAATAAGATCGCAGCGCTAGCGCGGAGAAACGCGAAACTGTCTATGGTTAGATTTTAATGTTTACATTTGCATGTGTATATATGGAGCTTCGATGTTCATCCAAGGACTCGGGACCGGTATCATTCTTGAAAATGCCAACTGAGATGTTAGCGAAACTGACAAAATCAGCCGAATTCTCAAAAAACAGGACATAAAAACGATATTTACAGCCAACAATAAAATCTCCACATTCCTCCGCCCCCCAAGGACAAAATTGTCAACGAATCACAGGGTATATATGAAATACCATGTTCTGATTGCCATAGAACATATGTAGGCCAGACCAACAGACGTGTGACAAGTAGAGTATACGAACATCAACTGGCTGTCCGAAAATCAGACCATCTTCAGCTCTGTCCAAACATCATCAAGAGACAGGACACAATATAGACTTTGAGAACAATAAGACCATCGCCACAGCAAACACTACAAGCTCGTATAATTCGCGAGGCCATCGAAATCGAGAAGCGACCTTCCTGCTTAAATAAACGTGACGACGGCCAGAGACTTCCAACTGCATGAAAACCCCTAATTTCCAGATGCACAGTCCCCACCAAGACATCCGACGGTGCTTCAGCAGCACCTGCTGCTATAAATACCACCCAACACCCCTCGATACTCCAGTTCGATCTAAGGAGTAGGCAGATTGAGACCTTAGAAAGAACTCGTGACGAGACCTGGGGAGTAGGCAGATTGAGGCCCTGGCGTCAAGTCACAAACCCTTGCCCCCTGTAACAACACCTGAGGAGTAGGCAGATTGAGATCTCAGCGTAAAGTCACATTTATCTCTTGAAAATGGCTCCAATATCGGAGCCGAAACGTCGAGAACAAATCTCCAGACGCGGTTCAACCCGAACTCAACAACAACATACAACTGGCAGCGGAAACCTATCCGAAACACACTTTACTAGCCGTCTCCTTCGCCTTTAGATGTAATAAAAATTGGTATATGCAGAAAATACGCTTTTCAATATTTTCTTCCTCATGCCTTTTTTAAACATTTTGATGCTAGTCAGAACATAGCATTTACATTTTCATTGACTCCTCATAAACTCCTCACACGAATTGAAGTATTCTGCATGTTCATAGAAATATTAGAAATTTTCAACAACTGAAATATATGGGTATGGCTGTAGCCATTGATTGCTGTACTCCATAGAAGCCCAAAATCCCCCCCGGAATATTTTTGTGGCTTCGGTAATGTATAGGGATGGATTCATGAGAAGCGGGAGCCCCTATTGTCCATTCATATTTACAAACTTCAAAATTATACTACAACTGGAATTTTTCTTGTCGAGAATTTTCTAATGGGTCGAATTTTCGTTGCGCTTTCATAATAATGAAACCAACTTTTTATTTGTAACACCTATATATTGATGTAACATAACAAATACTTTGTGTTCCATATATTTTGGAAATTGTATCTAAAATACATACAACAGAAATATTGTCTCATATTACATTATCTGTAATAACTTCTTTTGTTGAAACTGATGCTGTATCAATTAAATAACCAGTCTTATGGTAATAAATATACTTACTAATAGTTTCTCCTAAACGAGCCAATATTTACACGAAGCTTAAAATTGCAACTAAACACTTTGAACAATATCAGCTTCAACAAAAATAGCAGTTTTGCTCCTTCGGTGGATGACTGAAATTGGAAAAAATGCAAGTCCTTAATATAAATGTGGTCACAAATTTTTAGGCTCTTTTTGAAGAAAAACTGGCCATCATGATGGAGTTCCTTATATGATAATTTTTTCCTATTTCAGTAACAAATATACAGGATATTCAGTTTCAGAATATGCTTACAATACACATTCATAATATTTACAGATCTTATAATCTATTTAAAGCATTATTTTTTATTAATTTAGTTTTAAAAAACATACTAAAACATCTAGGCTAGAACTATGACCCTCTTACAAAACAAAACAGAGTTAAATCAATCGACATTACCACAACCTATAAAGTTATTGTACTAAGTGAAAATGCAGTAAATTTTTCGTTGAGCTGATTTTCATTAATTTTTATTCAATAAAAAAGTGCACTATACACAACCATAATTCTTTATATATTCTCAACAATCAATAAATGAATGTACAATAAAAAAAATCTATATAGTCAACATACATATTGGCAACAAATATTGCATACGAAGTATTCAGGAAAGTTCATCATTTGTGGAGACACGAAAAACAATAGTGACTGAATAATATTTAGGCTCCTTTTTGATAGTACCTATCGATTCAACGTGAATAGAAATAATAGCCGTGATTATAAGAAACATAAATTCTGGACACTTTTTATGTCTTAACCTAAGTATTACCAGGTAGATCATCAGAAATAATTCAAATGTTCGCCCTAGTTCTGAGTAGTCATTTATTACAACCATTTCAAAATCACGATGAAAAAAAAATTACCAAATGATGATTCATATACACATATTTCATTTTTCATTCATTTTTTCTATCAAACTTCCTTTCTCACTCTTTATCAGTCATGAATATATTTTTTACACTTACTCTTATGGATATAACATTAAAATACAGGGCGTTCTACATACTGATTCAAAAAAATAACACACATTTATAAATTACCCTGTATACATATACAGTACTTTTATGATTCATATGCCTAATCCGGTAGTACCATCCATTGAGTAGAAATTGCAGTGAACCGAATAAGCTGATTAAACCAGATCTATGAGCATTCATGAAAACTGGTCATATAAAACAACACATTACTTACTTACTTACAGACTTACCGTGTGCGTACAGTAAGACTGACAACATTTTTTGGAACACGTTGCTGAATTTATCAATGACAAATCAAAAATTATTCACAAACGGCATGGACTTATTTCCTATATAAATACATATACAAAAACAAACTGTCTTTCATGCAATCTATAAACTAATAACTTTCGATTCAAATTAAATGATCGGGAGCTAGTGCTTCTTCAGCATTAATTTAGGCGTGACTTGCAGAAAACAACGATCATTGAATAATGGGGGGAGGGTGGGGGGTTCTGACGTGGAAAAATTATAGTTTTTCTGATATTACTCATTGAGCATCACCTTTCAAGCTATGAATAACGTAAACAATGAGAATAATATGGGAGTTCATTAAAGAAAATATTTTAACTTGCTTTGTTTTGCATTTGAAATAAAAAAAGGAAACTGCTCATAGTACATGCAGTCCCTCATTGAAGTCTATTACGACCCTGAAAATAATATCACGTATTTTTCACACCTAATTCTGCATCGAATTCCAGTAAATCTCCATCTGTCTCGTTATAGAAAGTATTTCTTCGAGAAGCCTCGATGTAAGTCTATTTTTTACTATTTCGTTTGAAAATAAGTGAACTTGTTTTTCGTATCTGAACTTAAAATCATCAAGTAAGAATTTGTGAGATGAAAGACTTTTCAAGAGCATTTCCTGCGATCACATACGATCTAAACAAAAAAATTACGAAACCCCTTCGTTCTATATATTATCATTTACTTTCTCTGTATGGTATTCGGAAGCAGGAATTTTTGAATATAGTTATCATTTTAGAAAATCTAGCCAGTACATAAATGGATATGCCATAATCAATAATTGGAATTCGTCCTAAAAATGAAAGAGCACACACACTAACTGTATAAAATGTTGTTAACTTGTTGGGATATGTAGGTAATGAAATAAATCAATAATACCGATATTCTATTTTCATTGTATAATTTTTTTAATATAGCCCTAGTAAAAATATTTGTGTTTTTTTTGGGATTAATGAAGATAATAATAACATACTCGACTTCATGCTCAAATTATCAAAATGTGTCCGGCGACTGAGTTCATGAGAGATTATTTTTCATTTGTTCCCTAATGAAAAAATTCAACTTGATATAGGTATAGATTCCGAATCATCCAAAATACCTATTTCCATTCAGAAAACATATTTTACTCGAACATTATATTCGAAAATAATTTTAATCATCATCTGATTCAAATATCATCATCTGATTCAAATATCAAATATGGTGTAATAGTCACGTTTGAATGTTTACGATGTTCAAAATATTAAAATGCTGAACTAAAACTGTTCGGAAATATCTTTGGGCAATAATGGCAGAAAAAAAATTTGGGTTGTTGAAATATTTTCACGAGTTAGTAGCGCATACTTTCCCGTTACTCTTATTGTTATTAACATATTACATTAAAGTTGTCTGGAATACATTTCAAAGAACGGATGCCTTTATGCCTATTTCAAGTTTTTTTTTCGTGAATTCAGGAATAATAGCGATACCCTCTTTCGAACTCAGTCGGATAGGACATAATCATCCCAGGATCGGGTCCAGCACAGCATTCTGGGAAACCATAAGGGTCTGTTTTCAGTGACGACTTCATTACTGTTAGATTTCTACGTTGATTGTGTCCATACTAGTTTTCATTTTGACATATTCATTCGCTTTTATTCAAGGTTTTATTTATATGCTCTACTCTGGCATAAGTTACCTCTTTTTATTTTTTCTTGCGAGCTTTATAGTATCTCATTCAATTGAATCATTTGCACAATTTCATTTTCAAGACGATCCAAACATCTCACTAACACGTTTCAATAGAGTATCTCACACTTTAACAGTTGATTTCAGCTTTTTGACTTCCTCCAATATGATTAGAAAAAGTGTCATTCTGAATCGGGAACATACCATTACTGGTAACTGTATCTCCGGCGTTAACATTGGCGTACTTCATGTTTTGTGTCGGTGCCATCGCCTGTTTGGCAAGGGCCCCAGCATCCAAGGACACTCCAGATTTCAGAGAGCTCTCGTTTTTCACGTTGTTATTGTGATTAGTGGGGGCTGCATTGTTTGGTAGAGAGACTGGTGAGGCTTTGGGAATGGGAGTAGCGTTTTCGTTTGGCAACAGAAGTTTGTTGACCTGTACAGAGAAAAATACTTCAAAACCCGACTACCTTGTGGAGATGCAGCAGCTATATAGAATGAATAAAGTTATGATTCATCGTACATGCCCGATGAAACAAAAAATCTTCATTTTTCATCAAAATCTCATTTGGCATTATGAAAATATAACAACTACCTATATTTAAGTGCATTTCAATATCCCTATTCGAGTCGTGCAAGTATTAAATGTGAAATATTTCTTTTCTTTTTCACGTATCGAAACTTGAAGGCTCCAGTTCACTTTTATTCGAATGAATATTTTCAAAGTGATAATCTTCCAGAAAAATATCCTAGTTTTCTGTACGATTCTGACGATTGTTAGTGAGAAATATACAAGAAATTGTGATATTTTTGTTTGATTGAATTATAAAGATATTTCAATTTCTCATACTAAGTCTCTCCAAGTTGATTTCACTGTTTTCTTCATATAAATCTGAAGATGATATTTCCCATGACATTTGAAAAGTATTCCGTTCGTCGTTTGCTTCATTTAACAGTCTGATTATAATTTCATATACATTTCACAAAAGTCCAATTACTAATCCGAAATCATACTATTGAAAGATTGTGACCACTATATAGCATGTAAATGGATGGTCGAATGTAGGAAGATCTGAAAAATGCAAGTTGCTCATTGAATTTGTGTTTCCCTATTGAAATTGAGAATCATTTCTCATCAGCACAACAGCTTTTTATGCTAGACAAGAAGTCTACCTTCTGCATTTGTATATATTCCATATTAGTTCTCAATTATTCAAGTCGTGCTTGGGTAAGAACTAAAAGAATACAAAGAGGGGGAAAGTAATACTTCAACAGTTCAACTGATTCTATCTCTTGAACATGCTTGATTTTTTGTATCCTTTTCTCTTATTGATTTCCATACCTAATTGATTCCCTTTACATAAAAACGTATGCTGAAGAAGTAAAAATTATCATTATATCACATAAATACACTTACAGACGTGGCACCCTCATCTTCTTTACTGTTTTCCATTAGTAAGGGTTGAGTTGATCTCGAGTGGGGCATTATAAAAGATGTTTCCCAATTGTCCGAATTGTCTGGTAGTAATTTTTCGATGGAGGAAGTCGATTCAATTTGATCGGGGGTAGTGGGGGTTGTATGGTTTGGTATTAAATAGTCTGAGGATGTAGGTACCACCTTGAAAACAAACACTCTGGTAACACATTGGTTCTTCTAGTGCTGACCGTCATTATTCATGCAACACAAAAATAAATAAAATTCGAACTTCGATCCTATAACATTCTGAAAACGATTTTTTGATTTTGTTTTCGAATTGTTTTTGGTAGTGAAGGAAGGACTGAGAAGTTTCCACGATACAAATAAGTTATTCCATTGATAGTTGAAATATTTCCTCAATAATTGTTTCAGTGAACAAAATGTTTACCCATTGATTAAATGATGGAAACGTTTATCGCTCCCAAGCAATAACAATATTTTGTTTTGAACTTAAGAGGAGTAAAATAGTCAAAATTCTTCATAGAACTAATGGATAGAATTAGATATACTCGCAATGATATTCACACAATGAATAAAATGTTTTCAGTCCAAATATCAATAGACCAATATTTGTGGCTGCTCGTTTTAACTGGAATGCACAGTTGCTATATTCGAATAAATTCGATAGTGAATATCTCTTATTTGTAATGATTTATGAATAAAACACGGTCAACACTACTGATCGACTCCAATGACAAACTCATGATACATTAAAACCCAAATACATAGTTTTCATCTGGAAAAAATCATCAAATGTTTATTCGATATGAACTCCAGAAATCATCGATTGGAATAAAAACTAGGTACGAGGCAAGTGCTTACAAATCCTGTCCAAAACCAGGGCTGTGGAAATACTCCTTTCTGTATTTGAACGATAAAAAAATAATATATTTCTTACTTCTGGATAAAATGTTACCCAGTTAGGAAATTCAGTTGTCAGAAGATCGAAAAGTATCATGTTGATACACCAGGGTTTTTATGCATCTTGTCTCGAACAAATGGGTTATTTGAAAACACATACATATATTCCAGAAGGATATTGCGTATTTACCTGAAGGCAATTTTCTTCTGTACTTTTAGGTCTCATCAAAGTCATGTCTTTTTCGTAAGAGGGAGGCCGCTGGAATACTGGCAATGGCGCGTTTATTACATCAGGATCTTGAAGGCAGTATCCTAGTCTTTCCAGAATTGTACCAAACGTAGGCCTGAGTTCTGGAGCGGGATGCCAGCATTGCGTCATTATGCCGTAAATGGGACCTTGAACCATTCAAGATGAGTGTTATAAAAATAATAATAATGAAATACCACAAGTTTATTCATGAATACACTAAATGAAACACAAACACCTTACGAACCAAACTTGTAGGGTTATATCAACAATTGCAACGTAAATTTTTTTTGTCACATGCTTCAATTAGCCAGCTTTCCCATTTATTTCAACAAAGATAATGAATATTTCTTTAAATTTGTGTGCTATTATATCATAAAAATATGGAATAAAAGAAATTTTTCTACACCCGTACCATAGTAATACACTAATATACCCATAATCCGTTTCATAATGAAATTAATTATGAAACGGATTGAAGATCTGTAGGTATCGTAATTCAAAGAAAAATCTGTATCATTATGACCTCATTATGACACATATTTTTCATACGAAACAGATTTTCAATCAGTTGGAAATCTAATTCAGTGATGGAAGGCTGCATTCAAAATTCGATTCAGAAAAAAAAACATTTCCAATACAATATTGAACTATCTTGAAACTAACAATAATGAAATAAATGTTAATATTCCTCTCGCTTTCAGATCAGTGGGACCCACAATACAAATATAAATATTATATTTATAGTTCTTCATCATTTATCGGGTGTAGAAAAAATAGCGTATGCAACTTTCATGATTACATGATCGTTGCATAATATACTAATCATTTCTTCGGGCAAATCGCTTCATGATTGAAAGTTATTTTAGATTTGCTTCGAGTTTTGTGCATAGGAAGGTTAAGTTGACAGTTTGTTTATTTTTGATGTTAAATGAATTGAAAGAAGAATTCTTTTGGGATGGAAATCACTGATTATGTTGTACACGTTTGATAACTCAACATCGGTAGCGAAATTGACACTAATTCGTTTTTTCTGACATAATGACATATGATTCAAAATACCATATAAAGAAAATACAATGTGTTATATTATGAACAAAACATTATTTCAAATTTATAACAACAACCTCCCTATTTGAAATAAGTCCTTGACTACTGACGCATCTCAAAAACTTCGGTTTCTCTAAAGCCTTAGTGAAGGAATCTGCGATCATAGACTGGGTAGGTACATACTGAACCTTGATAACTTCATCATCTATTTTTTCTTTGAGAAAATGATGACGAACATCTATGTGTTTGGTACGAGCCTGATAATTTCCATTCAATGCTAATTTTTAAGCTCCTTGATTACCCACATATAGTTGGTTGGAAGAGTATTGGAATTCAGATCTCGACTCAAACCTCGAAGCCATAAAGCCTCCTGAACTGCTGAAGACATTGCCATGTATTCAGCTTCGGTAGTGCTCAGGGCAATTGTTGGCTGTTTCTTGGTGGTCCAAGAAATTGGGGAACCATTCTTCAGAAAAATATATCCAGTTCTTGAGATTTGCGCAGCAAACAATAAACAACCAACTGCTTCCTGATAAGGAATATTTTCCATTTTCTCTCTCTGTTCTGGAGAAGAAGGGAGCTGTTCTTTACTCAATTTTTCACCTGTACACATTGGGGTGTCCGCTGGATTAGCTTGGTCCATGTTGAATCTTTTCAAAACATTCTCAATATAGTTTGTCTGAATAATCCAAATTTTCCTGTTGGATCTGTCTCTTGATACTTGAAATCCAAGAATATTTTTGACTGGACCAATATCCTTCAATTTGAAATTTTTCATAAGTTTATCTTTCAATTGGTTTTTGGAATCTTCGTTGTTTGACAAAAGTATCATGTCATTGACATAGATTGCAAGAACAAGTTTTATCTCATCTGTGATTTTATAATAAATGCATGGATCAGTTTTTGATTGTTTCATACCTGCATTTTTCAAAAATGTGTTCAGTTTCTGATTCCAGATACGATTAGCCTGCTTCAGACCATATAACGATTTTTTTAATCGACACACTTTGTTTGTTTCGTTGAAATATTCGGGAGGGACCATATAAATTTCTTCTTGCAAATCTCCTTGCAAGAAAGCGGTGAGAGCATCAAGCTGGTCAATTTCGAAGTCGTGTTTTGCAGCAAAAGCAAGCAAATATCTGATAGAACTGTAGCGGACCACAGGTGAATATGTTTCATCATAATCGATACCTTTTCTTTGTCAACATCCCTTTATTACAAGTCGAGCTTTATACTGAAGACTATCTCCATTGTGCTCTTTCGTTTTGGAGACCCATTTGCAATTCAAAGGTTTTTTTTCGGGTGATAAATCCACAAGGTCCCAAGTAGCATTCTGAATCAGAGCATCATGTTCATTTTTCATTGCCTGAATCCACTTTTCCCTATCTGGCCGACTTAGAGCTTCATCCACAGTGAGAGGATCACCATTAGCTTCGGCAACTGCAGAATATATAACGAAATCTCTAATTGCTTCGGGTGGTCTTCGTACTCGCTGAGGTCTTCCAGGTGGAACATCTGAATCGCTTTGATTGACATCTACATCAGAAAGCTCATTCACATCTGAAAATTGGCTTCTTTGCTCACTGTCAATAACATTTCTTTCTTCTGAATCTGACTCTTCTTCTGCCCGCTGGGTAGGTTCTGTATCATGAAAATAGAAGAGGAGATTCTCATTGTCTGTATCGTCTCTTTTCTTCGTCAGTAGTGTAGATCCTTTCTTATTTTCTACAAACTGCACATCTCGTGAAATGAACACAATATTCTTCTGTGGATCGAACAATCTGTATGCTTTCGATTCTAAACTGTAGCCAACAAAAATGGATGGAATGGCTTTTACATCCAACTTCTTCCTTTTTTGACTATGAATATGTGCATACGCCATGCAACCAAATAATCTTGCGTGACTCAGTGTCGGTTTCTTTCCAATCCACAACTCTTCTGGTGTTCTTTCAACAGATCTACTAGGTAAACGATTAAGTAGATAGACTGATGTATAAACAGCTTCGGCCCAAAAAACGTTAGGCAATTTTGCATCAATCAGAAGACAACGAGCTTTTTCAATTATAGTTCGAATATTTCGACTATTGACCGGTTTCGGACTATTTGGCCCCTCATCAGTGCAAGGCAGTGCCATCATCAACATTAAGTCGATGACTTCCCATAATTGTAAATCATACTCGAGCAGAGTATCTTCCCTAGACCTAGGCTGATACAAACAACTAGCAAAATAGCCTTTGCTGCGCCATCTGCCCGTAGACTAGGTACTAACCAAGAGCATATCCGCATGGCCCCAATTCCTTGTACAAGGAAAATACGAATTTCACAAAAATTCATGGGGATGCTTGAAGACTGGCTTTAAATCAAATATTCAAAAAATGAACAATTTGTTCAGGCCAGCCTCAACTCACCTACTCCCCATGAATTTTTGTGAAATTCGTATTTTCCTTGTACAAGGAATTGGGGCCATGCGGATATGCTCTTGGTTAGTACCTAGTCTACGGGCAGATGGCGCAGCAACGGCTATTTTGCTAGTTGTTTGTATCAGCCTAGGTCTAGGGAAGATACTCTGCTCGAGTATGATTTTCAATTATGGGAAGTCATCGACTTAATGTTGATGATGGCACTGCCTTGCACTGATGAGGGGCCAAATAGTCCGAAACCGGTCTGCAAGTGTGTCCCGTCCCAGTAATTGAAAATCAATTCTGGTAGTTGTATCGCCACGAGCATATGTGGAATTTCTTCTGTGAAGAATTCCGCACTGACACCTGTTGGATGTAATTCAATGCCCTTCGTGGTATTAGCCAGGGGAGTAGTTGTTTTCTAATAGGTGTTAGTCCGTCAACCTACAGTGTAGGTGAGTTGAGGCTGGCCTCAACAAATTGTTCATTTTTTGAATATTTGATTTAAAGCCAGTCTTCAAGCATCCCCATGAATTTTTGTGAAATTATAGTTCGATTGAGTCGCTCTGCTTTCCCATTTTGTTGAGTATAAGGGCATGTGAGCTGGTGTTTTATACCATTAGTCTTGAATAAATTATTGAGTTCTGTATTACAGTATTCTCCACCATTATGGGGGGGGAGGGGGTGACTCACGACGACAATACGAAAAAGGCAGAACGGGTGGGGGGGTCCCCGTCTTTTCCCGTCCCCCCCCCCCCCCTCTTTCAAGAGAGACTGTCAGTTACGGAGGCCAAAAACAACCCAAACAGGAGCGGGAGTTTTGTATGTACGGGAGAGGGGACCGAAAGAACGGCAAAAGAAAAGAGAAAACCAAACCCACACAGCAATATTTTGTGGAAGGAATCTCCTACCTATCAGTTTGATTCTAGAACCTTGTTTTGAGTTGTCGACGTGTTTCTCGATCGAGGGCCCGACCCCTTCATCCCTTCTTCTTGCCCGACCTCCTTTTTTTTTTGGTGGTCCAGGGCGGGGCCTTCGGTCTTCCCCCCCCCCCGGCCCGGGCGGGGCCCCGGGGGGGCGGGGGGGAGGGCGGGGGGGGGGGGGGGGGGGGGGGGGGGGGGTGGGGGGGGGGGGGGGGGGGTCGGGTCGGGGGGGAGCCCCCCCCGGAAGACTCCGAAAGGAGAGGGGGGGGGGGCCGCCGGGTGCCCGGGGGGGGGACACGGCCGGGGCGGCGGGTTCGGGGGCGGGGGCGGGGTCCGGGGGGGGGTCCGCGGGGGGGGGGGGGTTTTTCCGGGGGGGGGCCCCGGGGCGGGGGGCCGCCGCCGGGCGCCACCCGGGGGGGGGGCGGCAGGGGGCGGGCGGGCGCCGGGGCCCCCCCCTCTGTTCTGAAACATTTGATTTTATGTCCAGTTTGGTTTTCTACATTACTCATATATGTTTTGAAATTTTCAGCAACTTTATTTTTATTCTTCAAAAAATTCACAGTTGTGTGGTGAGTGAAGTCATCCAAAAATGTCAATATATATTTTGAACCAGATAATACAAATCTGTATGTACTAACTCCAGTATTCCAGATGATTGACTTCTGCTGGATTCGAATGGCAAACGATGACTTTTTCCCATTATGCATACTTCACATGCAACGTCTGATGGAAAACTGTTAGAAACGTTTATTCCATAAACTAGTCCATTTTTTAACTTATTTAGACTAGTTGGATTCAAGTGTGCCAATCGTCGATGCCATAATTCACATTCTGTATCCGAAGAGACACTCAACATCGCAGAACCATATGCTGCACGGACTGGTGAGAGGTCCAATTTGAACAAATTGTTATCATGTGTAGCAGAAGCAATTAGTTTTTTCGAAGAATTATATACTTTGGCTCCATCAGAATCAAAAACTACTGTGTGATCATTACTGACAATCTGACTGACAGATAATAGGTTGACTTTCAATTGCGGAACAAAATAAACATTATTCACAGTCACATCTGAGATTTCCTTATTAACTGATAAGGACAGCTTCGTATCACCCATGATATTTGTGCTCATTTCTTCATTATTAGCAGTGATAATTGTTAATTCTGAAGACTCTTTCTCATCCTGAAGTATTTCACGAATTGCTGTCATATGTGCGGAACATCCAGAGTCCAAATACCAAGCAGTATTTTTCTTTTGTACGGAAAATGCTGCAAATAACGCTGAATTATTTCTGCTTTTGGATTTGTCTTTATTGTCCTTATTTTTATCACACTGGTTAGCAAAATGTCCATATTTGTTACACCCGTAACAACGTACACCTTTCAACTTATTCCGATTAATCTCAGAAGGCGTTTTGCTCCTGTCTTTCTACGTGAACTTAGAGCCACTTGCACCATACATTGCAACTGATTTTCTATCAGAACTGGTGACTACTGAAATATCCTGTAACAGTATGGTTTTGATAGAGTCTGCAGTAACTTTTAAGCCAGGACTTTCGATACCCATTATCATTGGCTTGTAGCTTTCCGGAAGTCCAGCTAATAAAACAGTTCCTATCCATTCATCACTCACTGTTAAGCCTATACCTGACAACTTGTGTGCAGTTGTTACTATTGAATTGACATAATCTTCAATTGAAGTACTATTTTCTAGTGTAACTGCTATCAAAGTTCGCAAAAGTCCAACACGCCTTGTAAGTCCGGAATCTTCAAATGCTGAAGCAAGATTGTCCCACGTTTGTTTTGCATTTTTGGTGTTTTGAACGTGAACATAATTTATTGGATCCACTAGAAGTATGATTTTCGATCTTGCCTTGACAATTTTCTTGTCATCCTTTTCCGTTCCCAAAACTGCATCCCAAAGCTATTCAAGTTCGAGATATGTTTGAACAGCGAATTTCCACGTATCATAATTTTCTCGCCCTTTCAATTTTTCGAAGGTAGCTGGTACGCCATTTCGTCGGAAGATTCGAACAATATCAGCAACAGAACAATTCAATTGCAGGTGCACTGATGGGTTTGGTAGTCTGGGCCCATAACCTGATGTTAAATGAATTGAAAGAAGAATACTTTTGGGATGGAAATCACTGATTATGTTGTACACGTTTAATAACTCAACATCGGTAGCGAAATTGACACTAATTCGTTTTTTCTGACATAATGACATATGATTCAAAATACCATATAAAGAAAATACAATGTGTTACATTATGAACAAAACATTATTTCAAATTTATAACAACAATTTTTACGGATATACATCATTATTCAATGGAGAAATAATAGTTTTGTTAACTTATTCATTCCTATTTTACTTTTTATATTAATGCTTTGTCAGTGGAACTATTTTCTTCTGACAATAAAGTATATTATGACTTGACTTGAATTTTCATTGGAAGAGAGGGAAAGGTATTTACTTTTCCCAAAAATTTATTGTGAAGATGGGAACAAATATGGTAAGCTTGTTTCATTTTTGATGATATCATCAATTTTCGAGTTATGATGACATTATAATTTTTCTGAATGGAAATACCTTTTCTTGATAATACTTTCGAAAAGAAAGCATGTTTCTGTGTATGAATGTCATATTTTTCTGTATATTACATACGAAAATTTCCAGAATTCAAATCAGGGGTACTGAAATTAAAATTTCTAATTGTCGTTCCTACCGCGACCCTGATGCAAATATTTTTAAAATTACTTTTCAGTGTTTTCATGTAGAACCTGAAAACATGTCCCTTTTTCATTCAATCGACTTCACAACAATAGTTAGCTATCTAATAATAAATATTTTATCGATAGCATGGCCCCTTCAAGCGAAAAGCAACGTATAAAGATTTGTTTATTTATTCAGTAATGAATATCATTATGACGGTTCTTTGAAAGATAAAAATATTTGGATCGCACCTCGACATCACATAATTCCCACTCTGTAGCCACTTCATCCAAATCCTCAATTACTGGACATTTCACTATGGCACCAGCAAGATGGAGTACCGAAACATTACGTACGTACGTGAATACTTCGATACCATGTTTTCCAATAGATGGATTGGCAGCCGAGGATTTTTAGAGTGGCCTGCTAGATCTCCTGATATAACACCATAAGATTATTTTGTGGGGATGACTTGAGTCGAAAGTTTACCCCAACAGGCCTTATAGTATTGATTAACTAAAAGAGAAAATTAGGACCGAAGTTTTTTCAATTATCGCTGATACTCTTACCATTTTTTTGCAAGAGTTTCAACATCGCCTTGCATATTGTCAAAAGATAACTGGCTTGCAATGTAAGCACTCAATCTAATGGATTCGTATAAGTTACATTATTATGACTGATATATCTTCCACCCTACATGCGTTATTTTCAATGGTATTACCACCATTGGGTATTGCCATTATAAAATATAATGGCGTCATAACTATAACAGCGATGACGTCATCAAAAATATGAGCAGAGCAACAAATTATCAAGTTTTCACCGAATTTGTTCCAACTCTTACGTTACATAGAATATACCTGTGTCATCAGAAAAAGAGTAAATGTTTCCTAGTGGTTTGATTGTGAGCATATCGTTCAAATAAATATTGAATACCAGTGACCTAAACTCTATATTATTGTAGAACATATTCAGATATTTTTGGTTCACTGAACCTATCATCAATTTGCACTTGTTGAATTCTCCCACTGAAGTAACTCACAAACAAATTTTGGGTTATTTCGCGGAAGCCAATAATTTCTAATTTTTTTTAGTAAGTAACTTTATGACTGACCGTATCAAACGCCTTCGCTAAATCGAGGAAAATACAGAGAGTTGGTATTTTTGTATTTAACGATTTATAAATTTTTGTTGAATGTGTAATGGCATTCTCTGTTGAAATATTCTTTCAAAATTCGAGTTGTTTAGGTGACAAAACTGATTTGAGCAAAGATGATCAAAGGTTGATTCTTCTAACCTGGACAGTTCGATGGAGGATCCAATCTTCCCCCAGTCGTAACAAGATCCATTACGTCTTTATTAGCCAAGCCAGTGTACGGCATGTACCCCATGGACATTATTTCCCAGAGCAAAACGCCATACGACCAGACGTCTGTTTTGCTTGTGAAAATCCCATCTTGAAATGCTTCTGGTGGCATCCATTTTATTGGTAACATTGCCTTCCCTCCCTTTCTGTAATAGTCCGATCTGAAAAAACATTTTTAATAAACAAGGCTCATAACAAATGGCCTATCCATGGATTCTTGAATTTAATTATATATAGCTCATTCAAGGATCATATAATAACAAACCTGTAAACATCCCTTGACATGCCAAAATCAGCAATTTTAATACATCTTCCAGGTCCCTTGGTAGTGAGTAAACAATTCCTGGCCGCAATGTCTCTATGAATAAATCTATTGTCCTCGAGGTATTTACAACCTTTTGCAATATCTACGGCGATCATAACTAAATCTTTTCTAGTTAAAGGGCTCGCTCTCTCCTAGAAACATAAATAATTCATTAACATTTTGAATTCAATTCGTATGCATTTCAAGTGACAGATCGAGACCTTCTGCTGTCCGATTAAGTTTTTTTTTTCTTATGATTTTACTGTTTATTTCTGGCTATAATGCGTCCGTTACATAAAAGAAATGAAATAACCCTTTGTATACGGTCTGTTTATGATCTGCACCTATTTCATATCTGAAAATTTTGCCATTTGACTAAAGGTAAATTATTAATTTTGAAGATATCTTTCGACCGAGAAAAAATGGAAATTTTAATATGAGATAAAAGATTTATTCAATACAACGAAACACAATACAACTCTACGTCTGAATTAGCCCCACACCTAAGGAAAGTGCATCTATGTCAATCTCAGATACTTTAACAATGTTCGGCAAGCTGTTTCTCATTCATTTGTAGGAAATTTAAATTTATACAAACTAATCGATTTTAGGAGTTTTCTTACTAACATCTAAACATTTTTTCCCGAAAACTCAAAAAAATGGTCTTACTGGTTTAGGTCTGGACTCCCTTAGAAAGTTTTTCAGGTCACCTCCTGATAACAGTTCCAAAACTATGAACCGAGGATGCTTGTTGAAGCAAACTCCGATAAAATGGACAATGTTGGGGTGATGGAACTTGGACATGATGAGTGCCTCCATAAGAAAATCCATTTCTGCTTGGGAAGTCGACATTTCCGGGAGAGTTTTCACTGCCACCGGCATTTCCACAGTGTCGCAAGGCCTCTGTCTATAGAAACCTTGATAGACTTCACCAAAGGCGCCTTGCCCAAGAGCTCTGAAACATGGTTTACACGAATGCAAATATACATTTGAAAGTGAATGGACAAATTTCTTCAAATTTGTATTTCTGCATTACTGACAACTTCAACCAACAATGAAATAATTTATAAAAAATAAATATCTCAGGATTATGTGACCAGTGCGCACTGTACATACCTCACCAAACGCAGTTGATCTCTAGGAATATCGTTCAAATCCTTAACTGTATAGACCACTCCTCCAAATTCGTAGTTTGGGTTATATTCGGTCATCATACTATCTGAAGCTAGACGTAGTCTGTCAAGCTGTAAATCTGTTCCCGACAGCATTTTGCGTCTCATGATACCTGATGCCCTCTGTTGATATCTATTATCTGCAGAACAAATATTATATGTACATTCCACGACAATTACCTCCAAAAAATCTTATAACTCACATAAAACAAAACATATAGCTCCAAATGCTGCTGTCAGACAGAATACCGTAACTATCAATACAACAACGAACCATGTTGGATAAGGTCCCTCGCTCGGTGACTTGTCTAGAGCTGTGTGCCAAAAAAAAATGTTATTTGAATTTCTCACCATATCCATAAGAACTTACGTTGACAAGTTTTTTTGTCATCTTTCAACTTCCATTTAGCAGGACAAATACATGTAACTTCAGATCGTTCGGCATCCAAGGCGATACATTTGTAGTCGCAATCACATCCATCAATCTCCGGTATGATCATGACATAACCAGGACCAGAATTGAATCCCGAATGTACTTCAGACAGATGAGGAATGGCCTTGGAAAAGTCCAGGAAGGAATAGCCACCTTCTCCATTGGTCACATTGCCGGCATTTCCTCCTGCATAACCACCGCCTCCTCCGCCATACCTAGGAAATTTTCAACAATTTTCTACAGATGATGCTTCACTCAATAAAAACTTGTCAAGTTTCTCTCCTACAAAAGTTGGGGTAATCTGAATTTCGGGTATGTTGGTCATAGTAATAGCTGTAACAATTCTCTAAACAACACATTTTCTTTTTGAGAATTGGATTTTCGACGTTCTTGATACCGTATTCCAACTGAAGAAAAATCATTATGTCAATGGAATTTCCTTTCAAAAATAACTCATTTAAATGACATCTGATTACCATCCATAATAGTTGAGCCCAGCTTCAGGATAAATTAAAACCCTAGCCGAGGGAAACCGTTTTTGGATAATATCGCAAGGTTTTCGGGCTTGAGGGCCGTGTATTGGAATTTTTAATTCCGGAGCTTTCGGCTACATCTGCGGCAGCCATCTTCAGCGGCGTAGTCGTAGGTCAACTCTCCTGTGCGAGTCTACTATGACTGGTGTTACATCTGGAGGTGGCGACTTGTTCTTATGAGGTTGGATCGTGTTCTGTCGGACGTCGGATTCTCTGGATATGTCGGACCGTGGCGTTAATTTGTTCAGAACCGGATGCCAAATTTTGTTTAGACTTAATCCTTCTTCCTTCCTATTGAAATTATCTTTGTGTTTATATATTTCAATTGCTTCCCGGTATAAGCGAGTGGAGTAATGTTTGGTCGTTGAGAGAATTGAAGTCTTATCGAACTGGATGTTGTGGTTTTCTATAAGGGCATGTTCCGCTACAGCTGATTTTTCAGTTTGCCCTAATCGACAATTTCGTCTATGTTCACTGATTCGTGTCTTGAAGCTGCGTTTGGTGGTTCCTACATATACTTTTCCACACGAGCACGGAATCCTGTACACCCCAGCATTAGATAGTGGGTCTCTAGGATCTTTAGCAGATCTCAGGTGTTCCTGTATTTTCCTCGTGGGTTTGTATATTGTTTTGATATTGTGTTTCTTCAATATTTTGCCAATGCGATCCGTGGTACCCCTCAGGTAAGGCAGGAAAGCGGTTCCCGTTGGAATCACGTCTTTTGATTTTCCGGTTGTTTTAGGTTGTATTGCCCGTTCTATATCTCTGTTCTGGTATCCATTAGCTCGTAGAGCGTTTCTGAGGTGATTAAGTTCATCATTCAGAAATTCCGGTTCGCAGATTCGTTTCGCTCTATCAACCAGCGTTTTTATGATGCCCTGTTTTTGTTGCGGGTGGTGATTGGAGTCTTTGTGCAGATATCTGTCGGTATGTGTCGCTTTGCGATAAACTTTGTGGCCAAGTTTACCATCATTCCGCCTCGTAACCAATACATCCAAGAAAGCGAGTTGCTCGTTTTGTTCAATTTCCATGGTGAATTGAATTCTTGGGTTGACATTGTTTAGATGACTCAGGAATGATCTCAGCTCTTCTTCGCCGTGATTCCAGATCACGAATGTGTCATCCACATACCTTAACCAGCATTTGGGTTGTTTCGCATCGGTCCTAAGTGCTATTTCTTTCAATTTCAATTCCCCAAGAAACACAAAAGTCTTTATGCAAATCGGAAGCGGTCACCCCCAGACTATATGGACGTCCGAAGATTCATAAACCAGACGTACCGTTGAGACCTATAGTGAGTACAATCGGATCACCAACGTATGACCTAGCGAAGTACTTGACAGGAATGGTGCAAACAATGATAGGCCACACGGAATCATATGTCAGAGATTCGAAACACTTTGTGGAGAAACTAAAAACCTTGTCGGTATCCCCGGGGGATATCCTGGTCAGTTTCGATGTAGTGTCGTTATTCACAAACGTGCCTCTGGAACAGGCTCTCACATACCTGAGGGACGCATTTCCAGAAGATATAATGGCACTGCTACACCTAACATTGACAACTACGTATTTCCAATTCAATGGTACACTTTATGAACAAAAGGATGGAGTCGCAATGGGGAGTCCACTTAGTCCCGTTATAGCAAATTTCTTCATGGAGAAATTCGAAGAAATAGCACTTAGGACCGCTGCGAAACAACCCAAATGCTGGTTAAGGTATGTGGATGACACATTCGTGATCTGGAATCACGGCGAAGAAGAGCTGAGATCATTCCTGAGTCATCTAAACAATGTCAACCCAAGAATTCAATTCACCATGGAAATTGAACAAAACGAGCAACTCGCTTTCTTGGATGTATTGGTTACGAGGCGGAATGATGGTAAACTTGGCCACAAAGTTTATCGCAAAGCGACACATACCGACAGATATCTGCACAAAGACTCCAATCACCACCCGCAACAAAAACAGGGCATCATAAAAACGCTGGTTGATAGAGCGAAACGAATCTGCGAACCGGAATTTCTGAATGATGAACTTAATCACCTCAGAAACGCTCTACGAGCTAATGGATACCAGAACAGAGATATAGAACGGGCAATACAACCTAAAACAACCGGAAAATCAAAAGACGTGATTCCAACGGGAACCGCTTTCCTGCCTAACCTGAGGGGTACCACGGATCGCATTGGCAAAATATTGAAGAAACACAATATCAAAACAATATACAAACCCACGAGGAAAATACAGGAACACCTGAGATCTGCTAAAGATCCTAGAGACCCACTATCTAATGCTGGGGTGTACAGGATTCCGTGCTCGTGTGGAAAAGTATATGTAGGAACCACCAAACGCAGCTTCAAGACACGAATCAGTGAACATAGACGAAATTGTCGATTAGGGCAAACTGAAAAATCAGCTGTAGCGGAACATGCCCTTATAGAAAACCACAACATCCAGTTCGATAAGACTTCAATTCTCTCAACGACCAAACATTACTCCACTCGCTTATACCGGGAAGCAATTGAAATATATAAACACAAAGATAATTTCAATAGGAAGGAAGAAGGATTAAGTCTAAACAAAATTTGGCATCCGGTTCTGAACAAATTAACGCCACGGTCCGACATATCCAGAGAATCCGACGTCCGACAGAACACGATCCAACCTCATAAGAACAAGTCGCCACCTCCAGATGTAACACCAGTCATAGTAGACTCGCACAGGAGAGTTGACCTACGACTACGCCGCTGAAGATGGCTGCCGCAGATGTAGCCGAAAGCTCCGGAATTAAAAATTCCAATACACGGCCCTCAAGCCCGAAAACCTTGCGATATTACAACACCGGCCATGAAAGCCTACATTCGTTTTTGGATAAATTTCAAAAAAGGCAAAAATTGATGCTTTTCAACGTAAATTTTATTCGTCCGTGATTTCTGGTCCCGATTAAAAGTTAAGAAGGGAAAGGACTTTGTCCGTCCATACTTCATAATTAAAGACAATAATTCAATTATCCCGTAAAAGAGCACGTCAGCAGTCTTCCCCATATTATTTGGTTGAATCATACATGGTGTAGCAGAAGTGTGTTCCGAGATGAGAAGTAATATAATTCTGAATTTTTATACTGATATCGCTAACTGCTAATTTTTTTTCTGATAATTTATTCTATTTACAATATCAGGATAATTTCCAAAATTGTATGAATATAAGCCCAATGTAAGTTGCCTTGGATAACATACTGCCCACTACCACACTACCATAAGTGACGAGTTTTATCGTATATTCGTTAAGGATAAAGTGCTGCACAAGGCTCTGCTTTCTGGGCGCATTCTTAATACTGTTTGAGAAGAGGAATTATATAAAAGGAAGAAATAAAAATAAATTGTTGAGTACCTGCATCCACCTCCGCCACCGCCAAAGCCACCATCACCACGGTGATCAGTAGAATTATAACAAGCTTTACCTCCGATACCTCCTGCTTGCAAGGAACTACCCATCATTGGCTTATGAGCGGCGTCCACAGGTCCTGAAAACATGCTCCAACCTCCCCCTGCACCAGCACTCCTGAAATGCAACAACAGTATAGTTAGAAAAAGTCACAGAAATCAATTCAGAGGTGTTTGTTTTGGAGCAAAAATATATAGAAGAAAGTGTCAATCTTGACACAATTTCTCGAGGATATTTTCTGTAATGATATGATCCAAAAATTGATATCAAAGTTTCGACCAAAAAAAATAAACAGAAAAAATTGAGAGTGGTAGTTGAAGTGGATATTGGGGTCTTTGGAACAAAACCGACTTTTCGACGACAACGGTGCAGAGCAAGTCTTTTGAAGACCAGTTATCCTTGGACTGGGCATAAGAGACAGAGACCATCGATTTGCAGAGTAGAAAAAGATACAATGCCCTGGTTGGCAATATGACTAATCTACCAATAACGTCTTATTCCTGGCTTTGTGTAATATCGGATTCGAAACTTTTTTTCGAGTGGTACTTTTTTGAATCTCTGACTTTAGCGGAGGTCTAAACATCCTATAATAATGACGTCAATAGAAAATACTACATAATTGTGTATTGAACTATGCTGTTTCATTCAAGATTCCAAGAAGTATGTGATTGATAGATTGCATAGGCTATCGTCAGTGATAATTAGATCTTGGTCCAACCAAGTTGGTCACCCCTGCTTTAGACAAACGACGCATTCATCAACTACCCAGCATAGAAAGGAATGAGTAGAAACTGCTCATTCAACAAATGAATCAATTCCAGCACACGGATGATTTCGCTCCAACTCATCCAGTTGCATGGTGCAATCATTACAGTAAAGTTCCCCTGATCTTCCCACCATGAAGCAAGCCTTTTTTCTTATATTAAGTGAGATTTTAAAAATGGTAATTTCACGAACGTCTTCTTTATCCTGAATATCGTGACCATGTCAAAACTCAACAATAATATTCAAATGTAGAATACAATATTATACAACAAACAATTTATATTCATTCAAAGAACTGCCAGAATTCAGGAATAAAGTTCATTTGTGTCGAAAGAATATCTACAAGTTGCCATTGTATTTCAAATAATAAATAATCGACAAATGTGAAAATGTTATTATCCGTTTAGAAAAATTTGTCATTATTTATTGATATCAATGAATAGTTCGATATCAATTTTCATTAGGAATCGAATTCAAAATACCTGGGTAATAGTTATTACAAGCGTATATTACTAGTGTGGGAATATACACACCCTCTCAGAGACTGATGCTAGTGGAAAATAACGAAAATCTTGCCTAAAGAAAATATATGCATGCATTATCCGAACTGAAATTTTAGTATCGTTTTATGATGAACTCGACACAAAAAAGTAATCGGTGGTAAGATTGGAACCTTCGGTGTGAAAATGACAATTTTTCATAGAGATCAATGTATACTCAAATTCATAAACTTTCTTCTGAAAGCCAAACTGGTGATTTCAGCTCGGTGTAATTTAGATTAGATTTAGGGTAATTTAGACCGAGCGGCCGTGAAAGATTTTTTGACTAATTTTTGTACAGTATGCCTTCGAGAGAGGAAAAAAACGAAGCTTAAATGAGTCGTGTCTTGCGAAAAAATTTACGCGGTGCGTGATACCAGGATTTTTGTTTGAGTTTAAAACTAATTTTGGACAACTTTCTGCAGGCTGTCTTGCATTCGTTACACTCAAAAAAAATCATAAAAATTACTAAAATAAAGAAGCCATACTGTTTCCAATGTTGCAAGGTGAGTCAAAAGTGATACGGAAAAATCTGATAAAAACCAACCTTTTACTGTATGCCCAATGAACTCTCAATTAAATTTATCTTGAGATTGACGAACATTTTTGAGGCATACTGTTTGACGGTATAAAGTATGTTCTATTTGACAATCATTACGCCAGTTTTATTGATAATATTAACCAATTTTTCACAGACTAGATTTGCATTTGAATATTTTTTTATGCCCTTCCTGAAGTCAATATTTATGAATTCAGGGGATTCGAAAATAATTTTTCGGAATATTTTCTAAAATTTCGAAACAAAATATTGAGTGATTTTTGAACACGCCTCATAATCGAGAAATAATTAGCATACCAGATAGCACTGTTTAGCACCATTCGGACCTGCTATCCAAAATGACTGATTTTCGTGATACAGAGAAATCAAATGGAAAATCTTGGTTCGCGTCATTTTTTGTTTTGTTATCACTTTTGAATGCTACACTGAATCGTGTCGAATTTTAGAAACTCATGTCTATGCTATTTCGACCATATTGTTAGTATTCAAATATTTTTTCTACTAAGCATCGAACATCAAGAAATAAAAAAATATCTTATATATTCGTCAGTATTATTCAAAAAAGTCTACAATGAGGTTGGCTATGCAATGGATATACATGATTCGTCAGGTAAAGAACCATCATCTTTACCTTCTGTCTGCTGAAAATGATTCTATTCTTGTGACTGAAACTTCAGTAACTAATCAACAATATACAGGGTGGCTCAAAAGTTTATCCATAGAGAAAATCGATATTGTTATGTGTTTCAACTATATGTATCCGATGCAACTTAGACTACTTGCAAAACTCTATTCAACTGAGCACTGCTCATCCAATATAGTTTGCTTTTTCCAAAAACTTTAACATTTAATAAATTCTTTCACTTTAGCTACTCCAAAAACATAAAACGTAATTTTTTTGAAATCCTGTAGTAAAATAACTTACTGATCACAACATTGCCAAAATGAGGGTGAACTATCATAGTCATGGGTTTCTTGAATTAAGGAAATCAATACAATTCCCTGAAGCATTCTCGTATTATAGCTTATTTCGAAAATAGGCGAATATGGATACAAGATCCAAATTGGAACAACGAGTGATATTCGACACACTAACCATTTCTTGATTATCAGGCATTTTCATGAATGACTGAATATTTTCTTTAGATATCAATCAAAATATTTCGAAAATGCTCATTCCAATCCCCTGTAATTCCGTAAATATTGAACTCAAGAAGAATTCAAGTGTATTCACTTCTAATGATTGGTGCTAAATCGGCAAAGTTTCCATGTTTGACGCCCTGTATATCCCAAATGTGTTCAAAATTGTTTTTTTTGCAACATCAGTCGAATATTCCTGTCAATTGAATCCGGTAAATGAGTCTGCCAATCATTGAATACATGCTTATTAATAATAATAAACTGAATGATCTAAGGCATACTGCAAAAAATTGGTCAACATTACCAGAACACTTAGCAAAATGATTGTCTATACTTCCAAATCCAAACATATGCTATAAGAATGATCGTCAATCTCACGATGAAATTAGTTCAGATGTCATTGGGCATACTGTAAAACGTTGGTGTTAATTTTTTCGTAACACACAGTCCAGTTTTGACTCACCTTGTAACATTTGAAACAGTATGCCTTCATTATTTTTGTGATTTTTATAATGTTGTCCAAAAATAGTCTTAAAGTCAACAAACAAAAATCCTGGTTTCTACATGAAGTATCATGAAGCTCTTATTCTTTTTGCACAACACGACTTGTTTAAGCTTCGATTATATCCTCTCCCGAAGGCATACTGTAAAAAATTGGTCAAAAAAATATGTCACGCCGCTCTAATTATTGATATCTACAGTTGTCAACACAGAAAAGAACTGAAGAAATATTCTTTTATGTATAACTCGAGGAAATCTGAAAGTAAAAATTTTTTTGAAACTATATGGACTTTTCAAAACCGAATTTCAAAAATTGTTTCTATCAGAGAGGCAAAAAATGCTTCAATTTCGGGATATCAGAGAATTTTCAATTTCTATATGATCCAGTTCATCATGAGACGAGATTACATATCACAAAGTGGAATGAAATGCATGAATACCCCTGAAGAGAAACTTTCAGCACGGAAACTCGAATATATCAGTTCATAAAAAAACTTGCCTGTGCCCATACATTTTTCCAGTGAATGGTGGTCTTGACTTTTTGATACCTTGTCCATGCTGTTGCACATTATCTACAATAAACCGACCCAAACCTAATCCACCACCACCTCCAGCTATGGCTAAGGGCATTTTTTCTTTTGTGCGATTACGCTAGAAATGAAAAAAATGGTTTTCGTTTTTCATTTTGTAATATCTAAAACTCACAGAAAATATGTAGGTACCACCACCACCTCCTCCTCCAGCATCAGTAATATCAAGATTGAGAACACCCCGAATACCAGTTCCCAAATTATTGTTCGAATGGCACGAAGAATTTTTCTGACTTCCAAGACTCTGTAAATCATGGGAAAATATAGGGTAGCTAGCTACAGTTCGAGTGATTAGTTGATTGTTATTACCTTCACACATGAACTAGTACCCTCTTGGCCGACCAACATGTAGATCTCCTGGCCTTTCTTTAGGTCTATAACTGTCCTTATCGTGGCACCTTTCGACGAGCCCATACCAGAACTACCCTTGCCGCCACTAGCACCACTCAGTATGAATCTAAAAAATGTTTGAAGTCAGTATAGCTACAGGTAATTGGTCCAAACCGAATTTTCCACCGAAAAAAAGGAAAGTACTGTGAAATTTCCTGATACAGCTTTCTTCAGTGTGATAAATCCAGAAAAAACAATAACGAAAAAACCCATTTCTTTACAGAAGTAATGGTACTGGAAGCTATGACATTTTTTGATTTTTCTGAAAAAAATTATTGGTTCCGATCCAATTATTTTTTTCACGGAAATGGGATAAGTTTTTCAGGATCTATTATCTTGAGAAAGCCTTAGAGAACTCTCTTAGAGAGCTGTCATTGATATTATAAATCAATAGTAACGGACCAAACATCTCGTGAGAAAGTTCACGGTCCGGCAAATATTGAAAGTGGTTATAAAAGCCAGTATCTCTGACGCAGAACAGACAATTGAAGTCAATGCTTTGTCTTGCTTGGTTATTCCGTATAGCATAATTGATCTGAATCTGAATGATGCTGGATCATTTGCTCCTCTAAAGAGTGTTATGAGCTTGGTCCATGGTTTAGTATTTTGGAGGGTGCGTTCACGTAAAAAGCAATAAAAAGAAAAATTGATTACTTTTTGAACGAGTTATCCCTTTAACTGATTGAAGGGTTGGATCTTATCCCACCGAGGAGATGAAGTGATAATATATTCAAGTGATTTCTCCCCAAAAAAATGAACAAATTTTTTCTAAATGCCAACTATAAGGAATTGGCCTTGTTTCGTTTTTATTGGCCCACCTGTATAGGAAAATGCATATCCTGACAAAAAATGGATCCGTTTCTTCTGCACTCTTCGTAAAATGTGGCAATTCAAACATGAATTGAAAAAAAATTTGTTAACCATATCCATATAATAGCTCGAAGATGCCGAATATGATAAATTACTATTCATTTCGAAACTCCCATTATTATTTCTCAAATTTGGCTTCCGCATTACCTCAATGAAACAATCTGGCATTAGAAGATTTTCGATAGCGAATTCGAAAATTCGAACTATACTTACGTATAATATGCATCTTTTGGTACAACCCATTTCTGGACCCCTGTAACTCCTGGTTCATGTACAACTTTTATATTGACATTGGTGCCATTGTACGCTTTGGTACACTCTGGTTGGGTTGGTCCAAACCTCCCTTTAGCATTACATGTTGTTATCTCATAATCTGAAAAATAATATCATCATATAAGAATAACAGCAAATGTAGGAGAGTACGTACAAGTTTTATTAATGAAATCTGGGTGAATGTCTTTTTCAGGGGCGTGTCCATCCCAATAATTATATCCTTTCAGTTCTTCTTCTGGAATGTTCAGCCCAAAACATTCTGGACTCAGTGAAACATCGTCTATAGCAACATCACTCAGATATCTGATACCTTTTCTTGCTTCGAAATTTATAAAATATCTGAAATTGGTTGATTTCAGTTATGGACAGAAGAGTTATAAATTAAGTGAATGACCTGTGTGAAATGTTGGGCAAAATGAAGACCATTCGTACCCACTGATCACCATGGTCGCTGTAACTCCATAATAAATCCACAGATTTGCTTTCTGATGGCCTCAACTCAGTAACCTGCACCAATATCCCACTATTGTGCTTTCCTGTTTTATGAAGATAGAAACGTATCTGGAAACAATGAATATATGCGTATAATAATTTATAATCAAAGGAAACAAACTATTAAATTGAAATCGATTTCACTGAAAGGGTTACTTGGAAAACAATCATTTGCAGAGTGACGTATTTTTTTCAATCAAGCGACATTCCATGCCTCCCACACTCTCAACAACTACACTATCCATAATAGCGAACAGACAATATAAAATACATCAATCGGTTTTATTTCAGAATCGATTGAAAACATGAAAAATGTTGGAATTGGTTCTCATGTCGGTACATTTAACGCGTTAGCAACATTGGCAACTCAAAGCTTCGTCCCTCTCTCAATCGGTTTCAGTAACACAGTTAGCTCATATCGAAATGAGAGCGTTAGCTTTTCTTGAAAATCACCTTCATGAAGTGTTTCTTCATTTATTTATTGACGAAAGAATTTCAAAACAAGGTATGAATTGATACGACTATTATGAAGGAAGCAAGAAAAACTCCTAAATAAATTATTGGACCCCACAACTATAGCCTGTAATGAATTATGCGGTTTTGATAATTCTTTTTCCTCTCCTTAAATTTGAACGGGATAAGATATGAAGGTCAGAAAAACTTAATCTTTTTGAAGCCAATATTGGAAAATATGTTTGTGACTCTACATCAAAAGTGCACCAAGTTGATTCCATTTTGTAAATGAAAACCCTATTAGAAAGGCCTTTTCATTATCGATCCAATACTCCTCTATTTTTTAAATCGATCTTTGGTCATCTGAAGGTTTGTACAAGTCTGGTACACGTCGTTGTTTCGCAAACTCCTCTAATGAGAATATTAAATTAATCTAATATCGTTAGTCCTAAAGTCCTGAAGCAAAACCACGAATGTGCAGATGCAGTAATGTCTGACAGGTGACATCATTCAACGATGGAATTGAGATAGAGGACAGTGATATGTGAGAGTGTCGCCAAAAACATTCTGAATGATGTTGCATCAGTTCCAATACCAGGGTGTTCAGAAATCGTAGGTATGGCATATGTTGCTTTTTTCTTAAAGTGGGAAAAGGGTACGAATGCTAAGCGTAAAAGTGTTTTCCCATGAAGATTTGATCCAACTGCGGGAATCGTTCTTTACTCTTAACTTCCTTGACTTTTAATATTCACAAGAAAAAAACAATGGAAACATATCTAATCAATATTTTATTTGTTTATAAATTATCGGTGACACTCTCCCATTCGAATAAATACTAATCGTATACAATTTCAACAACTTTTTGGATATAGATTATGTATAAAAAAGTTTAAAAGATTTGATAATTAATTTTCTCAGTAATAATCTCCCTAGATCATGAATGAATTCGTTTTTCTTTTTTCGAATGAATCGAAGACTTTTGTATAAAAGTGTATAATTGTAAAAATTCTTATTGAAAAGCGCTTTCGACTTTCGTCATCTTTGGTGCTCACTCGTCAGGCGACAGGAAGTATCGAAAGTGTGAAAACGTACATTTGCGAAATTTGATTTATATAAAACTAATTAGCCTAATAACCAACGAAATACATGCTGGAGATTTCATCCACGTGGCTTTGTCAAATATGATATATACGAAGGACAACTTATCGCACTGCGGGCGTAGCGGCGAATCTTCTGTATGCAAATGAAAAAAAATATATATAAAAATCCACTCACCGCACAAGAATTATAGAATCTAGATGAAAAATTGCCATGAACCTTCGGAGGAGGATTGAAATCAACACTTCTTAATACTGCAGATGTAGCAAACTGGGCATGTTCCTTGAGCATGTTCACGTACAGGTAATTTCCTGACTTATTCTTGAACGTATGATCGAAATTGGGTCCTGTGAAGTTTAAGGGAGTCGATCCATTGTGACGAGTCCATGCAATTACTTTTAAGTCATCATTCTGCCAGCCACACCAATCTTCTTCGAAACTACAGCGTGAACCGAAGGGCATTTGATCTAGAATCATGTTTCGATATTATCTCTGTACTAGGAAATTATGGAAGACATGATATTTACATTTAGTATAATGAAAAATAATGGAACTCTTGTTTTGGAATTTGGTAGGTTTATAAATTGAATTGAACTGGCCGATACTTGATGAAAATCCATATTAACAAAAAATATATTACAGTTTCCTGTATGATTTTCACTCACAATGGGTTTACAAAACCGCGACACGTGTTTCGCTATTACAATAGCTTCTTCAAGCAAGCTAAATGCTTGAAGAAGCTATTGTAATAGCGAAACACGTGTCGCGGTTTTGTAAACCCATTGTGAGTGAAAATCATACAGGGAACTGTAATATATTTTTTGGTACAATAGCTTCTTCAAGCAAGATAAATGCTTGAAGAAGCTATTGTAACAGCGAAGCACGTGTCGCGGTTTTGTAAACCCATTGTGAGTGAAAATCATACAGGAAACTGTAATATATTTTTTGGTAGGTTTATGCTTTTTGGTGTGCTCTATCGAATGAAAATACTGACGTTCTTTCATCACTTCAGGTTATATTGGAAGTTGGTACCAACTTCCTCATTACCGATGGAACACACTATTTATTATCACATTTTTTTTATATTTGGCACCATTTTAGTATCACCTTATTCGAAGCTTAAATGGACCGTTTTCAAGATTGGTTTTCATTTGTTCATTGAATAAAGGCAGGTAATCGGATCACGAATGTAATAGGAAAGCATAAAAAGGTAAGTAATAATTCTTTCTCAAACTCCATTTTGTTGTCCATGTGAATCTGATGTTTTTGAGAAGGTGCGGGGAATAAAAAGCTTCAAATCATTTTCTACAGTGGACTCAATATCACCCGAAGCAAAATGCACTAAACGACGGGTAAAAGTGGACCTAACGAGTGTTATTATTTGATTTTTATATATAGAGAAGCCATTTTTCTTATGAAAAAACTTCGTAAAATTTGTGCATATTGATGCTATCTAGCAAGAATTTCATTTTGGTTGATAACTATTCTTACCACAACTTTGTTGTTCGTCATCTCCGTGGAGACAATCCTGTGTTATGTCACAAATACTTGTACTGTTCAAACAAGTTTTGGTATCTTTACACTTGTATTCATTGAGAGAACACGAATCGTCGTTCTTGTGGTAACAGTGGAACAACTTGATGTTGTCAAATGCTACTGTTGCATGTTTCATCATATTGTCTCTTGCGACGACTTCAAGAATTATGGTGAAATTCTTGGAAATCTTACCGACAGACATATCGTACTTTGACCACCTGAAAAAATCATGAATCAAGAAAACCATCATTAATATTTTATATACTCGAAATCTTACTTCTTACTGTTATCCCCCGGTATACTTTTGATTAACCATTGTGTGTTATCATCAACTCTGGCTCCGACTATTCTGATATCGCCTCCTTCCATTTTCTCCTGATATATATAGATAGATAACTTACAAGATGATATAGTTGGGCTAAATAAAGGGCTATCGACATGAAATTCTGTTGATGTCAAGGGAAGCCGTAGTAGGAGGAAGCTTCCTGTAACAAAAAAAATATATTTTCACATAGTCCATTTTTTTCAGTATGAAAAAGGTCCATTATGAAAATAAATTGTGGGATTGGCCCATTATGGGAACATCTGGCGCATTTCTAATATTTTCTGTACTCTGGTTCAGCACCTGACTAAAAGATGGCGCGCTCGGAGAATCTTTATTTTCAAGGTGGAACATCATGCATCCGAATTTGAATTTTTTTTGGGATATAGGTAATTTGAAACATTCGCAAAGTAACAAATGTTCGACTTGCTCAACACGAAAATTAATTCCTCATCATTATTTGAAACATTGTTTATAGAAAGTTAATCAATGTATGTGAAAAGAGGATTTAAAGCGTTTTTGTTACGCGATATTTTCTTTCCTCTGTGATTTCCGTCCACTTGAAAATGCACAAAAATTCCTTCTCAGAAAGGAATAAACAGGTGCAGATTTTCGTTTGTCAGTTTAATTGAAATGTCGAAAGAGAAATATTGAGGCTTCAAAATTGAGTTGACGGTAGAAATTTTCAAAAGAAATTCTGTTTTTGAATCCATTGCTACTATCTGCCATTATCATTATGTAGTAATCAAAAAAAGGTGCAATTCCAGCTAGGACTTCCAAAAGTGAAGACATGACTTGAAAAACGAACCCACTAGCGTCATCTATCCGTAGGGTACTGATGTTTTCACATGATGAACTAACTATTCTCTCTATAAACAATGTTTATAGATACCTTCCTTCACATTTTCATATCGATTCAAAGAGGTGGCAGCACTCTTGACATTCGATTTGACAGAAAACACACGAGACATCTTCCATTTCTACATAAAAAATATTCGTTATTGATGTCAATATAACCTATATATTTGTACGACTTCAATTTTGAATAAAAAAAAACTAGACTCTCGAAATGTCTGCTATTTTGAACGAACCCATCAAGATAAAGTAAGATTGAACTCTGTCATGAGTGGAAGAATCTTCTAATGTATTTTTTTCTTCTCAGAGACTTGATGGAAGAAGGAGCTGTGTTCACCGTGAAATCAGAATCGGTGGAGGATGTGGAGAAAGAGACTGAGGAAGATCTTCAGTACAGAAAGAATCTGCTAGACTTCATGAATATGCAAGTAGCTGGAGATTACCAAGATGAAGATACGTACATAGAAGGTCAACCATTTGAGACCATAGCTGGTAAAATGTTCGACATAATTGGAAATGGTGCAATCAAAAAACGTATCATTCGTGATGGTTATGGTGATAAACCAAAAGACTTGTCCATTGTTAGAGTCCATTATAATGGATACATTGAATTCAATGCAGAACCGTTTGACTCTACATATGCTCGAAAAAAGCCACACCAGTTCAGTGTGAATGCAGGTGAAGTTATTGCAGGCTTAGATTTTGCAGTTCAAAGCATGAGACTCAACGAGAAATCTCAATTTATAATCAAGCCGGAATATGCATATGGAAAATTGGGTTGCCTTAACCGGGTACCGGCAAATACAGAAGTTTTGTTTGAGGTAGAGCTACTAGAAATCGTAGATGTACATGCAGCTGCCACATATCAGTCACTGCCACCAGAGGAACAGAAAAATTTCATACATGTATATGAATACTGTCTTGCTCTGTGCGCTAAAGGGAAGGATCTGTATGGAAAGAATATCAAGGCTGCAATCAAGGAGTACAATACAGCAGTAGGCAAATTGGAAACGTGCCAACTTTCTGATTATGATGATCAAATCAAGCAGCAAGATTTATTGATGAGGTTGTATACCAATTTGCTCATATGCTACACTCGAATTGAAGAACCCAGAAGAGGATGTATTAACTTCAATAAAATTAAAGAAATGGTGAAAGGCACTGATTTGACTATATCTGCAAAATGTTATTTCAATAATGCGAGATGCCTCAGGTTATTAGGAGACTTTGAGTTAGCCAGTAAGCGACTGAATGAGGCATATAAAAAAGAACCGAAAAACCCTGATATTTTAAATGAGATGGTGAATTTGGAAAATGACGTCAAAGCCTATAAGAAAAAAGAAGCTCAACTTGGTAAAGCATTGCTAAATAGTGGCAAGTAAATATAGGTTCAAGTAATATGCTTTTGAAGATGCTTCCTGAGATTTTGATATCAAATAATATTTTAAAGAAAAATAAACTGAATCATAAAGTTTTTTCATGAAAGGGACATCATCAGAACAGACCTTTTTCAGTAATGTTGAGTATTTGATAGAGATTGATGTACTTATACTTGATATATCTATAGTTATTTTTAAAGGCCTCAAATAATATTTGAAACCATTTTTAAAATGTCTGATTGGAGTTTCTCTGTAAGGTCTTTCATTAAGATCAGCATGTCTTTTGTTGAAGAATAGTTTACTCAGACAGGAATGTACTTTTTGCATATCCAATATGATATATAGTGGGAACCTATAACTCTTTGTAATGGTTTTCAGTGATAATATTGCAGGAAAATCTGTATTTTGACATTTTGTGACAAAAATATTGATAATTTTTCATAGACATTTCTAATAATCCACTTGGTATTGTGCTCCTAAGACTTTAATAATCTTCATTATATATTTCACCAAAGGATTTATTTTGATTTTGAATAAAGTTTTTATTTTTGTAGTCTAATAATAAAATTTGTTACTTTCAAAATTATCATTCTTATTGGCGATTTCTCATTTATGAGAGTTATACTTAAGAAAAATTACCAAAGATATGACAATGCATATTATAAGTGCCCACCCCCCTCATTGAAGCTCGTTAGCTCCCTATTTTTAGACAAATCGCGGAAACAGTTTGATATCTCTATTCCCAGGATGCTCTTTTCAAAGATCCTTTTATTTGCAATGGATCATTAACTGAATTGAATTAAAGTTTTCTTACCCTTCGAAGAGTTCAGAAAAGCAATAAATAATTATCAATTTGCCCGGTTTCGATCCTCAACTTGAATTACTTCTATAAAAAAAACTGATTTTTACCTTTTTTTTCGTTATTCCTCGAACTCTTTGAGCTTTGGGAATGAACTCTAGCAGTTTTGAACAACGGATTTTTGTATTAAATAAATTCCCTACATTATTGTTTTCACTGTAATATTGATATTCTCCGAGTAAGATCAATCAGAGACGACCATCAATAATTCACAGTATTTTACTGCTCTCTAGTACCCATATTACTTTCGACAATCTCAATGGAAATCATTTTTCTATTTCAGTTCGATACAAATGGGTGTTTCACTTCGGTTGAAATACATTTTGTTAGTGACAAATAAGCCTGGTGACCAATTTTCATGATCTGATAGACATCTGGTATGTCCCTGGCGGGGTGTGTTGGGGAAGTTTTTGCAAATGATTCAATAACTTCTTTCAGTGAAATAGTACCTCATTCTGATTCAAATGTATGAATAAGGCATGTGAAACAACCCAAAAAAACTTTGTTTTATAGTTTGTGCGGCCTCGAGAGAGGTGTGGTTGGGGGTAGTTTTTTCAAATAATCCGATATCTTCTTTCAATGAAATAGTAACTCATTCTGATTCAAATATATGAATTAGGCATGTGAAACAACCCAAATAACTTTGTGTCGTAGTTTATGAAGCCTCGAGAGGGGTGTGGTTGGGGGTAGTTTTTTCAAATAATTCAATAACTTCTTCAAATGGAATAGTACCTCTTTCTGATTCGAATATATATGAATTGGGCATGTGAAACAACCCAAAAAAACTTTGTGTCGTAGTTTGTGTGTTTGTTTTTGAGGTCAACCTCTGCGACTGCCATTATTTTCCTCAATATTTCAAAAATGACGTGTCTTGAAATTTCACTCTACAAGACGAAGGGACGCCCTTGATTGTGGAAGAGAGACTAGATCATAATTTGCACTATTAGCAGACAAAACACAGGTTGTCTACATTGTTGCCAGCGGCTCCCGAAATTGAAATAGTAAGACGGTTTTACCTCGCGTAATACAATCTGAGTTATATAGTCAATGACTGCAGTCTTTGTATGATTTCTGGAGTTTCTTTGCAGGTCCATCATGTTATTTGAACGGTTTCATATAATTTATCGGTTTGTAATAAAAAGATAATCGTATAGATTGTGGTTCAGAGTCAACTGTCCAATTTGACTTTATACAGGGTGAACACAGCGATGAAAAATATTTTTTATTTTCCCACTAGGTAATGTTAAAGGCTCATCAATAATTTTTGATATTATGGAATATACGTTTTTGGGAAACAGTTTATTTTCGCTTTATACGCGATGACAAAAACGTATAAAAAGGATTTTCCCCACAGATTAAGTATCCTGTAATCATTAAGCACAAATAAGCGGTTGAAAATAATAGAACTTACTCAATAGACCGTAAAATATAGTTTTTTTTTCAATGAAAAATTGTATTTTTTTGATACTCATTTATACTAACGGATTCATAACTTGATTCTATAAGGAAAAATCTCAGGAAAAATGATGCTAATGAATCAAACCTGAGTGGAATCAGACGATCCGTTCCCTTTATTTTCCGATTGTAACGTTGCATTATATAGATGTTATATTTTGTTTTCGATATAATGAATACCAGCCTCAATGAAAATGTAACAAGTTTCGATATCTATAATCCGATATTACTCAGATTGTGTTAATGTTCCGAAATATATTTTTCATATTTCGTCGGAAATAAATTCCCCCGGAATTTCCCGGAATTCTCAGTATTTCCGTCATTTAGTTTTAAAATTTTATTGTCATTTCTCCAAATCGACATATATTCTTTCTTTAGGTATTCCGATGGAATTCCGGGGAATTCCCTCAGTGGTCAATCCCCCTCCCAAAACTAACGCATTTTCGTGCCCTTATTTCGAAAGATACTCATTTCCGAACAGTTCACTTCAGGTTTAATATTTGGAATACCATTGAGACGCAGAAGAATGCAATCATTTTGAGTTATTGGACCATTTTTACGAAAGAGTTGACAAGTTCACTACTTTCGTGAAATGAATTCACAAGTCACAATCCGCGCGAGAATATGAATTGAATTCATGATTCGAAAATTCATCACAAAAAATGGATTCAAGCCACAAGCTAGCTTGTGAATGAATCACAATTCATTTCGCTTATTAAAAAAAAGGAACATCAATCGGTTTCCTTGCCAGAGTGATAACATTCATTGTTCAAAGCGAATTTTCTGTTAACTACTAGTCTTTGATAAGATATATTCTATTTCAGATGATTTTTTCATTAAAAAAGATGGTGGAATATTCAAAAGAAGTTAACACGATATACAAATCGAGTGAATATACGCAGACTGGAGGTAGAAGGTATATGAATGACGACTGATATGATATCATCAGGGCGTTTAGGATTAGGGTGTTCAAAGGTTCAAAGAGAAGGAGAAGCACTTACGCTTTAGAATAATGGTTTGTTCCTTATGAATCCAAATTGTGGCTGAATTGAATTTGTGAAAAACAATTCAAAAGTCACAATTCATCACAAATCACTAATTTTTTAATGAATTGAAGTCAAATAATTCAACCTACAGAAAAAAATATTTTAAAATGAATTGAAATCACAATTCTATACAACTCCGAATAAGCGCATATTTTGATTGAACTCAGAGAAACACATGTTTTGTCAGTGCATGGATACCCTCAAATCATTGATATGAAATAATGTGGACGCAATTATGTGGACATGACAGGAATGTCAGAATGGTTAATTAGAAACTTGGGTATTTTTGTGGAGAGAATGAAGTATGAGTGTGTTTGTAATGTTTTTTCTCCTGATTTTACTTCTATCATAGAAGTTTTGATTTCAATGTTTTTTCATCCCGAGAAGAAAAAAGACAAAAAATAATCAGAATGGGGTTTTGATAGATTTGTGAAATAGTGCTTGATAAAAAATTTGACGGTTGGCTATTGTTGTAATGTCCGGTGTGGTTGCGTATTCAAATGAAGTATCAGCACTACCAGCTCATGATTACAATTCTTAGAAGAACGTATGAAGATATAAAACTTTTCCGCAAATCGCTGGGAAATACTGACATTCCAGACAAAATTCCTCAGAGTCAAGATTTCCTTACTGTAAGGAAGTGATATTCCCGAGGATACTTCCTTACCGTTTTTAGTGTTCTACATAAATTATTGAAAACAGTTTCCATAGTAACCCAACTAATTTTATTACGAATTTTAGAGCACCATTTACTCATTTGTGAATAAAATGTTTTGCTATTTTTTCAAAAATAATCAATATCTGTCGAATTACAAACAATTTGCGGAAAATCGAGGGAAAAATAGTATAAAATAGTTTACCTCGTAGGAAAACTCACATTCCCGGACTCTGTGTTGCGCCTCTACTTAGCAATGTTCACAGTAGGCTTTTTCTACCTGGTAAACAATATTCTATTTTTATTTTGGCATATAAAGTGGCAGTTCTCGAAATTGTTGTCATGTCAGTTCTTTCAGAAAGCTGAACTTAATATTTTGGTGTCGGAAGCGACTGTTTCAACGAAATCACTATATCCCGATGCTTGAAATTACAATCAGCAATACTCTATCATGAAAAAACCATGTCAGATGAATTTCAAAGATCACTTCTCGAAATTGAAGTTCTTTTTTTTTAAACCAAATAATTTTTTAAATGCCGACAACTCCCGACGAACAATATGTCTTGCTCTCGTATACAGAGATGTATAAGTAGAAAAAATACTCTTAAAATTATCATGTCATAATTTTATCATTTGAAATAAACTTTTTCAGTCAAAATTTGCGAATTAGTAACCGGATATCGTGGGAAAACAACATCAATTCCTTAATCCAACGATGTTACAAATAGAATGGATATTTAATTATGTCTATCTGAAAACACTCTATTTACATGAGCGCGCACGGAAAATTTTGCAAATTGTTTGTATATTTCCTAGGCAACAGGGTGAATAATGCTTTTTTTGGATAATTTCAGTGGAAAATTAACGTTAAATGATGTATCTCAACAATCTCTGATTTTCAGGCAGATATAATAGAAAATATCGTCAATAAATGCTTTTTCCGTGCTTGCACGACTTCCCGTTGCTCGACTCCTAATGAAATATATTATTTCTTCAAGCGTTTCAAAATTTCTTCGCATAAAATGCGGAAGTAGATGTACATTATCAACTATCACGACGCATCTTTTATGGTATATTGCCATTTGAAAAGTGGAAAATTCTTTTTGAGAAATCCTGTATCAAACTGGTGTACACGTACTGTTCAGGCATGGTCGTTGTTATTATCAACTTTTCAAAGTAATTTCATTTTGTTTATCGATTGGGCAGCTTTCTACAAAACGCACTTTCTCCATCAACCGTGCGTAAAACAGTTACCTGTTTACCCTCTAATATGTAAATATTACGGGACAACTATCGATCAGAACTCGATACTTTTACACACAAAAAATCCAAGTTTCCAATTAAGAATATCTCGAAAAAATAGTACTTATTATAATTTGGGAAACACTTCATGGAACAGTTTTTGCTTGAAATTTATTCCTCCATCCATTTCAGGGATGTTCTGAGTGGATAAAGAATATTATTTATTGTTATTTGTGAAACATAATCCAGAAATTGTCACATTCATACATTCAGAGTAATTGGATTCGGAGCTTTTCAAGTCAGTCAATCTATCATAAATTAGTAAATTATTGTACGTCCAAAAATGTCGTAAATCATTCGTGCTTGTAATGATATCTCTCGCGAGTAGAATAATATACTTCTTCTATGACTTTATAGGCTGATCAATGAGCAGGCTGAACAGAACAGAAAAAAATCTGAAAAGAATGTCTAAGAAAAGTTTGCAGTGACGTTCTAGCTACCGAGACTTCTAATGATATAGGTCAGAAGTGAGTGGGTCTGTTCGGCCCTCCACTGCAACCAACAAGGGTTTATTGTGGCTCTATTTAATGATATACTGGCTTTTGTTGATTGTTCTCATTTTTCTCATTCCATTTCCTCAGATCCAGTTGTACACCGACCAGGTTCATATTCAAGTCGATTTAACACGGTTCAGTTGCTAACGGTTGCTAAGCAAGCATTAGCCAATCGAATCTTTTGTACTTTGACAACTGGTCTACTGAACTACAATTCTCAAGAGTTCGTAAATCTGACACTGGAGCTTGGTTGCTTAAAAACTGCAAAAAATTTCAAGTGACTTCTAATCATATTGAAATAGAAAAATTTACTTTCGAATGAACGATGACATTGGAACCTTTGGTGTAAAAGTTGAGAACTTCTGAACGGGGCTAGATATCAAGGTTGGAAAAAAATATCGTGAAAAAGGCATAATTTTGATTACTTATTGGCAGAAAAATCGAAAGTCTGAGATCACTCGCTAGCGAGAGGGTGCTACACGTTTTTTTATTCAATTCAGAACTCAGTCGACTTTGTTTAAATGATTTAAGATCAACCTAAAGTACTGAAAATGAAGCATTTTCACTAAAACTTCGGCCAACCTTGATATCCAAGTCCCTTGAAAAGTTGAGAGGGAGAGGATAAAATATTCCTAATGGATATCCATGAGGGATCGATTAACAGATTTCTCTTCACAAGGCGATTGGCAAAAACATGATGTCTCTAGCCCAGTGGTTCCCAAAGTTGTCTGGACTACGACCCATCTAAAACACGTTACAAAACTCGAGACCCAACTTATTATTACAATTTAACCGTTACCAATATGAATGAAGGATTTTTTTTAATAAAAAACAAAATTCGAATATAAGTTCCAATACTCAGTCGAATAACAACATCCAAAAATAATTTCATTGTGAAGGATGAAATTGTTTCCTATGTTTCCCCATTATAGTTTTGACACCAACTTCAACTCGAATTATTTTATTTAATCTCAGTGAGTTTGACAATGTCCAATTCATTTCGGTATTCGCAGGGCCCACTAAAAAATTACTCACGACTCACCAGTGGGTCGCGACCCATAGTTTGGGAAACCGTGCCCTATCCTTTTTCAACGAATTTAAAAACTCACCACAATTACAATGTAATATCATCTTCGTTGTAGAAATATTCATCGTTGCAAGTACAATTTGTTTACAACCTTGAACATACCCAATCTTTCAATCTTGTCAAATTATTATCTATCTGCTTCAAGACACAATGAACAAGACGTGCCTTGTTGGTATTACGTTATGAATGAATGTTTACGACGAATAAAAGTCAAATTACACATTCGAAATGTTGTCAATCATTCAGAACACATCGAAGCACGTTCAAAAAAAAAACGCTGAGGGGCCACAGAGTATTTTTTATATAATCGACTGTTCAAACTCTCGATTAAATAGAATCGACACTTCAAACTGTCGATTAACCATAAACATCATATATACATGGCCACGGTTAATAGAAATTTATAAATCTGATGATTACTCATTTCAACTATTTCATCTCATACAGAAATAAAGTTGGGTAAATACCTACTCAAGAATGAGCAGGATCAAATTTTCATCTGGGCACTGAGTAACATAATAATAATAATCATAATAATAATAATTATTTCTTCGGTTGAAAATTACATGACAAAAATTTCATACACAATAAACAGAGAAAAGGTCAAGTTTGTGTTATGACAAAGTTCGATGAATGTGAGATTTTTTTTACAAATCAAGTGTAGGTATTTGCTATGTATGCTATCTATTTAATTCAATTTTCATACGCATGTGATTTTTATTTCATTATTCGGAGAAGAGATAAGACACAAATTAGTTTTTCTAACTTCTCTCACTCACCAGCATAATATTTTTTTGTGAATAAATCAAAAATCTTTGAATGATATTCGCTTACCTATTAACAGAGATTGTTGTAATTCTATTTTCTTTTTATTCCGGGAAAAAAGCCACTATTTAGTTCTTCAAACTTCATTCTCTTCACGAAAATACCTAGATTTCTGAATATGATTATGACGATGGCTGGTTTGGTAGTCAGAAGAATGACTGTCAATTAAAATGTAAGACAGACTTGTCACAGGTTGAATATTTCGGAAAGGTTTGGTGTATATTATAGTGGAAGCGTTTCATAATTCAACCATTTTCTCACTAAGGAGTTCGAGAGATAATTTTCTCTGAGCGAAATTAGATCTTGTCTAGGCTTGAATGAAATATTATCCTGGTGGTATCCTTTAATTTTCGTATAGATATTTCCTATGTATGCTATCTATTCGATTCAATTTTCATATTGTTATTTCTATGTAACTCAGTGCCCATTGTGCCATATAGGCAGGAGATTAACTGTTTTAGTTGGACTCTTTCTTCCTTTTCGTGAATGAATCGAACGTCTTTGAATGATATATACGTTCATATAAACAGGGTTTTTGTAAAATTTTTCGGTTTTACTTTTTTATAAAAGTAATAATTTCTATTTTTTGATCCGATTTTCTCAAATGTTAGTAGATTCAATACAGCTGATTGCGATAATTGGTATGCAATGTCATTGTCAAGTTGAGCAAATACTTGTTTGACCCTTGTCAAATGAATCCAAGAAGATATTCAATAGAATTCCGGAAGTATTATGGAAGAAGCAAGCCTCAAATTTGTTTTTGAATATCGTAAAATTGTTAAATTATTTCATACCTTTGCATGATGAATTATAACAGATTGTAAATGGGTGGGTGTTTCGGAGGAAATAAAATGGCACAAAATGCTAGAATTATTTTACTAAATATGTTGTTTATTTTTAGTAGGTTTATCTGTAGATTCCCATATTATGGCGTTACATGGTCCCTATTAAACTATTATGGGTTATGTCAAAAAGTTTTGAATTTTCTGTATTTCTTGTTGGAATCTCGGAAAATATAGCATAGTATAATGCAGTAAATGAAATTATAATGATTTCGTCACATTCAACTTAGTATTTACATTTGTTTGGCGTTCCAGTTCATACAAGATTGCTCCAAATTCAACTAAATATGTTTCATATAATCGCAGAATGTGAAGCTATTGTCAAAAATTTTCGACAATTTCAGCTGCAATAGCCACATTTTTGAGGCCGGACTTGTTGAGTAGAAACAAGGCAAGTGAAGATAAAAAATCAAACTAGAATAAAATTTTCATATTCTCTAGATTCAAAACTAAAGTGTAGAAAATGGTGGTCACGCCGGGCCGACATTGTCGGAACTGCTTATGGAGGAACGACTCATGAGATTTCAAGGGAGCAGTATTCTGCAATTGAATGTGTTCCTATAAATAACATCGAGTTGGAGTTTTGTCATATGTTTTGCCACGAAAAATTTTTAATAGAGGATTTTTGACTGTTGGCTCCTGTATTCTTGGTACTTGGTTTCTACTTGTCCTGTGCTACTGTATAGCTATGCTCACTTTTTGAAAAGGTAGAATATTTCTTCTTGTAAATGACCAGGATAGTTATCTTACTCAAGATATCATCATATTAGGTGACCTAATTATTTCATGGTACTATTTCTGTCTTGGTAAACCTGTCACTGGTTTCTGAAAAATCTGATCTCAAATCAACTACTTTTGTAGTTACGAAAAGACCTAATTTCAAATCAAAAACTATAGATGGGAACTTGTGAGGTCAGGAAAAATTACTATATTTCTGACAGAATAAAATATTTGTTTTTCCACTCCCACTATTTGATCATATGGCAACATTCAATTGTCCAACAGCGAAATTAAAAAAAAATGTTGCGTATTCGCTCTATGATCTCGCATCTTTAGGCATTTTTTTCGAAAGTTATTTTTTAAAGCCCAAAGATTATCAGTAATTATTATTAGTAATTATCATTACTTTTATATCCAAGTAATTTAGAATACACCGCATGCAGATGTCTTCAAAGATATACTTCTGATTCTTGCATTCATTGCAAAAACATTTGAAACATCCAGGGTATTTCTTATGATATCAAAAGTTTTTAAATTGCAAAACTAACTACTGATTTCATTTCGGTGAGTTGCATCACAGGGTGTTGCAGAGGGGAAGAATCCCATGTCCTATGATGATTTTTGAGAAGCCGCTTCGTTTCAAAGATACATAACGAAAACGATTTCGACGATACTAATTTTGATATTAATTTACATGATACAAAAAACAATTATGATATCTAAATGATAATCAGAAGAACATAGGTTATTAACGAAAGAATTTCCGACCCGGCACATTTTTTAGCACCCCAACTTTTCGGAACAGAACAGAGTCTGGGAGATGTACCATTGGCCACGAGAATTACAATATTTTTCTTGAACGATGGTCTACAAGACTGGACGAGGTGGGCCTCATTTACTATAGCCTGCTGGATTCCAGGATTTATACCCCTCTAATAATTTTTTATATTGCCATTCAAAGTTTTTCCTTATTTCCATTCTACAGAAACAAAGGTATACCAAACTTATTATTAAGATTAAACCTATATTTCATAGCATATAATCCCCAAGTATCTTGTGTAGTTTTGAAGTAATTCTCTTTTCTTTTTATTTGAAACCTACCGTTTCTGCAACGTTACTCACTAAATAATCATGTATTTAACATGGGTCATTTTGAGTACAACAAACATGTTATAGGAATTCTGTCCGAATAATGCATCGGTTTCCTTCATTCAAGTTGGAGGCAAGTTGAGGAAAAAAAAGGCTTTTTCAACGAGCCATTACTCCCTCTAGTTTGAAACTAGTACATTCATTATATAAACCATTCATTCATAAAACATTTCTTTATTTACTAATACATAATCATTAAACTTATGGTTTCTGCAGTATAATGCCATATATTATTATTCCCTTAGGCAATAATGGCGAGGGATTAGTAGTGATAGTTTTTATTCCTTCTTGTAGTCCTATCACAAAATTTATCGAATTGAATATCACCATGGAAACGATATAAGCAAACTCCAAATTGTCAATGTCAAGCGCGTAGGTAGTGTGTATTTGTATTGAGACGAATGTAACTGAAAAATCATTTATTTATGATAAATAAATTAGTCGTAAATAAAGTAGAGTATACTACACGCAATAATGACTATTATTATAATAGATATCATTATTAATTCTTGGTTTAATCTACTATTATTTATTTTTAGTTATCACAGTTTTATTCATGGATCGTTGTTTTTATATTTCATGTGTATAACACGATCCACAAGGTTTTACATCAATACATTCAGACTAGCTGGATTCCGAGGTTCAATTCTTGATTTAGTCCATTATAATAATTAGAATCGCCATAGACAAACATTAGAAACGATGCTTGAGGGTTATTAACGATCATTTTCAAAATATCAACGAACATAATCCATTGACGTACTTACAACTTCTATGAAAGAAGTAAAATCGTACTAATCACTATAATGAGTTAAATCCTTGAGAAAATTTGTCATTACAACAAATAATTAGAATTGGAATTTGGTAGCTTCCATCGCATTATTAGCAGGGCGTGGAATTCATACCGTATAAAAAATAAAATTACCATTATTGGATGCTCATCGTAAAACTTCAGATCCTGGTAAAGAATAGGCGTTGCTGGAAACGTGTTTATTCGAGATAATTGTCTAATTAATCGGGGGTTATATCCTGAGTGCACCAAGTTTAATCGTTTAAAATGTGTGCTGCACTACCATGATTTTCGAAATTTTGCTTATCAGATGACTTGAGTGTATGATAAGTTGATAAAATGCCGAGTCCGCAGGTCGAGGGATTTCATCTTGAACTATTATACACGAAAGCGTTTACTTGAAAGCAAAATTTTGAAAATCATGGAAATGCACGCATGATGGTCGATTGAGCTTGGTGAAGGAGGGATATATGTTGAGATTATTTCCAGAAAAACTGTAAACTCAGAAAAGATCAAAATCATGATAGTACCTGTAAAGTGAGCCAAACGCCTGGTTAATTTTGATCAGTTTGATAGGTTGAAAGGTCTAGTGCAGTGTGGTTCCTACAGTTATCTGGACTCCGACCCATCTAAAACAAGTTAACAAACTCGGGACTCACCTCTAGGAAATGTAACCGTTACCAATATGAATAAAGTAGGTTATGCCATTACAGTTTTGAGATTAACTTCAACTCGAGTTACTTCCAATATCAGTGCGTTTGATATGTCCAATTTATTTCGGTATTTAGGCCCACTAAAAATTTGCTCCCGACCCACCAGTGGGTCGCGACCCAAAGATCGGGAAACCCTGGTCTAGTGCATTTAATCGCTGAAAAACTCTGTAAAAGCAGTCTAGCCTTCAACTTTTTCATCGTGTATACGCAGGGAAATCTGTTGTGAGAAATTACTTCATTTTTTGGGTCTATAGATTTTTCAAATTGTATTGACAATGCGTTGCCAATTTTGTGTATATCGTGTGGAGTTCACGAGAAGTATTTGTGCTTCCGCTCAATGAATGGAATTAGGTTGCTTTATACTGCATCTGAGGTATAGCAGGCAATAAAAAAGCCGATGAGCTTACAAGACAAGGATCATCAACACCATACACTGGACCCGAGACAGCATTGGGGATACCCAAAACTATGGTACGGAGGCACATAAGGAATTGGGTGAGAACAAAACATAGAGACTACTTAGGAAATCTACCAAGTAGCGCTCACGGTAGAACTTTCATTAAATTGCCGTCGAGGAAAAAGACTGAAGACCTGCTTCAGTGTAATAGGAATCAGATAAGGGTTATAACAGGGCTGTTGACACACTGTCCACTCAAAAGACACCTGAATGAGAAAGGGCTGTACAATGGCGACCTTTACTGCAGACAATGTAACAAAGGGATAGAGACAGCTCGACACATACTCGGCGAATGTGAGGCTCTGGATCATAAAAGGCAACAAATATATGGAAAAACAATTTTGGAACCAGAAGAATATGGGAAACACCCAGCAATCAACCTGCACAAAGTTGTGCAGGGGACAAGGTTGTTGGAATGGGTGTCATAAAGTATAGGGAAGCAAAGCACAATAAGCCGTAGAGGCTGAGGTGACAGGTCAGACGGCTTCCACAAGGGAAAAAAATACTGCATCTGAATGCCTCCAGTCAGGCTTATAACAGAACGACAAGGTTTTACTAATGCTCAGTTTGCTAGTCATATATTGAAAATGAATACGTATAAATTGATTTCCTGTTGCGGGTTGAGTACTGATGTTTTGTATGTCCAAAATCTGAGCATATATATCCGCAAGAGGTTAATAAACTCTTCGAATGATTAGAATAGGATAGGTTCAACATTTTTTCATCTAAAAAATAGGATCATGTTGCAGTTAATGTTTGAAGGTTTGTTTTGTTTGTAGTGATTCGAAACTTTCAGTGAGCTTCATCTGGCCAGCCTATATTCATTTCCTTGACAACCCCATTTTTCATTTGTACATTTTTCCCCTGAATGTTTGTGTTGCATACAATATGTACTTGAAGGTTTTCTCGCCCTTTCCAGCCACTTTTGTCGTCTGCTTCCTTGAGTGGAGATTCATCATCGTTCATTCTCTCGTCATCATTTATAGTGCGTCATTCCAAAACAGAAATAATACGAGAAGCCTTTCATGAACCTCGCGCATAAAATACACGTGTCGGAAAATTACGTCTTACAACTGGTACGCCGCAGAGCGAGGAACAGACAAGTGTTTTCGTAGTTACAGAGCGTTTACCAGTTATTATGGTTCTCATTTTTTTCATGGAATAGCACAAAGGCATTTAATTAGGAGTAAAAAGAATTGGACTGTGCTGGTTTTTCATAACTTTTCAATAACAATATAAAAATAATTTTCAAAACTTAATTCTCTCCACAAACCGAAGTTTTCAATAATATCCTGTGGGGATGAGACTCATACTAGTGAAAAATGAATCATGTTGAGATTTTATGTGACGAAGGACGTTTTGATGGTTTCATATGTGAATGGTATGGTTGCTTAAACTTTCGAAGGGCCAGATGATAGTGGGTATAATTATAAAGAGCATATATTCAAGTCATATCAAGTATAGACAGGGTGGAATGTATTTTACTCGCGAAACATCACTTATTTCGGCGAATATCTATAAAAACGGAGTTCTATTATTCTATTAGATGAAATTTGCTACAACGAAAAAAAAAACATGGAAATAACTATTTTTCGAAATATTCGATGTTTCACAATTCGAATGGCGAAAACACGATGTCATCTATATTTTTTTGTTGCTGCATATTCGCAATTATTTATTAGACCTATGTCAATGTTCATAACAATTTTGAGGGCTGAAGGAATTTTTTCACAATAACGCGATCTCTCACCTATATGATTCGAACACCCATATAAAATTATATAAAAATCAATTTTATCCATCTTCATTGATTTCTGATAATGCGTGTGATCGTTCATGATAATGCTCAATAATTCGATTATTCATAAATTATTTTTCTATACCTGAAATGCAATTCATACAGATTGAATACATCAAGTTGTCATTTTTTTCAAGGATGTGCCAGTTGACTGAATGAATATGTGCAAGAAATCGCGGTAGTTGTAAAAATAATCCATCTGCCTTTTCAGTATTGTTATAAACATTGATATTGATAGGCCAGACAAAAATGATCGCGACGTCGGGTTTTTTCCATTCGCTTTGCTATTCGAAGAATAAATATTAATGAAACCGGTGCTGATTGTCAATACGATTAACGTGTGCAGCAATTCTGTTTTTGCTCTGCAGCTTTGAGAAAAAAATTTTGAAATTTTCGAATTTTTTAGGAAATTTTATGTCCTAAAACTATGCTTTTATGCTTATTTTCACCGTGATATTGATATTTTGCGAGTGAAATGAAAAAAAAACATGAAAATGGCCAATTTTCATATTTTTATAACATAAACATTAAAGTTAATAACAAGTAGGAAAAAGGGTCATAACGTTGGATTGGCACATTTTTACGAGCGACTACCGCGGTATCCACAGTTCAAATGTTTTTGAGCTGGTTTATTTGATTTTCTCCTGTTTCAATTGGTTTCCAATTTTGAACATTTTCTTGCCCTACTTGGTTATATTTCTAATCTCAATTTTTGTCACTCGATTCACATTCACGCTTTGAGCCATTCGTGTCATTCAATAGTGAACATTGTTGAAACTTTATAACAAACGAAGATGGTTTCACTTGGAAACAATTCTATAACTTTGAAATCAAATTTATACAAAATGTAAGAGTAGATATCCCAATCAATAAAGTCAACTCATTAACTTACTATTGCTTCTTAGTATACAAGCTAACTCAGGTAAATATATATTCAATTTCAGTGTCAATGACATTTTTTTTTAGTTTCTGACAATTTGTTCGGCAAAAATGTTTTCATACAGAGAGATTGACATGATTGACTATAAAGAGTAAACGAAAAAACTCAAATGATTCAGCAATTTGTTTGGTATACACTTTTTGAAAAAGGTACCGCGATCGCAGTATGGCTAGGCATACATTTTTTATATATAACAATTTTGGAACAGAAAATGCAGTCGTGGTCTAGTTTATGAGCCATTGTACAGCTCTCATGGTCAGACACGTGAACAATGCTTCCCAACGTTTTCTATTAGTCCCAGAGACCCAACAGACAACAACGTTCCCCACAAAGCTTTTCTTCCCTACATTAAAGGTGTAACTGACAAAATCAGCCGAATTCTCAAAAAACAGGACATAAAAACGATATTTACAGCCAGCAATAAAATCTCCACATTCCTCCGCTCCCCCAAGGACAAAATTGTGAACGAATCACAGGGTATATATGAAATACCATGTTCTGATTGCCATAGAACATATGTAGGCCAGACCAACAGACGTGTGACAAGTAGAGTATACGAACATCAGCTCTGTCCAAACATCATCAAGAGACAGGACACAATATAGACTTTGCGAACACTAAGACCATCGCCACAGCAAAAACACTACAAGCTCGTATAATTCGCGAGGCCATCGAAATCGAGAAGCGACCTTCCTGCTTAAATAAACGTGACGACGGCCAGAGACTTCCAACTGCATGGAAACCCCTAATTTCCAGATGCCCAGTCCCCACCAAGACATCCGACGGTCCTTTAGTAGCACCCGCTGCTATAAATCCTACCCAACATCCCTCGATACCTCAGTTCGATCTAAGGAGTAGGCAGATTGAGACCTTAGAAAGAACTCGTGACGAGACCTGGGGAGTAGGCAGATTGAGGCTCCGGCGTCAAGTCACAAACTCTTGCCCCCTATGACAACACCTGAGGAGTAGGCAGATTGAGACCTCAGCGTTAAGTCACATTTACCTCTTGAAAATGGCTCCAAAATCGGAGCCGAAACGTCGAGAACAAAACTCCAGACGCGGTTCAACCCGAACCCAATATATATATATATATATATATATATATATATATATATATATATATATATATATATATATATATATATATATATATATATATATATATATATATATATATATATATATATATATATATATATATATATATATATATATATATATATATATATAAAGGTATCTTTTATATTTGGGTATTGTAGTCAATTGGAGGGCTTCAGTAAATGAGTACTATTTTCTGAGCATTCGAGCTTTCGGAAAATTTATTTCCTTTTTCAAGAATATCAACAAAGGAAATGGGTTCAAAAGTGACAATATATGTAGATATTCTTAAAAAAGGAAATACATTTTCCGAAGCCGCAGTTAAATCGCTATAGAAACATATCATGGTAGAGTTGAGACTGACATGAACAAGTTGTTCCAACATGATTTGAATAACGAAAATATACCAAAGTCTAGATTGTTGAGTGAAATTCTATATATTTTTATAGACCATCCCGACAAAATTTTCTCTTTCAGAATCCAAAAGAAGTGCGAAGGTACTGTGACGTCATCAATGGGACTATATGGTCACAATTGAGTGAGAAACTGAAGACGGCATTTTCTTATTTCTTATGAAAACCTTAGGAACTCCAGTTCTTCACCAATAGAGATATTTTCAGTTTCTATTCTGAAACAACATTTTTTTAATTTTCTCGAAAATTGCATTGGGAAATATTATTTTTCAAACTCAAACTAAAAGTACGTATATCTATACTGAAAACATAAGGCATTTTATTTTTCTACTCCAGAAGTAGGTAGTTATTAATGTACAATGATATAAAACAGGTTCAAAATTCCCATTTTTCAATTTTTTTTTTCAGCAAATTGAAATTTTTCGCAATAGTCCTTTCGATGACATCATTTCGTGACGTTGTTAAGAGTTTTGAAAGAATGGGCCCTACGCCGGTATTTTGAAAATAAATGGTAACTTGGCATGATGCCTAAGAAAAGTAAAGTCAATGTGCTATTTAAAGAGATGGATTACTTTCAAAATTCTTCTCTTGGCTTCACTTTCGTCCAAACCGTTGTAGACAATTTTAATATTATAAAAAATATCGAACTCTACGCTCAATACCAAAAAAAAAATATTATTACAATCAAGTGATGGCGCCGTGTACAATGACTTCGTTGACGGTATAAGTTTTCCGTGAAAATCTCCGTATATCATGAACCTATGCAGTAAATATTACAAAAAAAAATGCATATATTTCTTTAAATAATAATGTGCAATCGCACATAAAACAAATACACTTACCCCCTTCTCTACCATCAGCATCCACTCTCGGACCAGTTTCATTGATTCCAAATTTTGCTCCGGAAGTCATGAAATATCCATTAGCGATATCTTTTCTCCATGTCCACAAACAATTATTCTCGAAATCACAATCTATGCCTTCTTCATATTCATTGCGTTTTTCACTCAATTGTTGCTGATGAAGCTTATATAATGAACTGGTTTTCTTGTTGTACGATTGTTCCGGATTTTCTCCTATAAAAAATTGTATTTATTACCGTATTGAATTTCTTGAGAACAAGAATTATAATTGAGATATAGACAAATATGAATATCAGGGCCTTATTAAAAGTTGTTTTCACTGACTGCAGCCCCGACAGTGCATACCATTAGATCCCAATAAAAATGCAGTAGAGGAGCATTTATCATTGTGAAATAATTCCAAATTGAATCCACTACAATTCGAGAGTAGCAGCAAAAGTTAAGCTTGAGTTTTTTTGTCAACTTCCTACTCGAATGTTGGAGGATATACTCAGCTTATAGGAGAATTATTATGAATACAATAGTCTTTAATTTGAGCGTGATTTGGTGCTTGTAGGACTGACAGTTTCCCCATAACATTTCAAAAACATAATATAGGTTCCTATGATGGTTTGAGGATCTTGCGACGACAATACATGCATAATTCGTGGACTGTGTCTTCAGTTGGGTGAATGAATCTGGTGCAGATGGGCCTAACCTCTAAGACGAGACGCTTCAGAATTTTACACCATCTGCACCAGATTCAGACTTTTCTTTTATAAGGAACAGATCATCGAAATGCTTCGTAAGTTCAGCCGAGTGTTACTGAAAATGGCCGGTCGAACAGCTGCCTGGCATTGGATTTGTAAGTTTGGATGACCGAGGACTCAAACTCTTTCTACACCACCATTTGTCACGGCTTTGCCGTACCATGCACCCGCTGTTACAGGTCTCCTCAAGTTGATGTGGAAGGGGACTGAGAATGTGGTCGTTGTAGATGTCCTACAGAAGATGCTATGGATCTCTCCAATGAACAATATACTGTTTGAAGAGGAACATGTCATAAAAATGGACCAGAAGGAATTATACTTAGGATTGAGACGAGTTATCACTCGAGGAGGCTAACAAAGGCATCATCAAGGTGGCACGTGATAAGATACATATTTTATGTCTATCGTAGTCATTGGAGAGTATGTGGGGCTTCCTGTACTTCTTAATGGTTGGGATCGATTGTGGAAAAATGTTTCTATCAGAAAGGTGGCAGATATGATGCTGTCTACTAATTGACATCAATAAATGGAGATTTGAAGTAGGGCTGGAATGCTCGCCACTTTTTGCAATTTTCGCTCCAGCGTCTCGTGCCAAAACATCGCTGTTATGCCGATTGGTGAAGGAGGCGAGTCTTCAACTATGCCTACAATTTATGATGCAGGCTGACTTTAACGATTTTTAAAGGACCCAAAAGGCGGCAAATCGAATGCATATCAAAATCAATGTTTGCATTCATATATTTAAGATAATTTTGATATGATTCATCAAATTATTATGAATTTTGTTGACACCAACATCAAACCATTCATAGGAACTCAACTGACTCAATTTTCGAAAAATCCGTTTTTTTCTGTTTGGTTGTCACATGGTTAAAAGAACACTATCAGGCCTAAACACACCCTGATCTGCCTATATTTCGAAGGAAAATACATTCGCTACAACTTCAGCTGCTCCTCGTACGATAAAGAATTACCCAGATATTCAGCTCGAAAATTGACTCAAACTCAAGATGACATTAAAAAAATTACCACTTTTGGAATCTTTCATCTTGAACGCTATTTTACATGTAAGAGTTCGTTGGTTGCAGTCTTAAATTGTATAAGATTTGTATTTCTTTCTTGGAAAAAGAATTGAGCAAATATTTTCAAAAAATCCATTGTTTATGAGCTCTAGGGGAAAAACCACTAGTCTTTGGAAGTTGCAAACTTGTATTCACACCTTGTACTGTTTTTTGGAAAACATTGAAAGTTGGCGATTTTATTGCACTCCAACATTGCACTTATTCACTCAGTGAATTTTTTAAAAACTCACCATGTTTTTCGCTAAAGTCTATGAATTCTTCTTTGGCTAACCCCGTATCGTTCGATTCCATTTTGGGGTGAGCGGCGGACATGAGTTCTTCATTTAGTCTTTTTCTTATCGTCGCTATGCTCCTCTCTGGAACGCTTCGTTTAGGCCTGAAGTACCTGATTCTTGTGTGGTAATGTCCAGTGAAAAAAATATCTTTTTTCTCGTCATGGATGTCACTACTGCTAAATGGACGTATTTCTTGGTTCAAATCCCTTATTGTATGAGCACTATGAATTGTGTTCGGATTGTGTGTATCCCCTGTGGTTGTCTCTTTTTCATCTTGGCACCGAATCGGGATATGGCAAAGTATAAATAGCAATGCAAATGATAAAAAAGTTTTAATGGCTGACATCTTAGATTTTGCTTAGTTTGGAGTATTTTGTATCGAGACAACGAATCGCTTCGACATTTTTGTGATTATTTACTCTTCTTCCTGTAACAAAAGGGTGAATGGTGAATGAATATTCATGAATTACAGATTAGAAATGAAATAGCCCATTCTTTCACACATTCCATAGGTAATAGTTTTCAATTCAGGTAAAATGCACTCGGACCGAACACCATAAATTTATGTGAATATATTTTATGATGTAGGAATCACATGTATGATTGTAATTTTTTTGGTATGAAAGGAAACCTTTCTCCAAAAAAGATCGAGTATTCTAACACCAAAGTGAAGTAGATTTTACTTTACCCGCGTTCTGCCAACCAAATTGCCATTTTCATAAACATATCACCGGAAATTTAATATGAACCTTTCATAACAGAAAGTAAAATAATAATAAAAATTTGGATTATACCCGTTTCAAAGAGAATTATCAGTACATTCGATTCGTAAAAACTAATATCACCCAGCATATTTCAAATAAAGGTCATATTATCGGGAGTAATTACACAAGTGCTTCAAAATTACCGCTAATTTTCCATGAAAGCATGTTGTCTAAAAACTGCATGAGTTTATTTTCATATTTTGTCGAAAGAGCCCGACTCCGAAGGAGGAGGGGTCTTTTAGTAAAATATGAAAATAACCGAATGCAGTTTTTTTACTGAATGGAAAATTATCAGGTTTATTTTGATGCACGAGTGTAATTCGGTAAAATATTTCCGGAGTTGAAACAACGACGTTTAAAATTCAGTATTTATGCCTGTCAAGATGACAAATGTACATTTTAACAATCGTTACTATAGATACACGGACCGAGCGGGTATTTTTCGATACCTATTTACCAGCCCGAAAATGTCCCGCCGGGAATTTATCGCTGTAACCCAGCCAACACATCTGTGACATGACATCCCTCCGATGTCACTATCACGGAGACATTACTTTTGTTAGGTCGCTGCGATGTACATATTTGTCATGTAACTATTGCGATATCGAGTTGATGTGATATTTGTGACATCCAGTAGATATCGCTCTTATGATGTCCAGTGTATATAATTCTGGTAATATCCATGAAATATCAATGATACAGAATACAGGCCTGCCAATATTTCTGGATAGATTTCAGAATATATCCCACATATTAAAGGCAGAAAGCACGTCGCAGATTGATAGCGAAATAAATCGCAGAGTCATCGCACATCTTGTCGCAAAATTGATCTCAATTTTGTCACAAAATTTGTCGCAATTTTGTCACAATTTCGTCACAAAACTTGTTGCAATTTTGTCACAAAACTTGTCGCAGTTGTGTCACAGGCGATGTCGCCTGAGTGTGACATCGCGACATATGAGCGACGTAAATGCAAGTTCCCTGCAACAAGTTTTGGGACGTCACACGCCTCGTCGTGATATCGCAGGGACGTCTCTGCGATGTAACTGTGTTGGCTGGGAATTGATCGAAAATGTCCCGCTTCATATGGAATTTTTAACATACGATGGAAATATTCGGTGTAAACAATTTCAAATTTATATAAAATGTAACTTATCAGTATAAGGTACTGTTTAGAAGACATTATTGTGTGGTGGATGAATCTTTACTTCATAATTTTCTGGGTTTTTAAGCTACCACAATCTGGAACGATTGAGAATTAATATTGGAATCTATATATTGTATAGACATGTATTTGATAGCATTAACAATATTTTTCATTTTATAGTACTCACATTTGTAACTAAATATACTGTACTTTCGTCCTATACGATATATATACATTACTATAAACTCTGATAATGATGATGTCAATATAGGACGAAAATGCAGTATGAAGTATAACGTTAGTTACACATATAAGTGAAATGAAGACATAGTAGGTTTCATTTATCAATGTTCATGAAGATCCCCTATCACATATAGTAACCGCTACTTTAATGCTTTAGTTCATCATCAATTCTTCTTCTTCGACCTGATGAGTTCAGAATCCAGGAATGTAATAACAAAGAAGTATATCAGATATTATTATATTAAACAAAGCTCATAGAGCGTCGAAATATTTGGATTGAATGAATAGGGTTCTTCACTGCTATTGAATAACGAAACAAATTATTGAAAAAAGTGTTAGTACTGAAACAGAATTAAAATCGGATGAAAAAACTAGGAGTTATCATATTTCAAAGATTACTATCTCTACCGTAGAACGATATTCTGTATGGACGACATGGCGAAAGAGTATGTGACGTCCGTTCATTGAAATATTGAATTTTGATATTTCATACCTTGCTCATTTTCAAAGTTATTAACTGACTTCACTGTCGTATTTCTCTAGTGAATATGTTGGAATTAGTGTAAAAAAATAGTCAACATTTATATTCAGTATTCCGATTTTCAGATTTTTAAATAACATCCTATATCACGGATGAATTCAATTCTTTTTTCTTAAAATTTATAATAGAATCACATCACATCACTGTTATTATTATTATTTTTCATTTTCTCGATCCTGTATATGCAGTATAGAATCTGAATACTATATGTTATTGAATTCAATTCCGATTCTGAGAAATAAATCTTTCTATGTTATCGATCACTTTCTAGTGACAGTTGCAATTTCTAAAATACAAACTGGAGAGCGGGTCTTTTCAAAGGTCATTTGAAATATCCTCTGTTGAAAAATGCGATCATTTTGAGATTAACCTCAAGAACTGCTATTATAGACCGAGAGCTAGTGCACCATCCGAGTAAAGGTATGTCTGTAAGGTAACCACGACTTGGCACACATAAGCCGTGTACGTCATGAACACCTATGTTTTTTAAAGTGTAGAAAAAGTTGTTACTGTGAGCTTGACATTCACTTATTTTGTTCATGCATTATGAAGTTTTAAAAAAATTGACAATCGTTTTCGATGAGTACAAGTGCTTGTGCTTGTGCAGGTGAATTAAAAGGTTTGTAATATATAAATTAAAATAAACTTTATTGTGTATAGTTGACATTTATATGTATTTGTCTGAGCGACTTGAAGTGAATAGGTACAATGATAGGCGATTCTGGTTAGCATAAGTTCTTGACAGGTTAGGAGAAAGTTGCTATGGGAGTTCGAGTAAGAGGCGTAACGTGAACTCAGTGGTGCGAATGGGAAAGTTAATCTAACAGTCAAATTGGAGGGTCCTAAAACTGCTTCTGTAGGAAGATTGTGAACGCAAAATTCCCTCAGTTGTAACAATGATTCAACTACGTGAAGTCGTTTTTCATTTGTCTTAATTTTCTTCTCCTGAAGATGCTAACCTTGTTAGCGAAACGCGCGTCAAGTGCAAAAATATCAGTTTGGTGTTAGGGTAATTGATCTCTAATTTGGGTAGCGCCAAAAGTTCAGAACATCATGGGATACTATTGTGTTCATTCCAGATATTGTGGATTTCCATAAGCTATTTTATCTACACAGTCGAGAACGGCGTGATCGCCAAAAGTCAGTGTTGTACCTTTGGATATACCAAAATATTTGCGATCGAAATTGGAATCAATGAAGATTTTGAATTTGTCGGAGTTCATTCATCAACAGACATTTTTTGATCATTTTAATTTCTATGATGGATTGTAGGGAAAACAAAATTATGAATTTGGTGATATAACATTGCCACCATCATAATATTTATAAGACAAATATGGTCCCCTTCGTGGGTTCAATTCGATTTAAATTTGAAAATTCGAAATGTTTTCCAATATTTGAGAAATTCTCAGAAAGCATTACCAGATTGCCATATTATTCGGTTGAATAGAAGTCTCATGTACTCAAATACGTCAAATATGGGCACCAACCGTTTGATGCCTGCTCCATCTTCATTGATGGTAGATCCTAGGGTAAACCTTTCGTTCCCTCTTACTCAATATACAGGTTAATCCAAACCAAGACGTCGAAATAATGCAGGAAATCATCGTATCAAGGAATATTCAAATATACCCCACGTATGTTATAAATTTTTTTTTAGTTTTCGAGTAATGAATTCAAAAAGTTCTTAGTTGAGAATTTTCGATAGAATCGGTTTTAATTTTTTCCATTATTTTGAAAGCTTTTTTAGGAATTGTTATTTTCAACTTAATCCCTATGAATTCTGTCCACTTATAAAATAATCAGCATGCCAATACGAATGGAAGTTCCAAGAAAAGTTCATAGTGCATTAAGCCTCAAGGAAAACAAAAGGGCTCATCGAAGACTGACAAATTATTTTCAAGGCGTTTTATCGCAGCTTTAGTGCGTCACTTTTTAAAGTTTGCTATGAAACAATAATGTTTGGTATTGAACTTCTATCCATTTTCTATCTCTTCTGAAAATATTAGTACTATGATACATCACTGACAAAAAAATGTTTGATTCGCTTGAGGTAACCCTTGTCTTAATTAGCCTTAGGAATGATGAAATGGCAATATTAACTTGTTTAAAATCAAATAACTGAGCTATTCATATAGTCTTAATAATAATTAGGACTATGACGTTGCGTTTCAGATGTTTCATTTGAAATGGAAAAATCAAATCTGCCTTGCTCAAATGAAAATTTTGAAAGAAGATTCAGTGAGGATCATATTGCAAAAAACCATTCCTGAAAATCCTACCAATGGAAATTTTGAAAAAATTAAAACCTTCTCGACGAAAAATTATCATTATCAGAAGACAGACACTGGGTATATTTGGAAACTCTTGATTTTCAACTTCTAAGTAGAACGTGCACATCGGAATCGTACAATTTCTCGAAGAATTTTATATTCGATTCCTAATACAATTATTGTTTATGAAGGCATACAAAGGATTTTCTTCGGCCCAATAACATTGACAAGACTTTCAGGGGTTCATTTACAAAGGATATTTTATATGATTCATGCTCAATTATATAGCTCTACAACATAACGAGAGCACAAATCAAAGCATATTTCACACAAAATCATGGATAAAAACATCCCTTTTTTGTCTTCATAATATGAAATGGCAGTTTCATACGGTCCATGTTTTGTGTCAAGAGCGCGTTTCTCAATAATTGCTTACTTAATGGTTAGATCTATACCATGAGTTGAGAGATTTGCTTTTCACTAGATTTGGTAAAGCAGTTACCATTAAGTTGCCAGTTAAATGCCTACAAATATCACCACCATATTTTCCGAAACTGGCTCTATTTTTAGTTTTATATACTTGAATTATATGGCCTTGGATAGAAATGAAATTGGAATATTTTTGACAAAGTGGAGCAGGAAGTATATCTATTTACTTACTTATATATTCCACTCACTTCATTTACCAGCTAATACACACATTCTCAATCAAGCTGATTTTAAATGAATGAAATTCTCACTGCATTGTGGAAGGGTTCAAGATTGCAACAAAACCATTTGCCAATTTTCAAATGTATGCATTTCTTGTTCTTCAGAATATAATTCATACAGATCAGTTCCGAAAACTTATCTCGAATTTAATTGACTCAATTGCCGATTCTATTTTAGCGGTTCTAGACAAGTCGTATGTTTTGAAAATACATTCAAACAAAACTATTCAATCGTATTTATCAAGAAGATAACAGTAATTAGGTTGTGTTTTCACCAATATTCATATCAACTAGAAGTACATTACGGTTTTCAAGACGACACAATGAAGAATCAAATGGAAAAATATTGTATAGGTAAACGATCTTGACTAACATACTTCCTACAACTACGCTAAATGTCAAACGGACCTCGAACACAACGAAACGTATATTTCCAAAAATACCCACATTCGCAGATTTTCTCGACTCAACACTTGTTTTCTGAATCGCAATGAAAACAGTTCTGAATCTGAATATATCACGCACTGCTTACCATGCAATCAATGATAGAATTATCAAAATTTGTTCACCTCACAAGAGGAATGAGATTACGCCATACGCATTCAAAATCACCAAATTGTATCCGTTTACGACAAAGTCACCATAAAACAAGAACAGGTCGTAACAAAACAACGTTAGCACTCCCGATTTTGTCACTATCTGACTTCGTCCCACAAGTATTTAATTTTAAAATTGCAATAAGCGAACCCGAGTAAAAATATCTTCGGTACAACCCATAGTATCTTGTGTGCGCTGGCCGAATTGAGCAAGGAGAGGTGATGAAGGCTCGAACAAGTGGGAGTAGGACAGGAGGTACATATCGATTTTTGTGTTCTTTTGGCTTATATCTCCGGTAAAATAAGATGAAATGGCGCGGTGACACCTATCGGGAGGCTGGAGAAGGTTGATTTAATTTTCTGTAATAAATCGTGAGCGTTTGTCTTTGGGATTATAGTTGGGGTTAGCAGGTTTATTCCCAGTTCATTGCATCCAGTCTGAGCAGGAAATGTTATGGAGATTATTTCTTTCCGGAAGCATATATGATCGCCAGGTCATAGTTGGGATGAAGAAATCTTTCGTTATTTGTCGACGTTGCGTTTTGCTTTTTATTTCTATTTCTTCAAGAAAAACAATTATACTTTATTTTCAAGAACTATTGTTGTCGAAAATGTTCACAATCTTAATAAAAAATGTGAGAAACGATTCACTGCGTTAAGTATAAAAATTATCTCAACAGAACAGCATCGGAATCGACTTAGTGCACAGGACATTCATTGGATATTCGTAAAATATCTCACATTGATTTCTATGGTCGAGGACATCAGAGTCCATAGTACTGATCATAAATGATATAAAATGGACATTCACTTCTATAGACATGAAAATACCCCCTGAAGAATATCCATAAAAAGTCCATAATATGTCCATATTGATAAAAAAAAGACATCATAAAAATGTTTTTTACCGATCCAATTATGAATATTATTTAACAGACATAAAAAAGATTCTTGTCGAATGTGCTTCGTCGACCATATTCTAACGATATTTCCTTGGGTTCGTTCATTAAAACTCCAAACAACACTTTACTACTTTTATTGCAATTTTTCATCAAAAAATACAAACTGCTCCGATAACTATCCAACGCTCTGTACTAAAACTCCCCACACTTCTACTTCTGCGCTATCGATACTAGAGCTCTCTCTACTAGAAACTGTAAAACTTTCTCTGAATAACTAACTACCTCTGAAAACTATCTCTTCGAATAAACTCTCTGATAAACTCTCTATCTGAATAACTATCTTCTCCGCGATGAAGTGTCTCCTTTCGTACGCCTATGGAGAATCTTCGAGTCACATCTCGGTGATCGAATATTCCACTTGTGACGAGAGTTCCTGGAAGAATGACGTTCTCTTTTCGACCCCTCATATTATTTTGCATTTACGAGCGACAGGGCTGGTGCTAGGAGATTTCGTAACATTACCCTCCTCTCAATTTTGATTATATGGAAATAAAATCGACATCCTACCGACAGATTCGCATTTACTCTTCAAATCTTATTTGCTACACCTGTTGAAAATTGTTAGCCGTGATGCTGGTTTACCACATCACTATTTTTTTATGTTGAAAAGTTTTCGAAAGGTTGTCATAATTTTTTATATTTTAATCAGTTACATTTTGTATCAAAACCTGCAATATAGTACTTTTTATCCAGTCTGCTTCACTCACGATTAATCAACACTGGTTAGGCAACCGTGACAGGACTGGAGAATCCAAGTATGGAGAAGCTGATAAAAACCTTTGATATTCACAGAACATCTTTCACGAGAATATATACACCGGATGCATTACATTCATCAGAGCCCGAAATATATTCAATGAAAGTTAATCTAAAGATGCTGGAGCAAAAAAATCAAGCTATAGTTGAGTTGGACTAAAAATTCCTCGATTCGATGCTGGATTCCGATCCTATTGTAATATATATTGACGCTGAAGTGGAGAGAGCTGACCAATATGTTTCTCAATTCAACACCCTCAAATTTGAGATCGATAATCGAATCAGTATAAGAGCTTTGGTGGCACCAACTAATAGACAACAACAAAGGAGTACCGAAAGCCAAATTAGTAACCAGTAATCGAATTCCAAAAATTTGAAGATGATATATGCGATTGGTTACCATTTTGGGGACAATTCAAACGAATTCATGAGAATAAAAACTCGGAAAATGAGGACAAGTTCCAGTACCTGATACAAGCAACCATACCAAAGTCTCGAGCAAGGCAAGTAATCGAAAGTTATCCGCCTATAAGTGAAAATTATGCCAAAGCTTTTGAGAACCTGAAATCTCGATTTGGACGGGACGATTTGCTCGTAGAAACTGGTGCTTAATAATTTGAGTGGAAAGTATAACTCAACTACCGTTATGATAAAATAGAGTCGCATTTGCATCTGAAAATCAAGAATTGGAGTAATTTCCGATATAAGAAAAGCTTTTCTCCAAATAAAGCTTCACAAGAATGAAAAAACTTTTTGAGATTCCTCTGATAAGACACAAATGGTCAACTCAAACATTTCCGACATGAACGACTAGTTTTTGGAGTAACATGTAGCCCTTTTTTATTGGGATCAGTTATCAATCACCATTGACAAAGTATTCTTATCGAAAACGGTTTTAAATATCCTCATACTTCGAGAAAAACTATTTTAAAACTACAAAAAAGTCGATAACTGTGTCACCAGTGTTGACTCGGAGGAAGAGCCATATGCATTCATGAGAGAGTCATAGGATTTGATGATCCAGGCCCAGTTTGATCTTCGCGGATAGGAATATAGTATTTTTGAAACTGAAACACGGAATATAGAAATGTCATATGTACATGGATTACATTGAAACAGATGCTCTGATACGCTTTGGATTTGCCCTGATGGATTTGAGGCTGCAGTACCGAGAAAATAACCAAAAAGGTTATTCTTTTAGTCACAAACGAAATTTTTGATACCCTTGGTTTTGTTTCTTCTGCATTGCTATGTCCAAACCTACTATACTATAAGAAACGTGGACAATGAAATCAGGTTGGAACGAAGACTTGCCAGAAAATACCAAATATACTTTCTTGGTATGGTTGAGAGAGCTGATTCCCTTTTTTAATTGGAGGTTCCCAGATGGCTAAAGACAGGAAATGGATCACAATAGAAACTGAGTCTTCACACATTCTGCGATTATGGTGAATCTGCTTATGTTTTCCTCAGAGCCAAATTAAATGATAAGGTCACAGTTCAACTCGTATAAGCGAAATCAAGGATCTCACCAACCAAAAAATATTTATTCCACGACTCGAGTAACGGCAAGAAGATGTGAGTCAGGACCAGTAACTTCATTAAAAGATCTTGTTAGAGATGCATTTGTATCTCAGGAACAAACAGAAAGTATATGTCTGCATTTTCACGTGTGCAGTCTACAGGGCTATACATTTGGAGATGTTCTCTTCAGCGGATAGTTTTCTGCAAGATTTTAGGCGATTTGTTGCAAGAAGGGGACGACCTTCAGTAATCTACAATGGTAAAAATTTCACCGGTACTGCAAATTTTTTGGCAATGAATTAACTGGAAATTCAATCCTCCATCAGCTGCGTGGTGGGGTGGCTGGTGGAAAGACTGATACGTCTCATAAAAGAACCGTTGAAGAAATTTCTGGGTAACGCTTATTTAACGTTTGAAGAGTTAACATCGGTCTTATGTGACTGTGAATAAACTGTTATCAAATCGACACCCCTCACATATAATTCTGAAGATGTCTCTTATTTGATCACGTCGACTTCAAATATGTTTCTGCGGGACATCAGAAAAATAGGAGTACCCGATTTTGATGAAATAAAAAAGACCGTCCTGAGAAAACGTTTAAAAACCGGAAGTGAGAGAAAAAGAAAGCGTTTTCGCAATGAATATTTTAGGACCGCTTTACCTGCGGAGAAACGATTACCAACTACATCATTTGAAAGTTGGAGACATGATTTTTGTAGTAACAAACCTTTCCAACCGAAAGGAATGGCCTATTGGACAGATAGAGCGAATGTTTGAAGGATGGTAAAGTACGATTGGTGCAATGGAAAAATACCATAGGCATCCTCATGAGACCTGTACGAAAATTGTTCCCTTTAGAATTAGACCCTTAACATGAGGAAACACGATTATCAAAAACAGAAGATAAGAAATCCTGATGAAAAACCAGAAGTCATGACAAGATCAAGAAGGAAAATCAACCCGCCTTCCCGTTTGGATATTGAATTATCTCCATTAAGAATATTTTTCTGGGTGGAAGAATATTTGAAATTGTTAGCCGCGATGCTAGTTTATTCTATCACTATTCATTTTTATGTTAAGAAAAATTTTAAGTCATAATTTTTGATATTTTTATATTTTCAAAACTCGCAATAAAGTACTTTTTTATTCAGTGTGCATTACTGATGATTAATCAACACTGGTAAGATGTGATATTCGAAAACACACCTATACCATTTTTTGAGTAAGAGAGTTGGAGAGGTTGCCTCATAATTTCATTCAATTCTCGCGTTTGTGTTAGTTTATGTCCCTATAGTACCCAGTACAGATCCTATTCGGTATTACACACTTGAAACTTTTATATACAGCTTCCCCTTGGCAAGTCCGACAGCGTTTCCTTCAACGAGTTCTTTCGAAACTGCTGCTTCTTCGCCAGCTAATGCTTCAAATATTTCCGTTGTGTTTGAGCTGTCGAACTGCAAAAATCCAGCAATAAATTTGTCGGACAGTATTGGGCATGTGCTTACATAAACGAATGGTATACAATAGGCCCAGTATGGAGTACATCATAACAGCTTTCCATGGCCAAGCACCAGACCATTAATAAAGTATGTTCATAATGCAATGTTCTACAGAACGGATTTTTTTTCGAATGTTTAAAGGGGTGTAGTCCCCTGAAGGTAAATCCAAGTTGGCGGGACGGAGGGTCGCCCGCGTCACCGCCATCTTGAAAAACACGTTTTATCGAATATTTCGCTAAGGACTCTTCGTACGACAAAAATAGTAGAAATCATTTTTATAGATAACAATGTTTTTCGCCTTTTTCAACTCGAACTTTGTTTGTATAAGCATTGGTTTTCTATTATAGTGTTCCGAACTTTTTACAATATGGTTTTTGCTGAATATAGTGCAAGTAGTGACTAGTTTATTGTCGAGAAATTAATTAGAATAAGTAGCAGTAACAAAAAAGTCCACATCGGACCGAAAAACTTCAGTAATGCAAACTGCTACCCTAGTCTTTAGATTTAGTATCAATTTTCTTCTCCCGAAGATGCTAACCTTGTAAGCGAAATTGCGCGTCGAGTGCACAAATATCAGTTTGGTGTTAGGGTAATTGATCTCTAGGAAAAGTTTCAACTTCTACACCAAAGGTTCCAATCTCAACGTTCAAACCAACCATTAGTAATAATTTATTAAATCAAATTCATGTCAACTACTCTTCTTATTTGTATTGCTCTCTATTCGCTTTCCCCGAAAATTCTTTATTTATCCCTACCTCAACCGCTCCTGGCTAATAGAGACAACCGGGTGTAAAGTGATGTTCCTCCTTGTATCATTATTATATTGTGGTGGTTCATGATATGGTATTACTTTTTTGAATAATTTTTCTTCAAGTCAGTTTCTGTAGAAATTTTTGTTTTATAGGAAGTTACCCCAACATTGGAATTTCAAGTCGAACATCCAGTATATTTTGCCCCCGTGATATATGTGGTAAAGAAACCAGTACCTCTGCTTTCCAATGAACCGCTCATCAACAATAGGGTTAGATGGGATCTGCATGCTAGTGCTTGCTCTCTGGCTATTTCTTCTACTAATGGCAGTTGGCTGTGCACGTATTTTCCTTCAACTCGGAGTTTTTTGTTTTGACAACAAAAAACAAAAGTCAATGAACAATGCTGAAGGAGTCATCAATTGATAAATTCTTTTTTGAATATTGTAAGGATTTTCCCCATGTGTTTGCTGGTTATTTTATTGATGAAAAAAAGTTGGTGATATTCTCTAATTATACAATTTCTCCACAATTTTCATCTACTGAAGGATGAATTTCCGTACAAACCACTCTTCTGTCTGTTGCTGCAATATGTAAGGCACTATCCAGTCAATACGTGAATCTTCCGAGTATTTTTTATCCAATTCCTGCATTCGTTCTCATAGTCGTCGAAAATTTCGTTTGTATTTCCGCAGCATTCATCTTCATTCATAATTGTACAATCTTATTCGGATCAACACAAATCACGGATCTTGACATTTTTTATATCCTTCCTCCATTATGACTCATTTACGACGCTATGCATGACAATAAGATGTCTAGCCACCTTACATGACAAGCACTTGTTACAATCTGACAGTAGTACAGTAGTGCATCATGCGTTCTCGTGATAATATGCATAGAAGTGCAAGCGCTGCGAAACATTCCGTATGCAAAAACCGATGACCACATTCTGATTGATGATTTGAGTTGAGAAAGACTTAATGAATGTTATTGTGGAGGTTGCCGGACGAAATTATGGTTCAATTTTTTTTTTGGCCCTATAATAGTTTCCGATTCCATTGCTGTAGCTGCGAAAAAAAATTGTTATTGACTATTAACACCTGGTTTAGGTGAGGTATGGAAAAAAAACAGCATGATCCAATTCAATACAAATTCGATGAAAAAAGTGGTTTACCTATTAATGAGTAGTGAAAAATTAATTCAAGTAAGTTTTGACAATAATTGCCGATGCACTTGCAAAGGGAAATACAATTGATATCGCTTTTTCTACAAGTGCAAAACATTATCAGGCATTCAGCATTATATTTGCAAAGCCTGATCAAAGAATTTGGCATAGGTGGTTTTGCCATTTGCACCGGGTACAACTTTCCATCTCGTCTTTCATAACCGAATTGGAGTAAGTTAGGCGATGATCCCAAGTAGCACAAATTACTTTTTTAAAACTCTAACAATAGTTATACAGCAACCTTATATAACTTAATACTGTATAAATTAGAGTTGACAACACTGTTTCAGCATCAAAGAAGTATCTATACATCCAAAATAGGCACAAGTTATACAGCCTCGACAAGATTTCTAAGGGGTATATTGATGCTTATGCAGTAATATGAAAACCTCTTCGCTTTGTTCTATCAGTTCTTATAAATCACATCACAAAACTTCTTAGCAGCTGCCGAGTGCCGTATACCGCCTGTTGGTTAGCATTTATAAAGTTGTTTTATGAATGGGTTAGGAGTTGCAGTTGTGAAGCAACCGTATTGAGGTGTTCGCAATTGACTTTTTGCGCTATTATGGTGTTGTTAGATGTGTTGTGAAGAGAGATTGAATTATCAAACGATCGGGAATGATATTGTTATGGCGTACATATAAAACTCACTGGAAGTTATTTGCTGACTTATTATGTACTTGCTGCCGTCCATGCTGAACCAAATTTACCATGGGAAGAAAATTTTTCTGTTGAAACATGCTCTTCTACTTCGAAATAATTCAACGCGCTTGCAAAATATCTACATTTCCTCAATTGAAAAATAATAATTTCGAAAAATTATTATTATTTTTTTCATAAAATGGGCTTGAAATGATGCACTCACGCTATTACAATGTCTCATGAGTGATGTTTCAACAAAATATCTTTTTTTATTCAGAAAAAGTTATCAAATACACCCCAAACATTTGAAATGGTAACAATGGCCGCTCTATCACGATTATTTTTGAGTTTTCAACATGGTGGCCCGAATGAATTCACAGAAGGTGTCCACAAAAGCTTTTAAACAGCGTTTCGGCTGTATTAAAGTGATTTCGGCTGTATTAAAGTGATAACTAGACATTTCTTGATTGAGCTCAGTTATAAAACGAGGATAAAGTATCAAAACAGCAATCTTTGAAAAGGGTACGAATGACTGACCTCTAACGGGCCTTTCTGGCATCTCAAATCGAATTCACTTCGCCACCAGATTTTTACACATATTTTTGGCGCTTGCCTATTCCTATGTAGAAGAAAGCAGTAGTTGAAATTATTAGATCGACTGATTCGCTTATTCGCCGTCCGAGTCGCCATTCGAACGTTAATGAATTCGACAAATAGAAGCTCTCTCCTCTCTCTATCTCTGCGACTCTTTCGTTGCTGTATTAGTGCTATATAAGTAGCTATTCGACAGGAATTGTTTGATGTTAGCCAAGTTGCCTGCTGTCAGATAGAACAACAGTTTCAAATTAACTTTCCTTCTAAAATTCCCACTTCGCTTCACTTTCTTCCAGTTCGTATCCATATTTTAGAGTAACACAATTTGCACAATGAATATTAATATGAACAAATTTAGTAGTAAAATTTTAGAGGGGTCATGGAACTCTGACCTTCTGTCCTTCAACCACAAGAAAGTTCTATTGAGGCAGAAGGCTCCTGCCTTTATATAGCTTCAAAATATAACTTTTGTTGTATTGATGCTGTATGAATGATGCCTCATTCACAAGCATAAAACCTTAATACGCTTACTATATAAGGTCTGGCTTGGATGGTATTGGGCTTAAAATTGCAAAAAGCTGTGGAATTTTGCTTTTAAAGTAGTTAAAACTCAATATTTTATAGCCTCTATAGAGAATTACCGATATTGTGAAACAGTTGAGTAATGGTTATATGAATGCTTAAACAACACTTATGAAGGTGCATAATTTGTTTCTGTGTGAATTTTGCTTATAAAGTAGTTAAAACTCAATATTTTATAGCCTCTATAGAGAATTACCGATGTTATGAAACAGTTGCGTGATGGTTATATGAAAGCTTAAACAACACTTATAAAGGTGCATAATATGTTTCTGTGCAATGCATCCCACTGAACCTTTTATAAAGTAATGAATAAGATATATAAGATGTTTTAATAAAGCATAGTCATAATTAAGCGCTGAGAACGTTTAATCAGCCATTTTATTCCACCAAATATCTTTATTAGCAATTTAGTGTCGAACAAAGCATCAATGTAGTCATTTAGCTTGATAAGTTGCAAGGATATATCGTTTATAAAGCTTTAAGCGAAATAAGAGCTCCCCGTGTGTTACTTGGGGAGGCACATGTATTGCAGCCCTTAAGCAATGTAAATACAAAACATCAAAAGATCTAATAATTTCAGATACATTTGAATTGAATCCCAGCTTAAAAGAGTTTTTTTGTCCGATCCTTCAAACCAAATCCCTCAACAACTACTATTCGATAGCTTATGCCAAAAGTGGATGTTGAGTACGAAAACATGGAAATCTGCACAATTTATAAAAACTTGTTCATTTCCTCCACGGAGAGCAACAATAATATGGCTGAGAATCCTTCAATCTGCTTCTAGGTGATTGGACTTCAAGTCTAGCAATTCAGAAGACCTATTACCTTGAAGCTTGAAGATTTTTTGGAGTCTTCATATCCACCGGTAATAAAAAGTTCTGTTTCAGCATTGATTTTTGAAAAGTTGGAGAATACTTTCAGAGGAATTAAACGAGCTGCAGTTTATTCTTCGAACAAGGAAAAAACCTTTTGCAGCCAGCTGGGATTTTGGTTGAACGACTTGATATAAATATTTTCAGTCCGTTTCAGTTAGTTTCGGTTTAGCAGTGTGTGACGCCGGTGACCACATTTCCCCCAACCGGAAATTTCGCCGAACACTCTGGTATTCCAACCAGAGGTATATGGATCTTTTACGAGTCCAACAACCATGGACTCAGGACCGCCGGCTTTACGTCTCCTCCGAAGGACAGCATATCCTCAATATATCTTGTGTTCATTGATATATTGCCTGCGAGCTATGATATAATACTTTGCTGCAGTTTTATGAGCTTTCGAAGCGGTCTTTCCCTGATGCTTAGCTTGAGATATCGGATGACTAGTCAACCTGAAGAGCTAGGCCATTGCCCGTGAGGTATTCTTTTCATCATTCTTTTGTTGATTAACTATCATGATTGTAACGTGCATAGAATCTTCGCCACTCAATGTTCCCTTGAAAGTTACTGTCACAGTGTCTAAGATTGTTCACCAGTGTAGAATATGTTTCGATTTAGGTAGGTAAGGTGGTGAATGAATTCGGCTAGAGCTGTATGTTGCGGTGTCTTTCTGTTCGTTACACTGATATATATCACTAAACACCTCTAATGCTTCATGGAGCGTATTGCCTGACAATTTTAGATTTTGACTGCTAAATGAGGCTTGTATGAAAGTCTTCCATTTCGGCGTAAATGTGCATTTCTTCGCGGCATCTTCTATAAGAATTTCATCACACAAATTATCCTTTGGTGTAAGTTCAGTAGTGGATAGTTCTTTCCGTAATTCTTTAGCACACATGACGATTCTGCTACAGTCTAGCCGACGTACACGTTCAGATATTTCCTTAATGAACTTCCTGCCATGAAAACCAAAGAAGATTGCTTCCTCTAAGTAAGATATGAGAATAAAACTTTGTCACCAAATTTATCGATCAGCATCATTTTGAGATCACCATTAGAACTACATCCTCTACTTCTGCGAGTACAGTCATGCGTTGAGCCAAGTATATCAATTCAAAAGCGGTCGTCGAAACACCGTCTTTTATATCCGCCATTGATCTGTCAAAAGCAGCCAGTAACTGTTTTTGTGATGTTTGTTGTTGGTCGATCTCTTTCGTTACTAGAAGATTTTCGTTATGAGACGTAATTTCTGTAACACGATGTATGATATTAAGTTTCTGCAAACAAATCTTCCGGTGTTTCGTATAACAAATTTTTGTGAAAATTTCATAGTATTTTCGACGCGAAGTATTGAGAAACAGCAAAGCTGCTGAAATTTCACTTAACAGATTACTTTTTTTGTTTTGGTTTTTGTCGTATTACCACAAATGGAACAGCATGAGTCACCTGACGAATCGCTGTTGATTCTTTTTGATTTGCGGGTCAGTTGATGGGTCAGCTACGCCCTGTGTTGATGATGAAGCTCTTTCTTCCAGCACTCTTATGTAGTGACGACAAGGAATTTTTTCTTCGCCGATATAGTTGGCCATGCAACTTTTATACCACGAAAAGTGTTCTTCATCAGCATTCGGATCAAACAACTTCTCAAATTTGTCTAAAATTTCATTTTTGCGTCGACTTGCTGCATTTGAATAGTTTCTTTTGGTTCATTCACCAGTTCACCATAATTTTTCGTTCGCCTTTTTTCAAATTTTTTAATTATAGCGATATTTATTCACTTTAAAAAAAAGTTATCACAAAATTCGAAGCACTGCTATTCTATAATTATGGAAAAAGTATCTGTTATAATAATGGATGAAGTTCAGCTATAACTGAAGTCACAAAAACTGTTGAGAAAAGCGCGGCCCGCTCCGAAACTCGAGAGAAGGTGTGTGACGCTAGGAAGGAGATTTATAATAAAACTGACAACGGGCTATTCTGGCAACTCTCAGTTCCAGGTTTGAAAGGATCTTGCAAAAACATTCCAGTCGAGAAATAGCGGTCAATGGTTTTTGCATTATATACAACATATTTTTTCACAACTAAAGCGATGGAATCGAAAACTGCTATTATAGGGCCGAAAAAAAAATGGACCATAATTCCGTCCGGCAACCTCAAAAATATTATTCATCAAGTCTTCCTCAACTCAAATCATCAATCAGAATGAGGTCATCGGTTTTTTCAAACGGAATGTTTCGCAGCGCCCGCTCTATAGGAGCTTTAATCAGTGAGCTTTTGAAGCATTACTTTTGGCCACAAAGGCTCACAGATTTCAGCAAGCTGGTGCCGTCGTATGGGAAGGTGTGTTAATATGCGACCAGTATAACAAGCAACAGAAAAAAAATCAGCTGGTTAATGATCATTTTTGATGACCTCGTTATCGATACATGTTGAAAGGCGGAGGCTCTTTGATAAAACCATACGTTGTTTTCGAATAATTTAGATAATTATCCTAAGATTCAACAAATCAAAACCAAGTTAATAATAAATTTTTGAAAATTGTCAAATTAGCATCTTTCATTCCTACTACCCCTGTTAGCTACCGCAATCGAGAATTTTTCTCAAAGAAAAAGTTGAGCGTCTCTTCAAAATGAAGCTACTCACGGAAAATGAGCTTGATGGTCATAAAAGGTAAAAATGTACCACGGGTCCTGGATCATTAGGGAGTTTGAAGTTGGAAAATCAGTTGGCAATTTGACAAGGTAAATATTTGCATATCGAATTCAAATTCGTTAAATAGCATATTTATTCTACCACAATTGTAAAATAGTTACATACAGTGACACTTGTACATGAAACTTCAAAATAATTCACAATTCATATTTTTGATATGTGAAAAGGATTAAGCAAGATATAATATGAAGTTGAAATTGAGCAAAAAAAGTGACTTCTACGCCACTCTTGTCATATAGACCTCTATTTCCCTCTATGAATGCATCAAACGCCTGTGAATAATATACACGTACCTTCGTTTTTTCAATATACAGATTTACATGAAGAAAAGCCCTGTATTGTTCAAAGAGTACCTCGTGAATCAAGGGATAGGGGATACGAATTTACAACTTCAAATTTTTTGAAGTTTATGAGCCTCAAAAAAACATCCTCCGATAAGGAGTCACAAAGTTCAGCTGTTCCCTTGAAAAAATAAACATGAGAGGTTCGACAGGTCTCCAAGCTCACAACGAAGGGGTAGGAATTCCGCACTCGTTGGGTCATCCGTGTATGTATAGAAGAGAGACAAGTCTCCGACCCTCTACAGAGTTCCAACAAAATGAGCGAGTCCATAAGCAATTGTTTTTCTTTGGATAGAATCAAGAATAAGACGGCAGTTCAAAACGGAGGTCCAATGTCATACTCGATCAAACTCTTCTGAAATGTCGAGTGCGTTCGATGGAATGATGCCAAACACGTGAAACATACACCAATGAGTCACTGGTTGAACTTTGATAGCAAAATCCGTATTTATTGCTTTCTGCAATGTAATTGGTCTAAAATTACAATGTTAATTTTTTTTCTCTTTTTTTTAGGAACTAGCTGAACTCTGGCTGTTTTTCGGGACTCGGGAAAAAACCTAAAGTTATACGAAAAGTTGAATAATTCACAAAGTATGTGTTTGAGAATTCTTTACTTTCATCGAAACTTAATATTTCTATTGTTTTTTCATTCGGAGAAGAAGAAGCTATAATATAATTCCACAAATTTGTTTTATATATTCACAATTTCCAACACTTTTTTTTTCTGACGAAGAACAGGAAAAATATGTGCACGTACTTATTAGTATTTCTCAAGTCAAGTGTATATAATTAACTCAGCTGGAGCCTGAAAAAAAAAACATAAGAAAAAAATGTCTTTCAAACCAATAAACTACAAAAAATGAAATTGAAATAAACGATGAGGCAATCGAATACATAACTCTCAAACTTTTTGACTGGTTTCTGATTTATTAATTTTACTGACTATGGAAATTCGAACCAATACCACTCAGCAATGAACATTGTCAACCACATTCAAGCATATAGTTTCATGGTCAATACATGATAATATATCAATTCATTTACATTTCTCCCCATTAGTCATCAGCTGATATCACATTGTTCTCATCACGATAGCGATGTTCAGTAAACGTTTCCTTTTTGTGATAGCACAGGGATTTCTTGTCACAAACGTGTTGACTGAGAGAGCCCTATGAGAGTCAAGAATATTAGCAGTCCACTTCCCGAGTTTTTGCTAAGGGGAAGTATAAAAGAACACTCCTCGCTCTTTGATGTCGCTAATTGGCCACGTCGCTCCGGTGAGGTTTGGTTAGGTGGGTGAAAAAGTAGCTGATGAACTGAAAAATGTATAGAAATGAAAAGTAAGTACTTTGACATCCAATTGGAAAACGTCTCCCCTTGACAACTCTCACATTAAATAAATAGCACCAAGATAAGCCCCAAATCAAAATTTGGGTTACGTTCGCAAAGCCCGTCCCTGTGTCGTCACCAATAAAGCATAATTTCAATGGTGGTAAATTACTTTTCAAACCACTTGTCGACACTGCAGTTGCTATTTGTTCTGCCATCTATCGATCGAAAGTTGAACTACTAGTCACTTTCGATAAGTTGTCTTTTCTGAGGGAAGTCGCGTCATAATTTCATTCACAGATTTTCTTAGGACACTTCTGGAAACAGAGTAATGACATGTTTGGTAATGACGTGCATCATTGATATGTTAATACATTTTTGACACTACTCTGAAGCTCCACTAGCTTTTTGTTTACATTTCAGTGAAACTGACAAACAACATCGATTGTGATAAATGGCCAACCATATGGAAATGGCATTTGAAGGAATAGATACTACGGGTAGATGGCACTAGTGAATTCGATTCCAAATCAGAGCCCTGCAGCGAGATTCAGAAGTTCGAATCAATCACTATCTCATCGTTCAGAATCACGTAGATCAATAGGGAATGTGTGCTGATCTGCGATAGAACATCACGATCGTGATCGAATCGAACTTCGGAATCTGGCAGCAGATGCTATTTCATGAATCGAATAAAATCTGTCGAGTCGGCCGTAATGATTCCTTGAAAGTCTTATGGAATAAAGATGGCCGACTCAACAATTATTATTCGATACGTGAAATAGAATCTTTTCTTTCATTATCTTTACGGACGTCGTAACTGATACCAGAAGATGGCAATCAAGCCAGAAACAAGTGGAATCATTGTGTGGAATTTTTTGAATACCTACAATTCTAATGCCTGCACTTTCAATTCTTCTATAAATACCTTCTAATGTCAACTCTATTTCGAGGCTTCATCAGGTTTATTTAAAGATTTCAGTCAAACTGACATACATAAATCAGCACCTATTTAACTTTCAGACATTGTTTATAGAAATGTGTATCGTTCTCAGATATATAGTTAGCCGCATTCTTAGGGAAATATCATTAGAAAAGATGGATAATACGGGTAGACGGCAATGGTGATTTTATTCCCAAGGCATGTCTTATATTTCTTTCATTTTTTATACAGAATTCGTAGCTTTAATCGAACATGTTTTTGAAAACTCATACAAAATGCTATGAGATGGCAATCAATTCAGAAACAGAAGTGGAACTTTTTGTCAATGTCTTGTTTCATTTATATTTTGTAGACTATTTTAATGCCTTCATACCCTTTTCACACAGACTTTGGCAAACTATCCTATCTAGAAACCATAGGAACAGAAATCTGCGCGTATTTTGCTCCTGATAAAAGCAAGCTGTGCTGTGATTTCATCAAATGATCGGAAGTTTTGACATTAAATTGTAGGCGCAAAAAAAAGTCTTCAAATGTTTTTTACATGTTGATTTTTTTAGAGAGACAGATTATTTACGACTTTCATGAGATGGAAGGGTGTCGTAAAAAGTTCCATCACAAAATTTATGACTTTTTGGGAATTGTGGCTTCCGAAACACCTCCTCCTAGAATTTCAAAGATAATAGGTTTCAAATGGAAGGCTACAAATAATCGAGAGAATGGACATAAGAGTATTGAGGATCGAGTATTCATGAAAAATCAATTGTTACAAATTACACTGTATTTGGTCCATATCACCACCACAGGTTTACCCGATCGGAATCAATGAATTTTCAATATCCTTTGTACAGCAGAGTGCTGCAATCCCTCTGATTCAATCAATACCCATGGACCAAGTCATAATTGGTGATAATCTCAGAGTCAGGATTAATTCTTTTTCCTCTGGGACGTGAATTGGTAACTTCGGACGAAATGTAGTCAGAGATTTATGTATAAACGATGAGATTGGAACCTTTGGTGTAACTTTTCCTAGTGATCAATTGCCCTAACACCAAACTGATATGTTTGCACTCGACGCGCGTTTCGCTAACAAGGTAAGCATCTTCAGAAGGAAATTGATACTCAGCGATTGATAATAGTATAAATTTTATTCTCCTGAAGATACTAACCGTCTTAGTGAAACGCACATCGAGTGCAAAAATATCAGTGTGGTGTTTGGTAATTGATCTCTAGAAAAAGTTTCAAAGATTCATGTAGTTCCCTTGAATAATTCATTATCCACCGCCCTTTTGCTGCATCAGTCATTAGTGTACCAATGATCCATTTTATTTCTAAGATATCGGTATTAGCTCATCTTCCTATTATGTGAGTTGCATTCACAGAGACATGCTTATGAAATCGTGTATGGTAATAAGCACTGCGAAGATTCCCCACTGAGTTTTAATTACTGATATCTTTGAAGGTTGATTCCGAATCAATACATATGAAAGTAATCTTGAAAATGCAGAGTCTTCCATAAAATAATATATTACAATATTCAACAACCTCAACTGACTTCACAACACAAATAAATAATCACAGCTCATAAACCTAAACCAAAATATGATGCACAAACACCAGGGCCTATTAAAGTTAATTTGGAAAACATCAGTCTCAATAATACGAACTATAAATATATTATTCATTAAATCACAATATTCAGTATGATTTACTGAAAGAAACTATTTGCGATGAAGATGAAACATGGACTTAGATATCTAAAGGAAGTCAATGAAATTTACTTTTGGAAATAATCCAAATTCTAAAATCTATCAACTCAAATACAGGAACTCTGCAGGATGCAGTGTGATATCGGTTTGCTGTATACCTAGAAATAATAGGAGTCCTATTCTGTTAATGACTTGGTTAGAGTTCAGTTCTCTATGAAATGAAAATAATGGCATCTTTTCGTAACTCCCGGAAATCGATACCAACGTCAAATGAAACACGCTGTATATTTTCACATGTTTTGTTAGCTGGCATGATTCTAGTATGACACTGTGCCCAATACCCTATATTATTATGCCAAATCTTAGATTCTCGATAGACTTTCCAAAACGAGCAGAGAAGAAAAATAATTGTTGATCGAAAACATTTATCTACATGTTAATGACTTTCAAAACAATACCCTAAACAATAATTCAATCGTTTTCAAGATATTTACTTGTTCATTCTCAATAACTAAAAATGCGACTCTCAAATGATTTTTCGTGAAAAAATCGTAATGAAAAAAATTATAAATATGCTACTAATACTTCATCTTGAAGTTTCATCCCTTGGTTATGTGAGCCTGACAATCACAAAATATATAGTAGCAAAACACAGTTTTTTCAATTGAAACACCCTATGTGTTTTTGCAAAAATAAAATGAAGTTATAACCCCCTTTATCGATAACGTAACTATGACGATACATAATGTAAGTATTATATTTATGGTTTCTGCAGTATAATACCATACATTATTTCCGTAGGGAATAATGGCGAGGGATCAATAGTCTTTATTCCCTCTTCTAGTACTATCACAAATATTCTTGAATTTAATGTTATCATGAATAAATGAGTTATAAATAAAGTAGAGCATACAAGTAGCAATCAATATTATTCTCTCGGAACATTACTTCCTCGCCGCTAACGTGGCTCGTGAAAATTCCTCGAGAATAATAGCTATCATTATCAAATGATGAGATTGGAACCTTTGGTGTAAAAGTTGAAACTTTTCCTGGTGTAAAACGTTTCGCTAACAAGGTTAGCATCTTCAGAATAGGAGAAGAGTATCAATTTTTTTCTCCTGAAGACGATAACTTTGTTAGCGAAACGCGCGTCGAGTGCAAAAATATCAGTTTGGTGTTAGGCCAATTGATCACTAGGAAAAGTTTCAACTGTTTGAACTGGTATAATCTATTATTATGCACCAGGGAATTAATGAGCCTCAATTACCTCAGTCAATTACTGTTTTCTTGATAGATAAATAAATATTATTATTCATTATTACCCCTCATAAAATTCTAAGGAAGAGCTTATCAAATTATCTGAAATCCAAGGAAGTTAATATTTCGTAGCCTCTAGTATATTCCATTAACATATTATTTTAAAAGAAGAACTGAAATATCTCAATGACTGTCGATCATGGGTCGATCAATGGAGTATAAATGGAGTGTAAATCATGCCAGACTTCCAAAAATGTGCTCTCACATGAGGCGTTTCATTTAATAAACTAAGTTTTGCCTATATTCACATCTTCAGAATCAGTCACCGATTACGAACACCTTGTATAATATTTTGAGAATATAATGGTTACAGGCAATCACAAGTAGTTATTTGTAATGAACATTTTTTATAAAGGATATTATTGGAAAAGCCAAACTGATATCAGGCCAGCTAGCAGAAATGAAAAAAATCACTGTGCACTTCATTGGAAATCAAGAAAGTGGTACAGACTTACGGTATGACCAGAAGTGAGAAGTACAGCTATCATTTTCATTATTTAATCATTTATCAGAATATATCTTACCGATTATCATCGCGCTGTATCCCGTATACTTCAATCAGACAATATTATTGAAGGTATCAGCAAACAACAACACGACTCCAATTTGATAGAATTGCATATTCGAATGGTTTATCCACTTTGCAATTACCTGATGATACTAATAAAACCATCATCCCTTTTTCCATAATGAATACTCACGATTTGCTGAAAAACATACCAGCCTCTATGGATATTTCGAAATTCATCACTTTACTTAAATCTAGATTGAAGCAATTGCAACAAATATTTTTCTCAATAAAATAGTTGCATACTAGTTTTAATATACCTGGCATGATTTTCAGATACCAGTGTTTATCATGAATCCACATCACCTAGCGTCATAATAAAACTTAATCCCAAAATTCAAGATCTTAAAATTTCTGCGGCTACGATAAGTGCTGCCGTTCCTAGAATGAAGAGTCCGCCTGGCATAGCCGCTGCTATTTTACTCCCTAGAAAATAAATTGTAGAGCTATGAAATACGAAAGCTCCCATTTCTAGATATGATAAGAAAAAATCTTCAACAATGTAAATATTGGCATATTGTGAGGTAGGGAAAGAGAACAAATGAAATGAAGAATGTTTTTTGGTTGATCTTCTTTTTCAGGAATAAACACCAAGTGAGAAAATCTCGTACAGACATTCTTTCGATAATATTTTTCCATTCTAAGCATTTTATAATACAAATAAATATTTTTATTACGATGTGGTTGGCAAGTTTCCACTTCCAATATGCCTATCTCTTGATTCCACTCAACTGTATTCATCCTTGAATGTTATAGAATAAAATCTTCTCAGAAGGTGATTTTTTTAACAAGTCGCTATTATTTCATAGAAAAGCAACAATGAGAAGTTGTAACACATGCGAGCTAAGTACAATATGGTCTAACATTCTACATTTTTTCTCTTTTTTAGATATTCACGTCATTTTCCATAACTGGTAAGCGAGAATGTCAAATTAGATTAAATATTTGTAAATTTTTACTCTAGGTAAAAATTAGTCGATTTTTATACAGATATATTTACTTTGAAAATAGCTGGACAGGGCTACTGGTTTTTGAAGCTGACGGATTCAATATGAAAAGAATTCAATTCTCAATATTCGTATGACTATAAACTCTGGTGTTGGGACTTATATTTGGGATGGTATTCAGGGTTTTCAGGTGTGAGGTTTATTAGAACTACTTCCAAATTAACTTCAAGTCAAGTACTCATAAATAAGTGCAGTAATTCGATTCAATTTACAGAAATACATCTTTTCTCTCCTACTGACAGCCAATATAAAATATGCAGTCACGTCAATCAGCAGAGTATTTCTTTTCCTGTCTTGATAAAAGTAATACTTTGCTGATTGATATGTGTCTGGAGGAGTAAGTACTTCTAAGTCTAACACTATCCATAATGTTTTCAAACTATAATTACTATGAACATATACATTTACATAGCATGCAACCATTTCAACACTTGGGATTTCTCTCAAATTTTGTCACCAAAAATAAAAAGAGAATTGTAATAATTTGCAAACACAATATCCTATATATCTTTAAAAACAATCGGAGAAAAAATGATATTTTTAACCCGGTAGCAAAGTAGATTGACCGCCTTAACTGAAATCCTAACCTCGCTAAGCTCGGCTATGAACTATCAGCCGCGGCAGTCAATCTACTACTTTGCTGCCTAGTGAAAGAAATAACTATTCTATGGTTGGTTTTCTATTGATAAACGATTTTCAAATAACACCAACTTTAATATAAATTTAAATGACGCCACGAAACGAAAACAATACTGAATTTCTATAAATCTATGAATATTCGAAAAATAAACTTTCAATACATTACAAAGTAGTTGAAAAATTCAATAAAATTTCGATTATATCAGTTCAGATGGCATTTGCAACAACAATAGGGCGCCAAATTCAGCAAATAGTATTTCTATGCAAAATTGAAATCTGTAAAAAAAATAACGAAGAAAATGAAATAACATGTGAAGGTGATGAGTGTTGAATTTCAATGGTTTTTATCGTGCAAAAAAGAAAGCGGAATATTTCCTTTTCCGAACTTTGAAAGGTGGTAACTTCCGTAACAAGAGAAAGCGCCTAGTAGACTTGGAATTTGTATTCTATACATCAAAATACGCGAGTTCCAACAAAAATGTTTTCTCAAACATGGTGGTGCATGATGAACAATGATGATCATTGTGTGGATGATAATATGTATTTGATAATGTAGATCCCATCTACTATCCATTGGTACTACATATACAAAAATAGTGCAGCGCAACATTGTTCATACAAAATACAAAAAGCAGTCATTAAGCAACAGACGCTACCTCTCAAGATTCGATGAGCACCATTGAATGCAAACAATAAAACAATAAACAATAAAAACGAAACGACTCAAAACTACGATGAACAGCTGGGAGAACTAACATTCAGCTGAAAAAAACTTTTTGAAGAACATTGAAATATAACTTTAAATCATTTGACGTTAGTAATTAATGCCCATTTAGGATCTCAGTAATCTTTGATTTTTCAGGTGTCCACCAAAGGGTTCTAGCAAAATATTGCGATTAGCCAATTTATAGCTAATGCCGCCAGACTTCTCCAATTGTCCATGCCTGAGAGACCTTGTGTCAAGTGGAAGGGTGGCGCTAACTCGCGCTGGCATAGGGTAATTTTTGTGAAAGGTAAAAGTCAGTCCCAACACCAGGATTTTCAGATGTTTAAGGCATGAACATTGCATTTCAGTTATCACGGTTTTTAGTTTCTGAAGATCATCTGAATGACAATGAAATGAAAAGCGATGAAAATGAGTTTCGAGTTAATATCATGGGAAACTTTTTTATTTTATGGGTGATACAATGCTTCATGCCAAGAGTAAGAATGACCTGAATGAGAATACTCTTTCAATGTTCTAGAAGTCAAGAAAATTTTCGTTATGATTTACCAAAATTACTTACTGTCTTCTAGCCAGAGTAAAAGAGACCTTCGCGATTGATACATTAGAAACCCAAAAATGGGGTATTTGGCATGCATACCGAAAATTCGTTTACTGAATATGAAAGAAAAAAACTTGGTTCCATTTTTACTATGAACGTCGCCACAAAGATAGCTGAACATATATTACTGACGTAATTGAAAATCACTCAATTGAGTGAATTTCACTAGCCAGTTAATAAAATCGCTACACCTATTACTATATAAACTATTTTATAGTGGAACAATGTAGCAGTTTTGTGATCTGTTCAGTGAAAATCATACAACAAAGTTTTTATTAATGATATCATCATGAATTTTCCTTAAGTATTGGTCAATTCCATCAGTTATATATTACTAAATTATTCTGACCGATACTTGATGAAAATCCGTATTGAACAGAAAATACTAGTTTCCTGTAAGATTCCCTCTCCTCAAGCATGATGAAAGAAGCTATTGTATTCCGAAACACATCTCACAGTGTTTAAGTGGGAATTGTACAAGACGCTGTAGTTTATAATATATAACATATATTATATTGTTCAAAGAGCGAAAATCTTAGCAATATGTTGTTCACATTTTTATTTCCAATAGAAATATTCCTCATTTTGTTGTCATTTATCCTTAATAATCTACCTAATCCAGTTTGAGGACTGAATCAAGTTATTTAATAATTCTTACTATACATAGAATATTGGATATGTGAACTTTAATGATATGAAAATCATATTGCCTTTTTATATTATCAATCCTATAAAATAAAATGATTTGATGAGTTCAATACTAGTGTGGTTGATTTGCCAGCATAATATGTGATTTTCAATCAAGTCATTCTTACTCTACAAACCCTATGTACCTGATTTCTGTTCCTCACCCTCAACCAAACGTGGCAAATCTGCCGAAAATAGATATATTAAAAACATACACTTTTCAAATTGAAGTAAATATGTGAATATGCACATTAACAAAACGGGAGCATGTCGTTGCACCCAGATTTCGTTACACCCACAGTCTCCGAACATACACGAATTATTCAACTTTTGCAAAATTCATCCTTCTTGTCGATAGACCCACAATGAATGTCTTGGATGTTGGGTTAGGTTAGTTAGGTTTGGTTAGGTTAGTTAGGTTTGGTTGGGTTAATAAAAAATTGTAGAATATTCGGTGAATTTTGCAATAGGCATCATTTGGGTATGTTCGGAGACTGTGGGTAGAACGCAACGCACCCAACCAAACGTAGCAAATCTACCGAAAATATATATATATATATAAATATGTGTGTGTTCGGATAGGTTTCCGCGGTCAGTTCTATCACTGGAAGTTCTAATGAACACTGGACATCAGAAAATAAGGAGTTTCCAGGTAGTTGGAAGTCTCTGTCATCACGTTAATTTAGTCAGGAGGGTTACTTCTCGGGACCTCGTGAATTAGAGGAGTAGCGATGTTTTTAGTGTTTGTAAAGTCTATATTATATTACTATAATTTGGTAATAAGAACATATGATAATGAATGAGTATCCTCTCCATCTAACACCTCCCTCAGTCGAAAACCGCCGAAGGTTCTCAATTGAATAATAACAACTAATACTAGAATTTGGAAGGAATGACTTCCGAATATGCGATGGAGGACTCAGGGTCGTTGAGTTCTCCACGTCTAGAGTTTTGTGGTCGACGTTTCGGCTCCGATTTTGAAGCCATTTTCAAGAGGTTGATGTGACTTCACGCCGAGATCTCAATCTGCCTACTCCTCAGGTGTTGTCACAGGAGAAAGGGTTTGTGATTTAACACTGGGATCTCAATCTGCCTACTCCCCAGGTCTCGTCACGAGTTTTCTCTAAGACCCCAGCGTGAAGTCACATCCATCTCTCGACATTGGATCCAAAATCAGAGCCGAAATGCCGAGCATAAAACTCTAGACGCGGTTCAACCCGACCGCGGAAACCTATCCGAACCCACAAATCATTCATAAATAGTTCCCAATGAATATTTTTTATCTGAAAATGAGACACGAAACAAAATTATTAATTATGAAGTTCTTGCGATGGTATGCTATTGGTTTTTCCACAAATCTTATTGAAATTAATGAGTTTTGTTAGCAGAAGACATATTACCTGAATCAATTCTATTACTCTCTTCATCTGCCCAACCTAGACTTCGTTTTATGGCCATTTTCCACCTAGAGAACTTTATATCTCTCACTGAAAAAAGCAGCATATTACCAAAGAGATGCAGTTTCCCTTATAAACTTACTATCATCGCTTATAATTGGCACAAATACATCGCTCGGAACAGGTTCAATCTTTTCAATATTCCAGACTTCAACACCCTTGGCATTTCCTGCAGCTATAGCCGCTCCTAGAGAGGTTGTTTCCGACATTACTGGCCTTACTGAAAATAGAAATATGAAATCAATTGCCACAATAACCTCACCAAAAAAGTACAACCATTGACGAGATTGTCAGCTACCTCGAATTGGTAGGGCTGATAAATCCCTTGTGAGGCCTAAGGACAGTAATCCACAGTTACTCTCCCATAATTTCCAGATCCAGAATATCACAAAAATATTCTGAATAATCAAAAAAGTTATGTTATAAGTTTTTTTTCTTCCATGATGCGCTCTTGCCCAGTTGATGATTTTTCTATAAAATTGCGATGGCTATGAATCAAATAACTTTAGGCTATTTCTTGAAAAAATGTTCGCTGAAATGTCTTAGATAAGCCCAGAGTAGACAGTGATGTTCTGATCATTTATGCTCATGCAAGGTACTTCAAATGTTATTTTTATTGTAGACATCTTTGGTTTAAGTTTGTGCGAATTTGTCTACCGCAACACCCTATATAAGTTTATCTTCGCATTCCAGATAAAATTACCATGTGATATGATAATTCTAACAATTCTTTGTGTTTTACAATTTTTTGAAAATAGAAGATCTTGATTGAAATATCGAATTCAAAAAGGAACAGTAATAATTACTTGTAATCTTTTTTACTTAGCTGGATCTAAAAGTGGCATCTGTGGAGTTATAATCGTAAAGTGATTTTTAATTACGTTGTCATGGATTTTCATAAAGTATGGCCAAATTCGTCAATTAATAGGCTTACTGGGTCTAAGCAGCATTCTGAAACTATATTGTCATATTTTGCCTAGGAATCGATATTCTGTGAACATATATATTAATTCATTCAACATACAGGCTGATTCACGGTGGATGGCACATTAGACGTTTCTGGTGAACCAGACAACGGATCACTTTGAAAATTTAATGGAGGGCATATTCGGACATTCTCTAGCCAACTAAAATATTTTCGACAATGCGGTGTTGCCGCTTCTATTAGAAAGCAGTAGCAACTTTGATTTTTCAAATGGAACACTCTGTATGTAATATTATTTTTGGAATCTCCAACAATTGCCCGACAACTTTTCTTGATATTTCCCTATACCTATCTGTTACCGTTTTCGAAATAAAAATTAATTTTAATTTTTTTCTTCGAAAATCATGACTTAAAAATGCCGATATCTTTCAGTTAAGAAGTACTATGATATCGAAATTTGGTTGGGAGTTAGGTGATACTTGGACACTTCCCACACGTCAGCCTAATCTCCGTTACTTCAATACAGGGTGGTAAAAAAATACAGTTTTTTCGTTTGCTTGAAAAAGTTGCTGAAATTTGATTATTTTAAATGGAACACCCTGTATATTATTGAAAATTCGGAAAGCTGCTGAAATTTGCTTTCTTTCTATGTATCATACCTATACCTAACTAGTCAAGTTTCGGACTTATGAACATTTATTTGTGAAAATGTCCCCTTCAGAATGGTATTTCCATTCGGTATTTGGTAAGCAGGCCATGATTACTATTTGACAGTAGCGTTGTGACATTCTCCTAATAATATCGACATTTTCGTCACTTCAGAAGTTGCAAATACCTTCAAAACGATGGAACAAAACTATTCAAACGAAGTTCTTATGAATTTGTTTATTATTTTTGGACAGTGTGACAAAATTATCAGCAGAACATATAGAAAGTTCAATGAAATGTATCCGAATCTACCGCCAATGAACCTCAAGAAATTTATACGAATTCAGAACAATTTCAATATGTTTGGATAAACTTTAAAAAAGCACCAAGAAACTTGAAATTGGAAATATTGATATGAATAATTATAAAAAAGTAAAACAATCATGTGGAATATTTCAAAATATGTTCGAATCGCTGGCCGTTCACTTCCAAGCACTTTAAAATGCGGGTGTTGACTGCTTTCGTGGTGGCAGATCTGATTTCATTGGGATCCAAATCTTCAAATGTTTGGGCAATCCTTTCTAACAATTCATCTCTCGAACGCACGGGTATTTTGTAAACTTTTTCTTTAAACATTCCCCACAAATAAAAATCTAATGGATTAAGATCGGGTGATCTCGCTGGCCAATTCCATGGTCCCAAGCGCCTCATCCACCGATCGTCAAATAGTCTATCCAGTTCTGCGCTCACTTCTCTTGTGCAATGTGCAGGAGCTCCGTCTAGTTGGTACCAACAGTTTCGATAATCTTCGAGTGGCAGATTATCCACGAAACTGTCTACAGTATTCTCCAAAATATTCAGGTAGCTTCTGGATGTTAATGACTCCTCGTATATCACGTACCTCAATTTGTTGTCCATCAACATGCAGAAGACATTAAAACTAAATTTTTCTTGAAATCCGGCTTCTTTTGTGACGTGAGGATTTTCACTGGACCAATAATATCGATTTTTTCTATTGAAAATCCCTTCTCTCGAAAATTTCGATTCATCAGTCCAAATGATTTTATTTAAAAACAGTGGATCTTCTTGAATGCGTGTCAACAACATTTCACAAAATTCTACTCTCTGTTGAGGATCTTGAGGCTTCATTGCTTGAATTTTGGTGAATTTATAATCATGCATTTTATGTCTTCGCAAGATTCTTTGAACCGATGAATATTTTATACCCAAATCTTCTTCAGCACTTCTTATCGATGACTCGGGAAATGCGTGAAAATATGCTAAGACATTAATCTGGTTGTCTTCGAAAGTTACGGGTCGAGGCAAGTTTCTTGGTGCTTTTAAAGTTGATCCAAATGCATTGAAATTGTTCTGAATTCGTATAAATTTCTTGAGGTTCATTGGCGGTAGATTCGGATACATTTCATTGAACTTTCTACATGTTCTGCTGATAATTTTATCACACTGTCCAAAAATAATAAACAAATTTATAAGAACTTCGTTTGAATAGTTTTGTTCCATCGTTTTGAAGGTATTTACAACTTCTGAAGTGACGAAAATGTCGATATTATTAGGAGAATGTCACAACGCTACTGTCAAATAGTAATCATGGCCTGCTTACCAAATACCGAATGGAAATACCATTCTGAAGGGACATTTTCACAAATAAATGTTCATAAGTCCGAAACTTGACTAGTTAGGTATAGGTATGATATACATAGAAAGAAAGCAAATTTCAGCAGCTTTCCGAATTTTCAATAATATACAGGGTATTCCATTTAAAATAATCAAATTTCAGCAACTTTTTCAAGCAAACGAAAAAACTGTATTTTTTTACCACCCTGTATTGAAGTAACGGAGATTAGGCTGACGTGTGGGAAGTGTCCAAGTATCACCTAACTCCAAACCAAATTTCGATATCATAGTACTTCTTAACTAAAAGATATCGGCATTTTTAGAAGTCATGATTTTCGAAGAAAAAAATTGAAATTAATTTTTATTTCGAAAACGGTAACAGATAGGTATAGGGAAATATCAAGAAAAGTTGTCGGGCAATTGTTGGAGATTCCAAAAATAATATTATATACAGAGTGTTCCATTTGAAAAATCAAAGTTGCTACTGCTTTCTAATAGAAGCGGCAACACCGCATTGTCGAAAATATTTTAGTTGGCTAGAGAATGTCCGAATATGCCCTCCATTAAATTTTCAAAGTGATCCGTTGTCTGGTTCACCAGAAACGTCTAATGTGCCATCCACCGTGAATCAGCCTGTATAATAAAGTATCTTTTGGTCCAGATGGCATTCCCCCAATCTTTCTATAACACTGCGTTTGTACGTTGACAAGGCCCATCCAGGTCATTTTCAATCTCTCCCTAATTAGTGGAGTTTTCCCAAGTTTCTGGAAAAACAACTACGTCACCCCAATATTCAAAACAGGTAACCGTGAAGATATTGAAAATTACAGAGGAGTATGTATTCAGTCCACTATACCCAAAATGTTAGACAACTTGGTATCGACTTATTTGTCATATCACCTAAAAAACTTAATTATTTCAGAACAACATGGTTTCCAAGCAGGGCTTTCTACAACGACCAATTTAGTATCATACACTGAATTTCTGTTGAGCGCTTTCAAGAAAAGGTCCCAAGTGGATAGTATATATACAGATTTCTCGAAGGCGTTTGATAGGGTTAGTCATAAGGTATTGATTCGAAAACTGTTGGATATGAATATCTCAGTATCAATATCTCATGGTGACAGAGTTTCCTCGCCGATCGGTTTCAATGTGTACGCATTAATAATAATCTTTCATCTGCATTTCCTGTACCATCTGGTGTCCCCCAAGGGTCCCATTGCGGACCGTTACTTTTCAATATCTGTGTAAACGACCTAAATAATTATATTGTTCATTCTAACTTCCTTCTATATGCTGACGATCTAAAAATTTACCGTGAAATCAATAACTCGTTAGACACTCTCCTTTTACAAAGTGATTTAGATAATTTCATTTACAGGACATCTTTGAACATGCTGTATGTTAATGTCGAAAAGTGTTTCTACATTACTTTTCCCGACGGAATATTCAAGTTAACAGTGAATATGCAATCGGTGAGCTCAACTTAGTACAGAAAGTGAATGCTTGAGATCTGGGTATATTGCTAGACTCATCCTTAAATTTTATATTACATATTGAAAATACAGTGAATTCGGCTCTCAAAACCCTCGGCTTTATTACTCGAAACAGCCTCCACTTTTCTCCTGGATCATTAAAGAAACTTAATTTCACATTAGTTCGGCCAATTTTGGACTATGGATCTATAGTATGGTCACCAAGTTATGCCGTTCATAACAATCTCATAGAAAAAGTTCAAAATAAATTTTTCAGAATTTATTCATATCGTAGGAATAAATACACAGTGTTCCACATTAATGCAGACTTGCCCTCGGATCTCAATCTATGCAGTCTTAGTGACCGCAGAAAAATGTTGGATCAGATGTTTCTCTTTAAACTAGTCAATGGGAGTGTTGATTGTTCACGATTACTGAGCCAGTTGAATCTGAATACTTTATCAATAACACGTAATCCTCCTCTGTTCCGAATTCCATTTCACACAACTAATCATGGAATGAACAGTCTTTAACCAGATTACAAAGTGTATATAATGGCATACAAGATAGGGTTGACATATTTTTCCATACACATGCAAATTTCAGGAAGACATTACTTCAGATTTTGTAATTTACTATGTACATAACTTGTGTTTGTTTGTGTGTTTTGTTTTATTCTATGTTACCATTTTTCCATGTTCACATATGTATTGTAATGACTATTTGATAAAATTGGAGTTATCCGTTGAAATAAATGAATAAATAAATATTCGATATCAAGGGTAAACATATCTTACTCTTCCACTCAATCGCAACAACAATATTACAAAAAAATACGGATGTGAAAAAGAAAATTATGCATTATGATAAGATAATTGGTAACACCGAAAAACAGAAATTATTGAATTGAACTGAAAGATACTTGATGAAAATCCATATTCATCAAAAATATCACAGTTTCCTGTACGGTTCTCAGTAACAATGGGTTTACAAAACCCGACCCGTGTTTTGCTATAGAATAACTTCCTGAAGCAACATAAATGAATCACCATCCTATAATACAATATTTAAACCATCACGAAATCGATTTCATGAATGGACTTCACTCTTACATCTTAATTACTATGGAGCTGGAAGGAAATAGTGCAATTTATCTTTTGGATTTGACCGAGGATAAATCACAAAAATGATTTTGCGGTATATCACAAACCGGCCCACACGGGTCATTCACAATTCTTCTTGTCACCCATATCAGCAATAGGTGGCCGCATACAATATTTGCATGTTTTTTTATTGTTCCTTTATAAACATTACATGTTTCTTGGACCAATAAATTTTAACAAAATTGTAAGTAAAGTAAAGCCCTCAAGTAGGTGTATCCAGCATCGAATACTGAGCCGAAGAATTATACAACCTCGATATATTTCGGCGATTCAAGCATAAATATTTCAAGGTTCTCAAAAATAAAGAGCAACACGGCGTTTGGAACGAACGATAAGTGGACACAAATTAAGTGTTGCATAGGTCAGGAGTTTATTATTTGCCATGTGGATCATCACCAATGTTTTATATAGGTCAAGCGGGAAGATCATTCAACATATTTTTAAAAGAACATGGAACTAGTTTTCAAAATGGAAAAACAAGCCTCAATTATGCATCCCACCTATTGATTAATAGAAATTAATGAAGGTAAAAATTCGGAATATTTATTGAATGATCAGAGTGAATCAAATAACTCATTGTTGTTGAATACATTCTCGCCCAGTTGATTAAATCTAGCCCATTCCTAGAACTGATCGCCCTATGCAATAAACCAGTAATTTGAGGCCCAAACATTACTAGGATCAATTAATTGCGGGTTGATTGTCGGACTTTTGTTACAGAGGATTTCAGACCTACTATGGTTTAAATTAAGATGTCTAGAAAGATGGTGCTGGGACCGATGCGATATTGTTTAGAATTTTATGACGACACTTTTCTGTCATTAGTGTCATTTTTACGTATCGTGGTGTGTTTCTCAATTTCATCGCTAGTTGACGCTAATTGGAAGTGCATAGTCAACCGATCGATCGACAAACTATATTCTTTGATTCGAGCGGTCAACAAAATGAGCAAAATCTAATGTCATACTCATAAAAAACAAAATCGAATGAAAGGAACACAATTAGAGGGAATTCGGCCAGTATTCTAAACAAATAATATAGGTTGTTGATCAGTCAGCGTCCAAAAGCAAAAGTATAGCCAGCCGTCAGGTCGGCCGTTTATACATTTTGCAAACGCCATCTGAACTGATGTCGAAAAGCCATGATGCTTATTATCATAGTAGGCATGTGTCGCCAAGTATACCCCAAACATGCCCAGGTATAACTCAGTACACCATCCTCCTAGACATCTTAGTCTTAGTTTAAATATTGTAATGAAGGATAGTAATTTATTTATCCTAGTTTAATGAGCTATCGTATAGCAAGACAAGTGCTGTGGTTTTGAAACTCTTTGAAAGTGAGAATCATACCGAAAACTGTGATATTTTTTTTTTATAATCACTATTATTGATTTCGTTTCATTCAAATGAAGTTTATATCTTCACAACACTCATAGAGTTTTTTGATTATAAATCAATTAAAAGTATGCCGCTTATGCTTTCGATTATTCAATAACTTTCTCACCTACTGGTATTCCACAGTAATCTGCTTGCATCTGCATCAAATAATCGTTGACTGTCATACCACCATCAACCAACAGTTTTGTTAAGGGACTGCCACAGTCCAAAGCCATTGATTCCAGTACATCCCTAACTTGGAAACAAACACTTTCCAATGCTGCCTTTATCAAATGACTGGGCTTGGTTTCTTCTGTTAATCCACATATCACACTGGAAGCATTTCAAATGATGATAACAAAATGTCTAAAAGATTGACAAACCAAAAATTCTTTGGAGTGAAAAGTTATATTATAAATGCCAATAATAGTTCAGAAAATGAAGCATTTTGGCTCGCAATTTGTTCGTCCACCATGGATTTACCTGAAATTTTCACAGAAGGTAGGGAATAGCTCAAAGATAATTTTCTATATCATGAGGCTGTACGCTAGAGCCTTGGGGGTGGTTGCCACCACATCTCGGGGGTGGAAATTTTTTATTACATTTTAACTGTAGGAATCAACGGAAAAAGTGATTCTAAGAAAAAAGTGTTCCATACGATTTTTTCGTGAAAGTACAATTTTTTGAGTTATTCGAAGTAACAGTTTTTCGACGAAAAAATCGACTTTTTAAATGTTTTTTTGCAAATAACTCTAAAATTATGCATTTTATCGAAAAAAGTGTGGAGAGGCAAATTGTAGCTTTTGAAAAAACAAAAACAATGCTCCCTTTATAATTTTCCTACGATACATACGAACTGAGATTCAGCAAATTAATGCTTAGCTTTTTTCGTCAATTGTATAAATTGGAAGATTTAAAGCGAAATAACGAGAAAAATTTGCATTTAACGAAGAAAGCTCATAGAATCTCTTTTAAAGTATTTGATGAGAGCTTTCAAACAAATGAAAAAAATGTCTTTCCTTGCATGAAAATAAGATCGGTACCCGCTTTTTTCTACGAAAAAAATCTGTGAAAACAACCTCCAAAGTACCCCCTAACTAAAATTGATCGCCACCCTTCTGTGATTCTCTTTATATATGTACTATTAATACACCCACGAAGTTTAACCAATTCAAAATGTCTAATTTTAGAAAAATTAGAGTTTAAAGGGAAAACGATTTTTTCAATTTCGTATTTTTAAACCTTTTCTTATAAATATCTCTCAAAATACTAAAGATACGAAAAAAACGATATTGTACTAAATTGTAGCTTTTTCAATGACAAAAATTTACCAGTGTGTAGATTTTTTGTAAAGTGAATATTCGGCGAGATATAGCCGTTTAACACCTACATTTACGATCGAACATCACCTTAGTAGAGCGCTTTAAACTCTCCCCATTTGAAAATTAAGGGATCTCAAGTAATTTTATTCACATAGTCTCAAAGATCTTGAAAAGCTCTACAAAATCGTTTGTGAAAAAAATTTTCTATCACCTAAAATGAAGGAGCTATGTTTGAAAAACCGATCATTTTTGTTTTTGAAAAATTTGAATTACCCGCTTTGGAGCGTAGTAAACTACATAACCGGTATATTCGGCCGTTATACGATATATGTTCCACTTTTTCCATTCATATTGGAAGACAGGGGAGAAGAAAAATCTGCTCGCGTGTGTGAGTTTATATTTCGTTGATTTCTCACCAGTGTATTCTAAAGTTGGAAGACATATTATAAAAATTTCAATGTTTTCAAGGGTAGCTTATAACATGGGTAGGTTGAAAGAATATGAAATTAAGCTTGAAACAATCATTATTTAACTATTTTTACCCATATTTAAGGTTTTTAATGTTATTTTATAATTTTCGACAATTAGGGGTAGCTTTCACCCTAAAAAACGAAAAGCGTACAACGGCACAATATAAAAAATGAACTAGAGGGTGTAATAAGCCTAATCCCAAGTTTTTGTACAAGTCGGTGCTGGACGAAAAAATTGCTAGGTTTTACCATTTTTTAGCTTCATTTTCTGAACTATAAGTATTTGTGGTAATTTTAACAATTCATTTTTGAATACTTGTGTACTTATATTGAGCTACTAAATTCTTAAGCATACCTCCTTGCATCTTTTCTCCAATATGGTGCATACAATCCAGAAAAAGCAGGTACAAAATAAACTTCACCATGCTCATCAGCAGTTAGGGCCAATTCTGATGACTCAGTAACATCTTTTAAGATGTTAAGGTTGTCACGCAACCATTTTAGTGAAACTCCTGAAAAAAACAGAAACTTAAAAAAAAATCTGAAGTTTAAGCAATTGGGTATATCTGCTCCTCAAGAAATTTGAGTAGTGCAAGAAAAATTCAATCTTTTGAGATTTTTTGAATCATTAAACCAACCTGCTATTGCAACTGATCCTTCCAGTGCATAAGTAGGTTTTTTGTCAGGTCCAAGTTGGTATCCAACAGTAGTTAATAAACCATGACTAGATCGCACTATCTAAAAAAGAATAGTCTTGACACATTTCTAATAATAATAAAAGATTCAAATTATCAAAATGAAACCTACAAAATATAGAACTCACATAGGTACCAGTGTTGTAGAGAATAAAGCAACCTGTTCCATATGTGCTCTTTGCTTGACCAATATTGAAGCACATTTGACCAACTAATGCTGCTTGCTGGTCTCCTAAAATCTAAATAATTCATAATACAGGATTAAAGCAAATTATTCAACTTCAACTCATGATTATTGCATAATGTAACTATAGAGTTTATTCTCTTTTGAAAGAAGTTCACTTACACCAGCTATGGGGACTCCTGCCAATTTGGTTACGTCATAAATGTATCCATATATTTCAGAAGAACTCCTTATTTGTGGAAGAATGTTCATGGGAATGTCAAATACTTTACATAGTTGCGGATCCCATTGTAATGTTTCTATATTCATGAGCATGGTTCTGGATGCATTTGTTACATCTGTTATATGCAAACCACCTTGAGTACCACCAGTTAGATTCTGAAAAAAGTATGTGAATGAAACTGAAAAGTCTAAGTCCTATTGAGAAATACCCAAACAAGCCATGTATCAATAGTCCCAAACAAGCAACGTCCCTCTTCCATTGCTTCTTTAACACCCTTTACATTATCTATCATCCACTTGATCTTCAGTGCGCTAAAGTATGGACTGACTGGTAACCCACACATATTCTGTAGAAAATTCAGGGGATGTTTTCCATGTTCAAGAATATCATCTACTGTAGTAGATGTTCGCATGTCCATCCAGACTGAAATTACAAACAAAAAATCAAATACAATCATTAAATGTAGGTATGAACAACATTATCTTATAATGATTCACAAAAAACAATTATTTATTGAGACTTGAGTAACCTATCTGGACAAGAGGACCAAGGCTCACTAGCTCTGGTTCCACTCAGAGTCAACTTTCAGTTTTGACTGAAGATAAACACCGAGAAGCAATAGTTTGAGTGAAAAATCATTACCTAGTGCATTATACAGTGGCCTTCCTGTAGAAGAATCCCACAGCACTGTTGTTTCTCTTTGATTTGTTATTCCAATTGCTACAATATCCTGATAATCAATATTTAATTTTGTTAAATTATCACAGGTTACATCTATAGTTTCTTTCACAGCATGTAATATTATCATTGGATCCTGTTCGAACCAACCTTCTTTCTGTACAATGAAAGGAACTTCAAGCTGATGATAGGTTAGAACTTCTGCCGTTTTGGAAGCAAATACCTGAAAAATCAGAAATTATTCTGGAACAAAATGTTGTAATCAATTGGTACTTGCCAGAAATCTAGTACTAGAAGTTCCTTCATCTATGGAACCAATCAATGGTCCGTATTTAATTCTTGTATCCACCATTTGAGACATTTTGAGAGCTGAAAAAATGATTTGTCATGCCATATTCATATTCAAGATACGAATTAATTAATTTCAATTCCCTCTTAATCAATCGGACGCGACGACACTGTTTGCATAGACATGTATATATTATAGAATAGACTGTCAGCTGCCATGTTAATGAAAGAAACTGTTTATCAGCGTCATCTATGGAACGGAAGACACTAGAAGAATAGGTCTTCTTCTTTTTCGGTGAAAGCCATCAATTTGCTAAAACTTCGAAGGGATCGCCATCTATATATTTTTTTTGAACTAACCGGACGGTGAACAACAAATATTATTTCTATGGAGTCTTATGAGTGTTGGATTTAAAATTATTATTTTGGAAATATTTATAACTTAATACAGTACAGAAGTGTGAATAGTGAAATGATTATGAAGTGTTGTTATGGTTTACAATCCAAAATGTAGCGAATTCATTGAAGTATTCCTACAAAATCGAGAAAAATGTCCTCGGTGTCTGAGTGCTCATTATATAATACTAGTACTATTTCACTACATAAATTCCCCATTAACGAAAAAAAGCTTTGTCTCAGGAAAAAGAATATATTGAAAATTAGTAAACCAATAACTAAAAATATGTTTGTAAGTAGCCGCCACTTTCTAGAGCGTCTGAAATTAAAGTTTAGTGGACGTTTCAGTTCCCACTTTGAAGCCATTTTCAAGACTATAATATTTATTAATATATAGTTAAAGCAAAGTATGATTACATTTATGTAAATAAATCATAGCCCCTAGTCTGTTTTTTAACCTTTCACACTATCCCCGAATTAGTAGCATAACTGCCAATTGTATCTCCTTGGTTAGACATATTTTTTTAAAAGCATGATTCATTCATGATTGGTAAGATTGGAACCTTTGGTGTGAGATCAGTTACTCTAACAGTTGATATTATTAATTTTCTTCTGGAAATGATAACCTTGTCAAAGAATTGAATAGTTAGTCGAGTGATATCAGTTCAGCGTTAGGGTTGTTGATCTCCACGTTAGAAGTGGAGTACCCAACCTATTTCTTCAGCTTTTTCTTTTGAAGAAACCTTATGTTCTGTAAGTTTTCTTCAAAATACTCGGTAGTGAATTATACAATGTTAAAGTACAGAAAAAGGTTTTGTAGCAAAACAAAAATCAGGTTTTTCTCATGATTTATTTGAATAGTAAAAATAAAACATTTTGTTGAAACACTATTCGGTGACATGTTGTATTAAATTTGATATATTGATCCTTCATTTATCACAAAAAGCTAATTACATGCAAAAATTTCTTGATAATCAACTCTCACTTCTATATATTTAGGAAATGACATTACCTACTCAATAACAAAATAATATAAGGGTTGCAATATGTTTGCAGAGCCCAGATAAATCCGCTTTGCAGAAACATTGGCATTTCCATTCCTCATCAGCCAGCAATATATTGATTTCATGCGGATGCTCTACTAAAGCTAAATGTTCGCAAACATAAGCTCCTTATTTTTATGGTTACTTTCTTCCACTCCCTATGCAATGATATGCCCTGCTTTGAACACAGCTCCACCCTCTTTCAACGGTCTAGTTCTGCTTTCCACGTAATCCAGAATATTACGTAGCTCCAATTCTATAAGATATTTTGATCTGGAATGTAGGTTTGTGAAGTAGTTCAAATTATAACACGAGTAAAAATAAGGCTGTAATACTAGCCAAACATGTAACTTCCTCAGCACACAAAGCAACTGAAGACGTTTAAACAGTAATTTTCACTTAACAAGGCCTCAAGAATGCAAAACATGAACTAATAGTACCATTACTTCAAATGACCAAAATTTGTTGTTCACCGTAAAGTGAAGCCATCTTGGATTTAGCAACGCCATCTATCGGTTGACGATTTTCGCCTATAGCCTATAACTTCGAAGTGATCGCCATCTATATATATTTTTTTGAACTAACCGGACGGTGAACAAAATATATTCTACGGAGTCTTATGAGTGTTGGATTTGAAATTATTATTTTGGAAATATTTATAACTTAATACAGTTCAGAAGTGCGAAGTGTAATACTAGTACTATTTCACTACATCAATTCCCCATTAACGACAAAAAGGTTTGTCTCAGGAAGAAAAATATATTGAAAATTAGGAAACCAATAACTAAAAATATGTTTGTAAGTAGCCTCCACTTTCTAGAGCGTCTGAAAATAAAGTTTAGTAGACGTTTCAGTTCCCACTTTGAAGCCAGTTTCAAGACTTTATAATATAATATTTATTAATATATAGTTAAAGAAAAGTATGATTACATTTATATGTGAATAAATCATAGTTTTCTAGTCTTTTGTTTATCCTTTCACACTATCCCCCAACTAGTCAGTAGAATAACTGCCAAGAAAAAATTGTATCTCCTTGGTTAGACACATTTTTTAAAGCATGATTAATTCATGATTGGTAAGATTGGAACCTTTGGTGAGAGATCAGTTACCCCAACATCAAACTAATATCACTTGATATTATCACTTTTCTTCTGAAAATGATAACCTTGTTAACGAATTGAATAGTTAGTGGAGTGATATCAGTTCAGCGATAGGGTTGTCGATCTCTATAAATCAATGCTTCATTCCACTGATTCATTGGCATCCATTGCTTCAACTCTTCGAAAAACAAGTTTGGCGCGTTGGAAGTGGAGTACCCAACCTATTTCTTCAGCTTTTTCTTTTGAAGAAACCTTATGTTCTATGAAGTTTCCTCAAAATACTCAGTAATATATCTCATGAATTATACAATGTACAGAAAAAGGTTTTGTAGCAACACAAAAATCAGGTTTTTCTCATGATTTATTCGAATAGTGAAAATAAAGCATTTGTTGAAATACTAATCGGTGACATGTTTTATTGAATCTGACATATTGATCCTTTATTAAGCACAAAAGGCTTATTACATGTGAAAATTTCATGAAAATCAACTTTTACTTCTATATAATATTTAGGAAATGACATTACCTACTTATTAACATAATATAAGGGTTGCAATATGTTTGCAGAACCCAGATAAACCCTCTTTGCAGGAACATTGGCACTTTCATCCCTCATTAGCCAGCAATATATTGATTTCGTCTAGATGCTCTACTAAAGCTGGTGTTTGCAAACATAAGCTCCGTATTTTTCATGGTTACTTTCTTCCACTCCACATGCAATGATATGCCCCGCTTTGAACACAGCTTCACCCTCTTTCAACGGTCTAGTTCTGCTTCCCACGTAATCCAGAATACTACGTAGCTCCAATTCTATAATAGACATTTTTATCTGGAATGTAGGTAGGTGAAGTAGTTCAAATTATAACACACGAGTAAAATGAGGCTGTAATACTAGCCAAACATGAAAAAAATATAATATTAATAAAGATAGCAATTATTCTCGAGGAATTTTTACGAAACGAGCCACGTCAGCGGCGAGGAAGTAATAAAACGAGAGAATAATAGTCATTATTTACGACTGATTTATTTATCAAAACTGCTTTGCCAAAGCGGAACAACTGTCTTGGAATATAGTTCTCATGTATGGAGCTCGGCACCAAAACATTCATTGAAGCTTCATGATTCTATTCAGAGAAAGGCAATCCGTCTTGTTGGTGATTCGTCGCTCACAGTCTCGCTCACTTCATTGGAGCATCGTAGAAGGGTCGGACACTTGTCTCTCTTCCATAGATATTTTCACGGTCGGTGCTCTTCTGAATTGTTATCAATCGTTCCACCCTTGGCAATATCTGCACTGATGACTACAGAATTTGTTGTGAGGTTGAAGACCTGTCGAACTTCTCGTGTTTAGGTATCTTTTTTCAATAGAACAGCTGAACTTTGAATGTTAATTCGTATCTCCTGTCCCTTATATCACACGGTGAAATAATGAATATTACAGGGCTTTCTTTCCGTGTGAATCTGCATGTAAAAAACATCTGCGGAATTTCATAATTAAAGAAAAATATTAGTGTTTTACAAGTTTTTTGATATAGAAGATAAAAATAAAACAAAATTATCGAAGCACTAAACACAAAATAGTCAATGGGCACCACTTACTAAGCTTCAGTAGTGACGTGGCTTCCAAATAGTCAGTTGAACAAATTTTTTTCAAAATATCGAGTATTAGTTTCAGATGAATGTGGAACTCAGTTCATGATTTATTTTTATTTATTTCAAAAATCAAAATATCTTTTATTACTACGACACTTAACTTTCTTTTATCACTTGTCCATATTTTGTTCATTTCAGAAAAAACTCATTATTATTGTGTTACAAATCATCACGTTGCGTAACACGATCCTAGTTTAGTCAGACTTGAATTAAAACAAAACCAGTGCTGTCGTGATACTGACTGAGTACTGAGTCCAGGACACGAGTACTTGTACTCATATCAGGTCTGTTCTCTTTCTCATGGAAAATGGTTCGGGATAATAAGTTCAAAGCAGATGGACAGTTGCAATGCTACAATTTTCACCCTATGCTATTTTCAGTAGTGAAATGGGCGACTACTTTTGACTGGTCCAAAACCGTCCTTCATCGAGAACACGATTAAGTATATTGTCAGAATTGTTTTGTAGTAGTACCACAGTAATAAATTAATATTTTTCTTCTCGAATAGAACTATCTGGTAAGAGCGATAAGGCTTTTCTGGATAAGCATGCCATAGAATAATATGAAATCTGCCGTCCGTGCGAGGCGTCATGCCATACCACGAATTTCGAAGGGGAAAATACATTTTGAGTTAGTTTGCAAAATCGGGAATATGGTGGCCTCCTGGGGACAGCGGGACAGACTGCCTGAAAGCGGCACTACTCCGCTCAAGGCGGGACGGATGGTCACGTTAATTATGCATTATCCACTAAATTATGCACTATTCAATGAATAAACCTGGCTTTAGTGTCATAGCTGGTGTGTTGAAAGACTGTTCTTTCAATCTGCTGAAGGATTCCATTATCGGGGCAATCTTACAGAACCTAGAAAAAACTATATCAAAATACTTGGGCATGTTCAGCAATAATATGTGTTCTAATGTAGCCAAAGACTTCAAATTCTTCAACGTTTCGGGTACAATGATTCCAGTTCGAGCCAGGATCAAATATAAAAAACAAATTTTTTTTTAGGGTCCTTGCCTCCACCCTGATTACATCAAATACAGATTCACAACTTTTCTGGATAACTTGATTTTGTTTTTCAGCGAGAAATGAAGTTATCTATGGAAAATCAATGATATACATGTATTCTCTTGACATTCATAGAAAAAACTGCACAATATTTTTTTGGCAATGTGTGCTGTCGGTGATACTTAACTCACGGATTCATTAACTTCTATGTAATTGAGAAAGTCGGAGATTGATCAATTCTCTATCGAATATTATATCATCTTCACTCTCCTGATATTTCATAAGACGTCCATTCCTAGACCTTCCTGTCACATTTTGTAGAGATGGAGATTGGCATCATCTTTTCATTGCAAACGAATTCAATTCATTTCAAATTAATTGAATTCACAATTCAGTCCAACTCCGAATTGTAGTAATATTTGTCGCTATTATAAGGTACGCGTCCATAGGTACGCATCGTACGGATCGTACGAAACGGATTTTAGAATTATTAGTATAGTAATAAGGTATACATATGCGTCCACTGACCGGCAGCGGACGGATCGCACGTATCGGTCCGTCGGTAATGCCGATGAAATTTATCGAAGGGGCAACTTTTCCGACTGGTGCGGATGACGACATGCAGATTGCCGATAAGTGGACGCATGTCACAATAGGTAGTCACTGGTCGCCTCACAGATCATTTGAAATTTGTTACATTTCGGCACTAAGTACACACACGTGCTTTAATTATATTTGTTATTACGCATATCATGGAGCAAATCAGTGAATAGTGTATGATATTCTCCAAATTGTGATCTTTTTTTGAATATGTCATGTATCCACAATCTATGTCTTCTCTTATTTCCCCTCCTTTCTTCTTCATCTAATAACAAAGCAATAATGACAAGTTCTTCATCACTTTCCATGATCGGAAACATTACACACTGTAATGTTTCCGATCGTCTACTCACTACGAAAATGCGAATGTTACTTGAAAGCCGACCGTCGCATCGGCAATCCGATCGCTACGGATACAGTGGACGCACTACCACAAATTGATCCGTTTCATACGATCCGTACGATACGTACGATGCGTACCTATGGACGCTTACCTTTAGAAAGTAGATTTTTTTCGATTTTATCTTGACACAGTCCCCCTCCCGTATGACGACTAACGTTCAGAAGTGAAAAGTTATGCGGGCTGATATAACGTATGATTCCTAGTAAGGGAGATGATGTTAAATTTTATCCAAGCTTCATCGCCCACCCACTGTTATGTGTATTGTTATTCATACTGTGAAAGTGAAATGAGATCACCTAGGATATGTATATTGACTGGGATGTCAATTGGTAATGTCATAAATTGTGAAATAGATTTAGAGTTATATATTTCGCAGTTTTACTCTATAACATGGCGCAGTCGTAAAACTAGATAGTTCATTATAACAGTACTGAAGAGAATAAGTAAAATGGAGTTTTTGAAGCAACCGAATGCGATGTCGATGGAAGGAGATGTTACGAAGAACTGGAAAAAATTCAAGCAGAACTTTGAAATCTATCTATTAGCAACAGGAGGAGTGGGAAGAGACAAAAAAGTACAAGCAGCTGTATTTTTACATTGTATTGGAGATGAAGTAACAGATATATTAGATACATTGAACATTTCGGAATCTGACAAAGAAGATAAAGACAAATTAATTAAAGCTCTCGAAGCCTATTTTGTACCGAAAACAAACGTTAGTGTGGAACGGCATAAATTCAATACCAGGATTCAAGGAGCAAGTGAAAAATTTGACACATTTTTGACGGCACTGAAGGGAATTGCAAACTCCTGTGATTTTGGGCATCTGAAGGATAGCCTAATTTGCGACAGAATAGTATGTGGACTTCATGAATCAAAAATGAAAACCAGATTACTTCAAGAAGATAATTTGACTCTGGAGAAAGCTATCAGAATATGTAAAGCTGCAGAACTTGCCGAAGAACACGTGAATAATTTAGAAAAGTCCGAACAAACGTATAATATGAACAGCTTGAAACAAGAAGATCAACAAATTGGTGACAGCAAAATACATCCTGATCCTGAGCGAATGGAAAGAAAGTTCAATAGTTATGGGAATCCTGCACCTTCGAGAAACAGCCGCTTCAGGGACTTCCACAATCGTAGAACGGTAGAAAGAAACCAAAGAGAAGCCAAGGGGAATTCGATGTCAACGTGTAGACGATGTGGTTATGATTTAGGAGCTCGATATCACAATTGTCCAGCAATTGGTAAAAGATGTGTAGTTTGTAACAATTTTAATCATTTTGCGAAAGTTTGTAGAAATTCAAAGGTTCAGTTGAATAATGTAATATGCGATACTGGCAATAATAATTCTGATTGTTATTCTGATGCTGATTTCATACTGGGTGTTGTTCAAAATTCTCAATTATCTGATGAATGGATTGAAAATATTTATATACCAGAAATAAACAGTTTTTTACAATTCAAGTTAGATACAGGGGCTCAAATAAATGCTATACCACAATCCATTTATAAAACATTAAGAATTAGTAAAGAGTTGTTACCTTGTTCTTACAATTTGACCAATTATTCAGGAAGTAAAATCAATGTTGTTGGCAAGTGTGATTTGAAGGTTTTATATAAAAGTCAGATTCATGTATTAGAATTCGTCATTGTTGAGACAATTACTGATGGTTCCCCAATATTAGGAATTCAATCTATTCAGAAACTTGGTTTATTGAAGAGAATATGTAAAATTGAAAACGGGTCTGCTTTAGTTGATTCTTACAAAGATGTGTTCTCTGGGTTGGGAAAAATTAATATTGCTCCAGTTGATTTTAAATTGAAAGATGGATATGAAACATGTGTTATTCAGGCTAGGAAAATTCCTTTTCAAATCAGAGAAAAAGTAAGGGATGAATTGAATAGAATGTGCTCTGATGGGATAATTGAAAATGTTACAGAGCCTACTGAGTTTGTAAATCCTATTACAATCGTAAGAAAACCAAGTGGGGATATCCGAATATGTTTAGATCCACAAATTTTGAATAAAAATTTATTGAGGGAATACTATGAGTTACCAACTTTTGAAGATATCACTCATGATATGGCTGGGGCTGGTTATTTCTCCACTTTAGATGCTTTCAAGGGATTTTGGCAAATAGAATTGACAGAGAATGCTTCGAAAATGACAACTTTTGCTACACCATTTGGAAGATTTTGCTTTAAACGTTTACCATTTGGCATATCGGTAGCACCTGAAATATTTCACAGAGTGTTCACGGAAGTATTTGAGGGAATTCCAAACATTAAAATTTATATTGATGATATAATCATATTCACCCAAACAAAAGATGAACATTATAATATTTTAAAGGCTCTTCTACAGCGAGCAAGAGAAAGAGGTGTGAAATTCAATTGGGACAAATGCAAATTTTTTTTAGAGGAAGTAAAATATGTCGGGCATATAATTTCAAAAGAGGGAATACGAATTGATCCAGATAAAGTGCATGCAATAAGACAATTACAGGTTCCGAGTAATGCTAAAGAGTTGAGTAGGTTTTTAGGAATGATCACATATGTATCTAAATTTTTGCCAAATCTCAGTAAATTAACAGCGAAGTTGAGAGAGTTAATGAAAAAGAATTCAATATGGATTTGGACAAGAACGCACGATGACGAATTCAATAAACTAAAAAAAATTTTGATGGAAACTCCTGTTCTTCAACATTATAATGATAAATTACCAATTGTTTTATCTGTTGATAGCTCAAAAGACGGTTTGGGAGCAGTTATTCTTCAGAATAATGCTCCAGTGGCATATGCATCAAAATGTCTTACTGAGGCACAAAAGAATTATGCTCAAATTGAAAAAGAAACTTTAGCAATTGCTTTCGGATGTCAACGTTTCCATCAATATTTATACGGAAAAAAATTTATTGTGGAGAGTGATCATAAGCCACTGGAGACTATTTTCAGGAAACCTCTCAACAAATGTCCATTGAGACTTGAAAGGTTACGAATTAATTTACAATGCTATGATTTTGAAGTAAAATATAAACCAGGTGTGCAGATGTATTTTGCAGATGCTCTCTCGAGGGCTAGTGTTGATGATCACTCTTTCAATATAGATGAATCGGTCATGAATGCTCACCTTCACTTAATACACTTGGATAATGTTGTGAGTAATAAAAAATTTTATGAAATAGGAAATGAAACAGAAAAAGATGAACAATTACAAATATTATTGAAATATATCAAGAATGGTTGGCCTAATGATAAACGTAAAGTTGAAGAGCTTGTAAGGTGTTTCTGGAATTTCAAAGATCAATTAGTTGAAATTGATAATGTCATATATAAGGGGTGTCAAATAGTCATACCAAGTATCATGAGGAAAGAAATGATTGACAGATTACACTTCACCCACATGGGTATTGAAAAAACAAAATTGAGAGCTAAGGAATTAATATTTTGGCCATTTATGGATAAAGAAATTGAAGATGTAGTAAATAATTGTAGGACTTGTATGACATTTCAAAGAAAAAATCAGAAGGAACCATTAATTATAAGAGAAACAGCTGATAGGCCTTGGGAAATTATCGCTGCAGATTTGTTTTATTTTCGCGATCAAACTTATCTCCTAGTAGTAGATACTTATTCCAAATTTCCCGAAATATGTATTTTACATGATAGTACGAGTAAAGGTGTAGTTTTGAAAATGAAAGAAATTTTGGCCAGACATGGAAAACCCGATGTATTATGTAGTGATGGGGGTCCCCAATTCCGAGGTATTGAATTTCAGAATTTCATGAGTAGTTGGGGCATTTTACATCAAATATCTAGTCCAAATTATCCACAATCGAATGGATTCATTGAGAGGCAAGTCCAAACTATAAAGAATTTGATGAAAAAATGCCATCACGAAAAAAATGATTTATATCTAGCATTATTAGAATACAGAAACACACCAATTGATAGGAATTTACTTTCACCATCTCAACTTCTTTTCAGTAGAAGGTTAAAAGGTCATATTCCTACCAATCCTATTTTATTGAAACCAAATGTAATTGATCAAAATTTATGGAAGAGAAGGATAATGGACAATAACTTTCGGTCCAAATCGTTTTATGATAGATCTGCAAAAAATTTGGATGTTTTAAAAAAAAATGATCATGTCGTTGTTTTGCATAATAATATTTGGGAACCAGCCGTAATTGTGGATATAGATCGAAATAGACCCAGAACCTATAAGGTAAAAATGAGTAAAACAGGAAGAGTTTTGTTCAGAAATAGGCGTTTTTTAAAAAAAATATATAGAAACTGTTCTTACCACAATTTTGATACGTGTGTTCATTCTGATGATAGTTTTCAATCTGAATACGATGAATCGAATGATGAATATGTGGAAATTGAAAATGACAATACTGATGAAAATGCCGAAAGAGAGTTCATTGAAACATCTAGCTTGCCCAACAATGATGAAAGGGGAGATCAGAGTTCACAAAGTGATTTTGAATCAAGAGGGAGGAAGAGTATAAACTATAATAATAATGAAGGAAGTTATTTCACCCGAGTAGGAAGAGAAATTAAAAAGCCATCGTACTTAGAGAATTATTATTGTTGAGTATATTCATCTATTTTTGTTATCAGATATATATTATTTGAAGAGGGAGATGTTATGTGTATTGTTATTCATACTGTGAAAGTGAAATGAGATCACCTAGGATATGTATATTGACTGGGATGTCAATTGGTAATGTCATAAATTGTGAAATAGATTTAGAGTTATATATTTCGCAGTTTTACTCTATAACACCCACATCGCGTAGCCGCTCATAACGTTGCTCGACCTCGGATATTCGACGGGACTTGACTGAACCTACTAGTAGTACGACATCAAACTCAAATTTCTAGATACATTCATAAGTAGACAAATACATTGATGACATGGTGCCACAATGAATTGACAAAAATCATACGTACAGCTTGTCCAATCCATCTTGGCATAGAAATAATAACTTATGTGAAATGATTTTTTTTGGAAAATTAATTACCTTACATTATTTCAATAAAGAAATCAAAAAAATTATTCAGTCTCTTTTCCAGTTTGTTAATGAAAAACGTTATGGTGCAGCGAATGGAGGAGAAATGAGATAAATAAGATACATCTTACCAGCCAGAATATCTGCCTTTGTTTAAGGAATATACAAACTAATTAAAATGAAAAGAGTAGTAACTAATTGATATATTTGCGTGCACTTTTCGTGTGAAACCCCTTTATCAATTCATTTGGCTACTCATCAATGTCTGTAGAAATTTTTGTCCGATTATTATTATCTACGTGATGAACGTAGTGATTCTGCAGCGGGATGTTAGACTCTAGCTCTCCACTAGGCATCGTTTCTGAGGGCAGTATTTCCGAAAGTAAGGAGAGCTACGTACGATTTTCGAAAACAGATATAAAATTACAACTCAAAACCTCAACAAGTATCAATAATAAACTCTTAGTTGTCAAATCACTCCAAAACTTCTACTGAATGAACATAGAACGCTCAAGGTGAATCAACTTTCACTAATAAAATCAGATGACGTGCTATTATTACTTTTGACTCAAAACAAAACAGTTCCCACCATTTGATTCCAATCATTTCTTTACAGAAATCAGATATCTGTATTTTAGAGTGAATTTACATTGCTAGAACAAATATTTCAATGACTCTATCACAAATAAAGACCAAATATTGTCGATCACAAATAATCACCTAGTAGAAATCGAATCCAACAAATAGTTCAATGAAATTCAATCCCATTGCAAACGAAATTCTTTCCAAATTCGCAAGTGATTGTGAACGAACCTCACTACTTCCTGTAAAATTAGTTGGATAATTTCTATTGGAAATTTTGGCAACAAATTCATCTGTAAGTGATCCCTCACAAAATTCACCGTAAATATCATTTACAGTGATAATTCGAGACATTATTGACTAATGTCATTTTCGACATCTTTGAAATTCGACATAAGCTCTACATTTCTTGGTCATATGGCCATATCACTCGAGATGAGTGAAACAATATCCTTTTTAGGAACAATGTTCCTTTTTTCGGAAAGAGACATACCTTGTGCTTTTATACACTCAAAACTTTTGTTTCATGTCACCATAAAGGATACACAACAGGACAGACACATGTTACTTGTCGAGAGTTCGGATGTAGTGATATTTTTTTCATTCTGATTGAATTTCTCTTCACACTCTTGCGTTGTTTTCGACTCTATTCCTGATGCTGTCTTCGACTTTTCTCCTTCATTTTTAAACGCTACTATTATAAAACAGATCAACTTCTCTAGTTTATCCTGGTAGTTCATAGCTGCTGTATCTGTCGAATAGGATCTCTGTCACACCCTAAGCATATCTTCTGGAAGAATGCAATAACGAAAACAAGGTTGTCAATTGGCATTTCAATTTATCGCATGAAGACTGCAGAGGCACCTTTGTTGACGTCACTAATCCCAATAACTCTCGAACATACAAAGCAATGAAGAATTCTTCGCGTCCAAATCTTGATTTCGAAGCGTCAATTGCCTTTGGATAGTTTGCTGATAGTTCCGCGAGTAAAACTGTAATCATTTCCTCCAACAAGTGGATCTCCATCCTATACTCGTCGGCATCTTTGCAATCAGCTTCTATTTCCACATCACTAGCTACTTCTAACATGGAGTTGAAACCACCTTGTCAAGAGCTCAAATCCGTACAGCTTATCCAATCCATCTTGGCACAGAACGAATGATGTATATGTTCAGTAATCTCTGTGAAGAGTTAGATAAAAATCACCTATTATACGTGTTCATTGTGTTGAAATTCATTCCTAGTTGGTGTTTTTTCTTTCGTCATGGTCTGCACTACCAGTGTGCAACTGGAAAAGTAGCTGAATTTGTGCCAGGATGTCGTTTAATCCCATATTATGGTTTCTTGGTTTCAAAATGATCATTTCGCAACTTCTTGTACTTTTTATTTTCCTCTGTTCAATTTTGAAGTATACAGCGTCAAAATGTACTAATCAATTCATAATAATCATTCACATGTATTTCCATTTATAACAAACCAATAAAAACAATAGTAACGATTGTATTTTTACAGTTATTCTATGCATCGCTTTATATATTCCGAAAAATATTGATTCGTTCTGAATGATTAATGATAGAATTTGCAAAAATGTTAGACTTCTCAGACCAACCTCAATTTTTTTCATCGAATTCACAGATTTAAATTTAATTACATCAGTACCACTCAGCCGCAACCCTCTCTTCAGCCAGCAGTTTAATGTTTTTTGAAGCAGAGTGGTGAAGTTTTGGGTAAGTTGAAAATGAAAAATCTAATTTTTTTCTTAATTACTTCTGTGCGTTTTATAGCGAACGGTGGATGCTACACAGAGTTCCGGCTTTTCCTTGAAGTATGGAAAACATTTGTGATGGAGGTCTCTTGGGACCGGATGTTTTGATTATGTCAACAATTTTTATACTCACTCTCTCATCGTCAACATCGATATATGGTAATCTGATTTTTGATAATGTTTAAACCCTTTGTACAGAGCACAATAACAATAATGTAATGAGTTGTGAGGGAATGATTTGTAAGTTGAGACTTTCCAAGGGATGGAGCTCTTCTGAGTATACCAAAACGTCATGAGGCTCCCAGATTTCTTCATATCGAGGAAATACTGGACGTATTTTAGAAAAACCCTTCATGACACCATTTTTGGGTACTAAGGTTGCGAGTTCCATAAAGGAAAAACGACCGTAAAGGTTGCATCATCTGTTTGATTTTTTTTTTCAAAACTTTTGGCATCAGTGAAAATGGGGGAAATCAGATCTTTCCAACATAGAGTGAACGCATCTACTGCAGCACTCCCATTTTGTGTTTGAATAACTTGCAAACAAATCGATTTCAGGTTTCCTATTTTTTTGAAATGTTTCATCATCTAAGCAATATTCGGTTTCAATGTTTTTCGACCTTGAATTTTGGTCTGCCATTAAATTGTCTTCCCACCTTGTATATGAGACAAACGGCATGATATTTCTCATTTCACACCATTTTTAGATAGCTCTGGATATTTCAGCAAGTTTGGTATATTTTATACTCCCATTCGATTTATGTGTGAAATACCTGATTTGTTGTTACTTCTCATAATAGTACGATTTCCCGCTGCAGAATCACTACGTTTATCACGGAGATAATCGAATTCAAATTTCTACATACATTTATGATAAAACCAATTAGACCCTTGAGTTTTATAACCCGAGAATGCCCATCATGTATGTTAAAGGACCGGATTTATTAATATTTATACATATATGAAGCCCGATGAAGAATAAAATTGAAATACTGGAAATATTGGCAAATGTCCTTCGCATCACAATAATATTGAAGGCAGGTGGTTTAGTCTCTCGGAGAGGCATTATATAGGATTACGGTTCATACTCTTTTATTTTAGTCTTTTCATTTCATTGGAAGTATTCACTTGTGTTATGGTGTGCAATACTTTTGAAACATTTATATGTTATTATAGACATTCATAGCAAATATTTTATATCCCAACTTCATGAAAATCATTGTAAAATATGAATGTATGGAAGCTTAATTCAGCAAGTATATAATGCGGGAGCTGCAGCAAGTGTAACCAGTAATTTGAAGAAGGTACCTGCAAAATTGAGAACTGGCTTCTGAATATATAACGTCAATAAGAAAAAATACTGGTCTGAAAATCGCCTAATAATCTACCTCGACTAGACGTGGTTTGACACTCATGACCCCCCTTCTAAAGGATGGTCTGATTCCTCTGATGAGTGTAAAACAAAAGCACCATAAAGGAAAGAGGATCAAAATATTACACGCTGGGTCAGAAAATGGTTGGATCCCAATTGCTATGTGGCTTTCTGCCAAAAATATTGAGGACTCTTGTGTTGCTTATCTCCAAGATAGAACGGCAGAGCTTTTTTGGAGATTGGTTTAAAAACTTTCTTTCTATGATGCAACCTGTCGGCCGATTTTTAACTCTGTAGTCTGCGAGGACCCTAAAAACTTCTTATCGGCCGATAGTTTGATCGGCTTCTCTATGCAATAGCAATTGATCTAATGTGCGCATATGCACACTCTACAGATGTCAATAATAAGATCACCAATACATTCAAAATTCAAAAACTCTCTACAGTAGATACTGTCGATGAAGTGTTGTAATATTTCACAATAAATTCACGATTTCAATGAAATGTTAGAAATTTTTCATTGAAAATTATTACTGAAGTGCGCCATTACCGTTTTGCTAATAGTAAGAGTAGGAAGCGGTTTTGATTGAGGTGCCGTGTGTATAATAATAATATTTTATTCACCATAAGAAATGAATATACTCGTACAATGGAATATGCTTATTATATCAGTATCATTTTTAAGTCTTACTCTACCTTATTACAACTTTAGTAAGATCGAATGGGATTAAATAACGGAAAAAGTTACCATAAAATGAGATCTTTGAATGTGGTGGATTTCTACATTCTCATATATGTTCGTATTATCTGAAAGTAATGTGAAAACTGTAATAATATGTACTTTATTGTTATTGTACCAAAATAAAAGAATGAATTTACTTCAAAAGATGAAAAAAAGTGTTTTACGGCTGGTGTATTATATTGTATATATTTTTAATGTAGATATATTATAGATGTATTGCTCATCGAGGAAGGGAGAGTATCAATTTTTTGATTTTATTTTTGAATATTTTTAGAGAATTGATATTTTTCATTCTAGGAGGAAACTTGTTATATAGCTTTGGCCCCAGGTAGGCATAACTTTTTTGTGGGATGTTCCCTTCAGGTTTCGGGACATGTCAGGCATGCTCTTTGAACCTCATCGTGTTGTGATGATGGGTCATGGAAATAAGTTATTATGCAGTGCTTTTCTTTGATGTCCCGCCCTGAATTATCTTTTGAATGGGTTAACTCAAAAAATTGTAACTTGGTATAATGAACTTGATGCATAAATTCTATATTCTGGAGTAAAATTGACAGATGAAAATTTCAAGATGACGACTAGGCGCCATCTAAAAAAAAATAGATGATCTTGTGATATTACATCATTTCAAAGCCCCTGACGAATACTTCAAAACACTGGAATATAAAGTCAATATCTTCACCTATTTCAAAATGGTGAAATATTTGAATAATTGCCATCGTCGTTCAACTTCATACTTTGAGGAAATAACCAGCCAATCGAATATTTCATCCGAACATTTTCGAACACAGTAACGTCGATATTTCTACAAATATTTATTATTCTCTGCCGTATATTCAATATTAAAGTAGGTTCAGTTTCGTACACCTTTTGATTCGAATAGCTCCATAAAAAAAGTCTAAAGGTGTCAAATCTGTTAAGCGGGCTGGCCATATTGCGTAGTACCTCGATGGCCAATCGTACGACCACGGAAAGTATTTCCCAAATGGTTGGACACTTGTCTGGAGAAATGCTCCATCCTGTTGGAATAATAATATCAATATCGAATTCATCAGGATTCACTTCGATGATTTCGGTGATTAGAGGATCAACAGTAGTTTCCAGCATATTTAAATACAGTTCCCCTGTTGAATTTTGTTCAATTGACCATTTTGGAGATAGTTCACGTAGTACCTATCTACTTAAACTAAATGAGAATATTTGAACTGTGGAACTGTGAACAATGATGTTCGTTGTAGTACTGACATTTCTGTCTTTTTTCATGAACAAAAAATAACCTATCAAACCTTAACGGAAGGCCAATTCTCGAGACCATTCGTTCGCTGAACGAATACGTTCATGGCGTTATGAGCGTTGATTTTTGAAAACTACAATTCTCAGGGAACGAATAATGAGCTATTCGTTCGAAATCGTCGCCCAAATATTCGTTCGACGACTGCTCCATTTCGTTCGTTCCGAGGTACGTTCATTGAGACTATGTGACAGTTAAAGTCACTGGAAGCCAAATACATTCTGATTTTCAAATTTAAGTGAGGCAAACATGAGTATAGAAGATCTTGTTGTGGAAAATGTGATCGATATTGTGAGAGATGCTGAAATTTTGGTACAAGAAGGTGGCACAAAGCAGTATTATATTAGATTTAGGCTTGACCCCTTTCGCCACTACTCAGAAAGTATATTTATTCGCTTATTTCGTTTGAATGAACAATCAGTCAGAAAACTGATATAAATGTTGAATCCGTTTCTCACAGCCCCTAAGAGACCTCATGATTAAGATAAGCAAAAAAAGGTTTGTCAAGTTCAAAGAAGCGATGATATCAGACAATCAGATAATTTTTTTATCAAAAGTTACTAGTGGCATTGAAGTTTTTCGCATCTGGAAGCTATCAAATGGATATCGGCGCAAATGCATGGACAAGGGTCAGCAAATCTTTTGAGTCGATGCATTGGAGAGGTTTTAGCTGCTCTCAATTCCAATGAGATGTTCAATGAATATGTGTGAAATTTTCTTCAAATATTAGAAAATGTGAAGCTCTTCGTGAAAAGTAATTATGTTAATCAATTTGATAAATAATGTTTTTTTTATAATAAATCCTTTGTTGAATACGCATTTTTAGTTTTAACAAAAAGTTTGGATTCCCTGTAGGTATTGGAGTCATTGAATTTATATACTCGATATAGCTATAGTTCACCCTCTAGAGAAAATGAAGAAGATTTGTATGTTATCTCCTTAAAGCAATGATGTATCGCATTTATTCGAAAAAATCTTATCAATGGCATTTTCCATAAGAATAGAAAATAGATTTTTCAATATGATAAGAAGCAGTATGAATTTTTTGAGTGCAATAAATCGTTATTTTCAGGAGATCAAGAGCACTTGAAATTCATAATAATAAATCCAGGGTCGTATTCAAAAAAACAAAATTGATGATGGCAGCTCAAAGACAAAACGTCGGTTAGCAAATCTGAAAGCACCATCATGTAGCACCAGAAGGTGCGGAATTTACAGATTTCACGGATTTCAGCGCAAATGAGTTGTCTTCGATATAATTGTCTTCTTCAACTGTTGAATTTGCCAATGTTACATCATTCATGCTAGAATCTGCATTTTGCATATTTTGAGTTGAGCCGTTCAAAAAATGAAAGGGGGGGGGGAATGAAAAAAGCACTGTATATCTTTGTGAACACAAGTGAAGTCTGGAGACTTGACTTGAAATGAGCTGGAAACATCAGCGTCAGTTCACGATCAGTTTCCGTACCACATCGTATATCATAAAAAATGAATGGATAAAAATGAAGAAGTTCACAAACGACATTATCTCATCAAGACATTCCATATCTTGTCGTTTTATGTCTGGATTTATAACGAGCGGTTCCGCGGTTAAGGAATATTGGCGAGAATGAGTTGCTTTTCCGTGCTGGGAAGGAGCTTTTTATAAATATATCACGGTTAAGGGGTAGCGGAAGCCCTTTATCTTGAAAGGGGCGCGAGCTCACTGCTTTTCGAAATGATGAATGAATTTCAGGGGGTGGGATGAAGAAGAATCGGTGTAATTTGTTGTAGTTTAAAATTGGCGCTTCACTGCGCAGCATTGTAGGCCAATGGAAGGAAATGTGTGTTCGAGAATTGAAATGGTTAAGATATCATTCGGATAATGAAACGATACATGAGGTCTGAAATCTTTCTTTTCAAAGTGATAAAGGGTAAATTTTAATGGCGCAGACGTGAAAGAATAAATCAACAGGAGCTATATCTTCTAATCTACCATGGACGGCGATAGTAATGTCCTTATGAACCATTTTGGTGGTAGTTTGGACTTTGGCTGCAACATTATGGGAATTCCGGACATCAGCCGTGGCCTAGAGTACCTTCTGACGATCCCGAAGGAGGGTGAAACCGGTATATGACTGACAATGTCTTGATAATGGACCATTTGGAAGTGTTTATTTCGGTCTACGATCTAAGATACTTGTGAATAACGTCAATGCTTCAGAATCAAAATTTGGTTTATTGTCATATGAATAAAATCTCGTTGACGCAAAATATTAAAATGGTACATAAAAGTAGGGGTTTGAATCTGACACTAAAATCAACAGAAATTATCTTTGACACACGAGAAAACTTTGAGGACTGCTTTGAGAAAAAAAGTTGTTCTGTACCTAGGGAAATCGAAGAAAATCCTTGAAAGAACTCGGAGAGTCGGTATATTGCATTGATAACTTAAAAATTTCAATGCAATGTATAGAAATAGAGTTGAATAGCATGAACATTTTGACAAAAAAGGTGCCTGAAAGTTTATTCGAAAATCGCTTCGTAAAGGAGATTATGAGCTAGAATAGATATTTTCGGATTTTCGCGATATTAGAACACAACCCAACAAAATAATATAATTTTTTTGGTGTCGGTGAATTATAAACTGACTCTGAATGTTTTTGATGTGCTGATTCAAAAAATATTCGACATTTTCTCGTAGCAGCTCTAGTTCTTCAGATACAGGACAACCAATTTTAGTTCTGATAACAGCTAAAAATAATAAAAAAATGATATCTTTGCAGGTCAAAACCAAAATTTCTTATCTAAAATTGGCAGGTATTTACCCCATTTTAGGACCTTTCTATACCTTCTCTACATTTCAGTTTACTCTTGAGCCTTTGTCGCTAAAGCTATACGTTTTTAGAATATTAAATTGAGGGCATGGCATCCACGAGTAGAAGTTTGTTCAAATCAACCAGACGTGTTTTATTATATATGTGGTGAATTCACTCTCGAAGAAAGTAGGAAACCTGTTTTTGACTTTGTGAAGAGAGCTTATCTGGCCTACTTTGTCGTCCACTTGGGAGACCAGGATAAAGCGTGGGCTCCACATTTGGTATGTAAAACATGCGTTGAACATTTGCGGCAATTGTCAATTGGAAAGGGGACGTCCCTAAAGTTTGGAGTACCAATGGTTCGGAGGGAACCAAGAAACCATTACGATGATTGTTATTTTGCTATCGTAAATATCAAAGGTATCGATAGAAAAAATAGACAGAAATGGACATATCCTGATATAGTATCAGCAAGAAGGCCTGTACCTCATTCTGAAGAAATACCCATTCCAATATTCTGCAGTCTACCTACAGAAGTTGATCAAGATACATCACCGTCTGATGAAGTTCAGGATTTGCAATCAGAAAAAGGCAGTGATTTTGAAGCAGATATAGCAAATCCCCAACGCTTCAATCAAAAATAATTGAATTTTCTTATTAGAGACCTGAACCTCACCAAGGAGTTTGCTGAATTACTTGTCTCTATATTAAATGAAAAGAATTTACTTTATCCAGGTACTAATGTTACCTTTTATTGTGAACAAGATATGGATCTGTTGCCTTTTTTCTCTCAGGAAAAAAAATAGTTTTCTGTAACGATATAAGTCTATTGGAAAAAATGGGTTTGCCTGAATATACACTAGACGAATGGAGCCTTTTTATTGACAGTTCAAAACGTAGTTTGATAGTGTCCTTTCACACAACGGCAATAAATTTAGGTCAATACCCATCGGTCATTCTACTAGTATGAAGGAAGAACATCAGTGGGTGATATGCCTCGATTTCAAAATGGTAAAATTTCTTCTTGGACAGCAAAGTGGGTATACAAAATATTCTTGTTTTTAATGTCTTTGGGGTAGCAGAGCACAAAATCAGCACTGGAATAACAGAAATTGGCCTACATAACGTAATTAACGAACTTTTGGTTGCGAGAGAAAAAATCATATTACCACCCCTGCATCAGTTGGGGCTAATGAAGCAATTTGTAAAGGCTTCAGATCGAGATGTACTTTGTTTCAATTACTTACGTGAGTTTCTTGGTATTATCACACAAAAACTGAGAGCCGGTATATTTGATGGACCACAGATAAGGCAGCTTATTGAATATCCACAATTTACAACATCAATGAACGGAATATAATCTAATACTTGGTGTCCATTTGTTAGTACAACAAGTAGTACAACATTTCTATAGAAATCATAAAGCAGAGAAATTCATACAATCAGTGAAAAATATGCTTTCCAACTTCAAAACTCTTGGTTGTAACATAAAAATTCACTTCCTAAACCGCCACTTAGATCGGTTTTCAGAAAACCTAGGTGATTTAAGTGAAGAACAGCGAGAAAGATTTCATCAGGACATTAAAAGTATGGAAAGTGGTCATTAGGGAAGATGGGATTGCAACATGATGGCCGACTACTGTTGGAGTCTTCAGCGAGATTGTTCTGGTGACCGGCATGCTAGAAAGAAAATTATTAAGTGATAATAATATTCACCCTGACGCTCGACGTATACTCCGAAGGAAAAAACTCACTTTCTTTCATGTTTTTGAATGAAATTCAAATGTTCATAATTGGTGTGAATGCTCGATAAATCTGTATAAAAATGTGTCTAGAGATTCTGAAAGTTAGGTATTTCTTCTTTCATTCCTCGGAGAAAAAAGCGTGTATCTCCTTTCGAGAGTCATTTGACAAAGTTATTCAAAACGCACTTCATTTTCATTTGTATGACACGAAGATCCATCAAAATCACGATAAAAACAATAAAATTGGATAAACCTACTCCCGTAGGATTTTCCAGTGTCTCATCGCCCACGCTTCCGTAAACTTGGGTCTCAAGGCAAGCCGCAAACTATATTAAAGCCACTTGCGAATTTATGGGGTCAATTTACGCGCTCCCAAAAGTATTTACAGACCGCGAACGAGTGTTCCAACAAATTAGTTAAGTGCCCTTTCATTTCTTACGTGATTTCGGCCGACACGCAAATTCATTACCTTCGGAAAGGATTGTAGTGGTCGATGAGTGGAGCGGGGCTGGGAGGTCTTTAGGGAAATCATGAAGTACGAGGGCCTGTTTCAAGAATGTCGGAAGTGATCTTGCATGTAGTATCCTTGTCTTCTGAGAAACCTATCGTCGAGTGGGCCCATCCAATTAGTTGAATATTAATTTTGGCACTTGTATCACGATACACATTTCCAGGAATTTTCTCTGTGAAGAACCCTGTACTTTCTGACAGGTGTTAGATCTTCAACCTACTATTTGGATGGGTTTAGACCAATTTTTTTGTATATGCAGATTCACACGAATCTGTAATGTTCAAAGAACATCGCGTGAATCAGGACAGGACAGGACAGGAGATACGAATTAACATTTACTTTGTATTTCTGAAGTTTGTAAGCCTCAGGGAAAACCTCTCTTGGCAAGGAGTTCCAAAGCTCAGCTGTTCTATTGAAAAAAGATCCCTGAGCAAGAGAGGTTCGACAGGTTTCCAAATTCACAACAAAGGGGTGGGAATTCTATTCTCGTCGAGTCATCCGTGTAGATATTGCCAAAGGGGAAACGATTGATAACAATTCAGGAGAGCATCGACCGTGAAAGTATCTATAGAAAAGAGATAAGTCTCCGACCCTTCTACGATGTTCCAATGAAGTGAGCGAGTTTGTGAGCGAAGAATCACCAACAAGACGAATTGCCTTTCTCTGAACAGAATCGAGAAGCCTCAATGAATGTTTTGGTGCTGAACTCCACACATGAGAACTGTATTCCAAGACAGGTCGTAATTGAGCCTTGTAGATCATTAGAAGCTGACGAGAAGTGAAGTATTCCTTCGCACGAAATAGAAATCCAAGTTTATCATTTCCAATCTCACGTTATACATTCTTACTACCACCGGTATCAAAAATACTTTTTTCTACTAGAATAAGGAATAGTCCACTTTGCGCTCTCATTCAAGTGTTGAATGAGTCACTTTTCCGCACTAGTGCGAAAAAGTTTTTGAGGACAGACATTTGAATATTTGAAATACATATTTGTATGGTTGTAGTCTACAGAATGACTGAAAAATGACGACATCCATTGGAATACTGCTATGATTTTTAATAAAAAGAAAAGTATGTTTCAATATTTTTTGACGGCCCTGATATAAAACTCATCAAATGTATGTCAAATAATAATAACCATCTGACATTTTGCATTTGTCACTTTGAATGAGCGTAGCAACAAAAAAAAATGTCAGTAAAAACACTACTATGTCAAAACCAATTTTATGACCTCATCTAGTCAAGTTGCTGACAAAGCAGCGGAAAACCGAAATCTGACTTCATTGAAAAACATTTTAGCCTCTGTAATCAATTTGCAAAATTAATCTAAATTAAATTGTTGATAATATTCTTGATATGTATTTAATGATTTTCCTTTTTATCAACCTTAAGGTTTTTCCTGTATGCTAGTAGACAAAATTGCATAAATTTACTTTTCCGCACTTGTTAGGTAGGTAAACTACTATTTCCGTCTAGGCAGTAAAAGTAAGAATTCCCAAAATTGAGTCAATATTCTCCAGAGATTTTGCATTTTTCACGTTCCAAAAAAAGAGGTTCATAGAAACAACATGTTTTGTGAGGCTCAATTTTCACGGTCGCCACACGAAGCGTCATATAACTGTCATATATACCGCGGCTGACACTAAGGGTACTTTATGACCTGATTAACAATCCTTTAAAATAATCAGTGCTTAGGTTGTGCCTTCACTCTAGCAATTGTCAGTTTGTGATGTATATTTCGGCAACTTTTATTTTGATGGACTGTTAATCAGGTCGTGAAGTACCCGCGCTTAAAGAATTACTTTTTTTGCCTAGACAGTCAAAGTAACAATTTCGAAGCTTCATGTATCATTCGAAATATTCACAGTTTCTACCTTTGAAAGAGAAGTGTATTTCGGAAAGTGTTTTGACTTGGTCGCGAGAATGACGAATTACCCTACAGGTCCGTTGTCATTCTCTATATTCGCCACATGAACCACAACTTTTTCTTTTGATAACAAAATGTCTAATGATACTATTTTGAATGGTGATCGAATAAAAAATGTAAGTACGCCCACGAGGGATTGAACAAGGTGCTGAAACTCATTTTCCTTTTGCTTCTCCAAATAAATATAGAAAGAAAAAAACCTCTGTACCGGAAGTAACATAATTCACAAACGGTTAATTTAAACAGTGAGATAATTTGAAAACATATTATTGTCAATATATTATAAACAAAACGAAAAATGCTCAAAACCTTTTTTTGCCATCAACTCCGTAGGTCTCACCTATACCTACTAAAAACTAAAACAGTGAAGCCCTACTCGAATACATCATTGAAAAGCCTAAAAAAATGCTATTCGGTGTTACAAATAGTATAACACGGGGTTTCAATAATAGTCGGGAAAGTTATCCATCCCTTGTCTTCTTCTGAGAGGACAATTGGTCTCTTCCAAACTGAAAGTAGGTTAAAAATAATAAAACACATTTTCGATTGAGCGTAAATATGATAATTGAATCTCATTAAATTGCGAACAAAATATATTTGGGTTGTAGAATAGAAGAAAAAAATGGAAATGATTTGCATGGGATCTCTGTTTTCTGGCTGATGAATATTGGATTATTCTTACTAAATTTGTGTTTTTAGGGTCGCGGATCACGAATTTTTCGGTTACCAGGCCCAAAACCTGTTAGTTAATTGGTTATTAAAAAATGAATTGCAAAAATAGACATTTTTGTCCTTTCTCTACCACTTACCATCAAGATAGACCAAATTTGGTCACACCAATCGATTCTATAGGAAAGATTACATAGAAAACAGCACCTCCATTCCGAATTAGTTCATAATGGAAATATCAAATGGAAAAATTGCCCGAGTGCATGTATTCGCGCTGTGTATATTCCTACTGGAGCGCCTACTCAGCACATTGTTAATATGATTTTTCTATTTTTATTTTGCTTTACTAATGACTAAGATGTCTAGAAGGATATGGTGCTGGGACTGATGCGATATTGTTTAGAATTTTATGGCGACACTTATCTGTCATTAGTGTCATTTTTACGTATCGTGGTGTGTTTCTCAAATTCATCGCTAGTTGACGCTAATTGGAAGTGCATAGTCAACCGATCGATCGACAAACTATATTCTTCGATTCGAGCAGTCAACAAAATGAGCAAAATCTAATGTCATACTCATAAAAAACAAAATCGAATAAAAGGAACACAATTATAGGGGATTTGGCCAGTATTGTGAACAAATAATATAGGTTGTTGATCAGTCAGCGTCCAAAAGTAAAAGTATAGCCAGCCGTCAGGTCGGCCGTTTATACATTTCTTAGGAAATTTGTAACTCTTTTCGTTGCAAACGCCATCTGAACTGATTTGATGTCAAGGGGTCATGATGCTTATTATCATAGTAGGCATGTGTCGCCAAGTTTACCCCAAACATGCCTAGGTATAACTCGGTACACCATATCCTTCTAGACATCTTACTAATGACGCATACCTAAATGGATTTTGACAACTGTTTTGCGAACGACAGATACAAAAAGATTTACAAGAGAACCCTGTCGATCTACAACTATATAATTTGGTAAAGCAAGATTTACAATTGCAATTTGGTACAAGGTCATCTATAGATGGGTACAATGTTACTATTTTCCTCGGAAATTAATGATTATCTTCTGAAAAATAACCAAATTGCAAGGGATTCAGCTTCATGCAATCAGCTTGGAATTAATCAATATGTTGACGGGTAACGTAAGAGCTCTCAAAATATGCAGTTGAATCGATTTGCTTGAAGGAGGAAGATTTTGTTCTGAAACTGCATTTTCCTAATTGTATGTATGATAGCGTAGTTGTTCGAAACTTGTGAAAATATTGTTTCTTTCAAAACCAGATATTTTTCTGCACTTTCAATGGAATTCTTGATGTCAAGCTCTTTAGCACCTAAAATATGCACAACTAATCGAGTAATAATTACATTCGTCTGACAACGACTCTCATCCGTTGGAATGCAAACTATTTCTGTACGTAGCCAAATTTTTATTAAATGAGAAACTTCAGTTTGAAACTGAATCTCGCCAATTGAGATATTGAAAAATAAAAGTTATTCAATTCGCGACAAACTAACGAATTTGACATCAGTGAAAAACAGTCAGCTTTCGTTACATATTTTTGCACGTTTTTTCATAGTTATTGTATGAAAATCATGTTGATACATTAATAATAATAGTTGAAGTATAAAATTAATTATGTTTTCGATCAGCTAGGTATGCGTGAACTTCGACGAATTGTTCATTGGATATCATAATAAAACCTGTATATTTAATTGTGAATGGAGATACTGTTTCTCATGTAACTTTTCACGTAGCCTTGATTTGGACTATCAGTAAGTGAAAGAAAAAGTGAAAAAATAGCTATTTTTGCTATATAATTGTTAATAACTAATTAACTGACATGTTTTGGACCTGGTAACCTGAAAATTTCTGATAAGCGACCCAAAAAACATAAAAAACATCAAATTACTGAGGGGACCTCGAAAAGTATACGGAACCCCCCTGGCGGTCGGACTATTATAAGAGGTATGTTATTGATATGAAATTTCGGATCAGTATATGGACATTGAAGTATATTTATATGGGTTTCGGATATAACGGAACGTCAACATGTTTTATTCAGAATCCGCCCTTATCAGAAACTTTTTAACGGATACGGATATACTTTTTTTCGGATATTCGATAGTTTCAGTTACGGTTACGGGGTTCCATGATATCCCTGTTTTATAAGACACAATTTTTAAATTCATCCCGGGTAGAGCCCTTTGAAAAATAAACAACCGCCCCCTGCAATGCCATCCACTGAAAAATTACTTCCACCATAAATCCTCGGCGCAATACTCATTGAACAAAGCAATTATACGCGTTAATATCAAATTTATATAACAATCTAATAACCTTCCCAGAGAGCACGTTTCAGCCAATTGACATTCTTCAGCACCTCTTCCTCCTAACCCTGTAATTAATCACCCTAATCTCTTTTCTTATACGACACCGTACGGATGGTAGTTTGATGTTCTTCTCTTTCAGCCGAAATGTGTGATGAAAAGATGCGTCTGTTGCCATGACTACGTCTGTGCATCACACAGGGGGTGTAACGTAGTTTTGCTAGGGCTACTCATTTCCAGATTGTGCCATATTCTATATGAACTCCGTAGCGAATTTGGCTCTTGAGATGCCCGCGAACAAGAACTGTTCTCGTATGATATAGTTAAATGGTTCGGTCATGTAATCTGGAAAAGAGGGGCGCTAGTTTGGGGTGCAAGGAAACGCCACGAACAGATAGGACCTTCGGGTGTTTTCGGTCGTTGTAAATCAAGTTGTAATGGGGGTTGATAGAAGAACGCGGTGTTCCGAGAATTGAGGAGCTTTTCGATAGGTTGAGATTTTACCAAGGTAGCGACGTACGATGGTAGAGATTTTTTAATTATTCGCCAAATAACTGATAGGTATAACTTTCTCTGCTTCGATGAATAGAAATATTGTATGTATTCGCCTTTTCAATGTAGTGACCAGAAAACTGGGCAACCCATCATGAATGGGAATAAGCCATGGAAATAACTTTTTATAAAAGGGACATCCCGTATTCGATTCAATCAATTTTAAATGTTATATTCAAACTTACGTCTCAACTACCTACAAAGTAGGTTGATGGGCTAACATTTGCCCAAAAACAACTACTTTGAGTTGAATTATATACGACAGTTCCCCGCTCATGTTTTTGGTTATACAAAAGTGAATGAATTTATTTCTCATAGGGATGTGCTCATCTGCATACCGATTTCGGACCTATTGGCCATGGTCAGAAAAGATTTTAATTCTTATATTTTTTCTTGTAAAGAAACCCGTGGTTTGGAAAGAAATCATCGACAAACATTTCATTTATCGCATTTAGTATTTTTTTGTTACATCGTTATAGGGTACCCGGTAGAACAAACTCATGGATTCCCAATTATTTCAATACAACTGAATGAGTAGTAGAGCACCACATTTTCTGAAATAGTGGAATACGCCAGAAATCATGAATTGGGATAAATTTGAGAGTGATTGAGGCATTCGTTTTGTAATATTGAAGAATGGAGGTTTTCAATGATCACATTGAGCTACTATATTCGATTTACAATATCGATACCCTTTCTAGTAATAATTTATTCAATTTATATAAACATAGAGAGATATAGATTCGATTGCCCAAGTTCTGTACTCCCTAAAGATCGGAAGTAGCCAATCAGATGTTGATTTTATTTACGTCTTGAATTGTTAATTGCAACGAGTGAAATGAATTTGAAAAAAAACGATTATGCTCATATATGTACGAAGATGAAAAATAATAAAGGATTTCTCATAAGAGAAATGAATGTTCTATAGTGTTGAAAAAAGGTTTGATACTTATTGTAACTGTAACGATATCTTATGCACATATTACGAAACACGATTGAGTCATTGCAATTCGCACCAGGAAGTTTTTTATGAACGAGACCATTTTACTCTGATATATCCTTTGGAATGGTTGGGTATAAATACATTTTGTGGAATATTTCCCTTACATTATATCAAATAGAAAAATGTGATCTACAATCTTCATTTTTATTATCTGTCAACCATTTGCTTATTCGCACCAGTATGAATTTGCCAATTGAGTAATAGTTGAATATATTAACATCATGTCCTGATCCAAGATTATATTTATCATCGCGCGTTTTAGGTTTTCAAATGTATTTACTCTTCAAAGGTAAAGTAGTTCTACCTCGTCCTCTGACAATTGGTCATCGTTCAAATACCTCAAAAAAGTATGCAATATTGGGCAGGCACTTGACATTAACCTTGGGCCATGAAAGTGTCTTATGTTTGTGAAACAATTTTTTTCTGGCCAATATAGGAACATGGCGTCGCGCAAATGGCTGGTCATATATTTCTCACTTTTGAACTAATTCCAAAACTGATTTCATGTCGTCTTTCTCGAGTGAATATGTTTGTATTGTTATGAAAAAGCTAGCCAACATCCTTTTTGCCGAATTCACTCCGAGATAGATACCGAACAATGGGGGAGAATCGCCCGTTTACCACCCCTATATCGTCAAGCGCCTGGAAGGAATATACCTGGAATATCTCATTTCAGCATATAATATTGGTATGAATATGCTTCGAGATTATGAAACGGAACGAAAAGTTTCCAGGTGAAGAATTGCTGCTTGACTTAGTAGTTTTTCAAATCTGAATTTCGTTTTCAAGCATCACGTCTACGGATCTCATGCCATTCATACAGGCCGCTACCATCCAGAAACTAACAACCAAATCTAACTACATGCAAATGAACACATGCAGTGAGTGAGTGGGTGAATATATGATGTATGTTGCAGTGAGCAGTGGTTTCTATTGTATCTGGGAATGTGGTACTACCATACAAAGGGAATGTATGTTCAAGGGGTTAAATATTGCCTCATTATTTCGTTTTCATGATAAGATTGGCGCAACGCATGAAGAAGTTTTTTATGCATTTCCATATTGGTTAATGAGAGGGAAACTGTTGCCCTATTGAAATATGTCACCCCTTAATTTTTTTTCGCCTGCCTGATGACAGTTTCTCAACGGTGTTGTTCTTTGAATAAAATGACGTGCTTTTGATGATAGGTGTATGGAACTTGGGGTATTTGACATATCCCAAGTGAAAAAGACTGAAGCAAATTTCCAGTGCATATAGTTGAAGGGTGTTTCTTCACTTCGTTTTATATTTGGTGATCGATAGTTTGGAGGATTGAATGAAACTTCACTGAGTATACTTGAGTGATGCCAATTAATGTTTTGGAGAGTTATTTCTTCTATATATGCGATGTAGCCGTATCATTTATATTTGTTTCATTGAATTTTATTCCCACTTGGTTGTACCTAATATGAAGGTCATATTTTGCTGGCTGGTCGATTGAGCCAAGTATGGACCAGAACTGAAGGTTTGATACTTAAACGAATTTCTTTCTCGGAACAAATTGAAATAGAAATTTTCTGTAAAACAAAAACCTCTCTGATATATAACAAGGAGGGCGATCTGCGAAATTTGACAAGCGTGTGAGGAGTTTCTGCATCCATTCATGCTACATTGACTGAAATCAATTTGAAGGAACGGATGTCTATCATATAGTATCCAAAATCCTTCGTAGTGATACGGTGTATTGAAACATGTCGCGAAGACAATAAATTTTGTGGAAATTTAATCGTGTCTACCTTATAGCGTAATAACTATGGATTTCCATCAAGTAAAGGCCACCTCAATCCAAAATCCTTCGTAGTGTCTGCCAGAGAAGTAGTTGTTTTCTCGGCAACTTGAGAATGTATGTATTGCCATATATAAACTCCTTAGAATTGTAGTTTGAATTAAACGTTATGTGGTTTCTAGGTAGCCTTCAAGAATGCTAAAGGGATTTTGTTTGGAACGATTTATCCAATGTGAAGGGTCGTAAATGTGTTGAAATTGAGTAAGAGCCACGAAACTGGCAGTGCGACGAGAAAAGCATTCCTCCTGACCTCATACTTTTTGTGTTTCCACCAAAAAGTATTGAAGCTGATACCTTTTCACGTGAACTTCGTCCTGTCTTGAAATACTGTGCCGTTCAAAATTTTAGGAATGGGGGGACTTTCAGATTGTACAGGTGAAATACGGTGAGAATACAAGAACTGAGTCCATTTACAAAGTATTTTATCAGCGGGAAATTGGGGTGATACCAAGAGAAATACTTGATGAAATTGTTTGAAAAATTGCTCTCGTTAAAAAAAGCATCAAGAGGTTTGTCAGCAGACATCCGCTCAGACGCTTGACGATTTATTCTCGTCGACAGCTATCCATTCAGACGTTGTGAATTTGCTTTGATTATTTATACTCGTCAAGCTGAGACCGATATTCTTTTATTATGTTATAGATATACTAATTATTGAAACTTAACTTAATATTGTGACTTCTTGAAGTGAGTATAGGAAGATCCTTCTTTCTTAATGAAAAACTCAATAGTCTAGGTTCTCTAGGTATACGTATTCAGTGATTACAGAAACATAATCTCTTTGAGTATTTTTCCGTTTTTTCATTACTTATTTGATATCAATATTCTGTTTCAGTACCTGTATTTTTGGTAACATGGAACGGACTGATTACGGTGCTATAACTTCTACCGAGGGGTTGTTTGAAAGAAACATTCATGTGAAACTGCGTTACAACTAGTACCTAAAAGATTCAACAGTGAACCTAATGATGACCAGTATGTTCTGGTGTTTTCCTAGTCCTGAAAAGGACCTTTGGAATGAAAGACCGAGGCATACTATTTCAGAAACTGATAATGTATGGAGTTGAGGGTGTGGTTTGTGATTGGTTTGATGACTACCTGAAGGATAGAAAACGAAGAGTTGGTGATGGTGATTTTTTTCATCAAATCTTCAGAATCACATGGGTGTACCCCAAGGAAGTGTACTAGGTCCCCTTCTATTCATTTTATATCTAAATGATATGAATCTCTATATTGACTGTGAATTCAATCTGTTCGTGGATGGTACTCTTCACACAATTAAAGAAAAGAATTCGATGCTTGAAGAAGTAGAAAGATATTTAAAAATAAATGAACTGAAATTGAATATATTCAAAACCAAAGCCACGGTAATTACTAGTAAATCCAAATGTGATAAAATGAATATAAGAACAATAAATATTCTGTTAGAAAATTAGAGGCTTGAACTAGTTACCACAATGAAATATGTGGGATTTCAATTAGATAACTGTCTCACATTAGAAAGATTTCAATTATAAAAAAACAAGATTCTCAAAAAATTGTACTTCTCTCTAGAAAAGTTAACAATTTGTTAACAGTAACAAAAATAACTGTTTATAATTCAATTATACAACCACACTTTGAATACTGTGCTGCTATTTTGTTTTCTCTGAATTTGGATGAAATGTCTCAATTACAAAAACTTCAGAATAGGGAATGAGAATAATTTTGAAATGTAACAGGTACACGCCTATTACCAATATGTTATCTATGCTACAGTGGCTCTCAGCACCCCAAAGATTTACTATTATTCCATTATTTTCGTTCATAAGACATTTAATCATATGACTCCAATTTACCTACAAACCTCCGTTAGGCTTAATAGAGATATCCATCATCACTTCAATAGCTACAATGATAATCTTCATATAGTCATAACGAACCTCAGAACTCATTGTTTTTTAAAGGTTTTGTTCAATTCAATGAATTACCTTAATCGTTGAAAGAATCATCTTCATTGAAATCAGTCAAAACTGAACTTTTACAATATAGTCATGGCAGAGTTTGATTTTAGGTATTTGAATTCCTTCCGGAATATCTATTATGATGTATTGAATGGAAAATACTGTCTGGCTTCATTTTCAATAATGTGTTTATTTTCGTTTTATTATTAACGATATTATAACTCGATGTACATAAATATAAGGTCACACACGGTATGAAGTAAAACTGTATGTTAGAAACTTCCTACTTTGAATGAAAGTTACTCACTTTTTACCAGATATTAATGCGTTGATGACGCGTTATAAGTTATATTGAATAAATTCAGTTGAAAACAAATTTGATGGAATGCTTATGTAATATATTAAATGCATTACTCAGAAGCCTCAGTCGTCTATTTTATTTTTTCCAGACAGAACCATTTCAATGTTCTGTTGTTTACCTACAGAACATAATATATGAGATAGAGATGTCCGATTGAATCTGCTTGTTGATCACGTGTGCAGTGATCTGTTCACAATTCCAGTTAAAACCTACTGCAAGTTATTTAGAGATAGACGTAGTTCTGAAAAATATCATGGGAATATCACGGATCAGGGAATGAATGTTCAAGGGGTTAAATATTGCCTCATTATTTCGTTTTCACGATAAGGTTGGCGCAACGCATGAAGTAGTTTTTTATGCATTTCCATATTGGTTAATGAGGGGGAAACTGTTGCTCTATTGAAATATGTCACCCCTTTATTTTTTTTTCGTCTACGTGATGATAGTTTCTCAACGGTGTTGTTCTTTGAATAAAATGGCGTGCTTTTGATGATCGGTGTATGGAACTTGGGGTATTTGACATATCCCAAGTGAAAAAGACTGAAGCAAATTTCCAATCCACATAGTTGAAGGGTGTTTCTCCACTTCGTTTTATATTTGGTGATCGATAGTCTGGAGGATTGAATGAAACTTCACTGATTATACTTGAGTGATGCCAATTAATGTTTTGGAGTGTTATTTTTTCTATATATGCGATGTCGCCGTATCATTAATATTTGCTTCATTGAATTTTATTCCCACTTTCCGGTTGTACCTAATATGAAAGTCATATGTTGCGGGCTGGTCGATTGAGCCAAGTATGGAACAGAACTGAGGGTTTGATACTTAAACAAATTTTGTTCCCGGAACAAATTGAATTAGAAATTTGCTGTAAAACAAAAACCTCTCTGATATATACCAAGAAGGGCGATGAGCGAAATTCGACAAGCGTGTGAGGAGTTTCTGCATTCATTCATGCTACATTGACTGAAATCAATTTGAAGGAACGGATGTCTATCATATAGTATCCAAAATCCTTCTTAGTGTCTGCCAGAAAAGTAGTTGTTTTCGAGGAGATATTTTATACTCGACAACTTGAGAATGTATGTATTGCCATATATAAATTCTTCAGAATCGTAGTTTGAATTAAACGTTAGGTGGTTTCTAGGTAGCCTTCAAGAATGCTAAGAGGATTTTGTTTAGAACGATTTATCCAATGTGAAGGGTCGTAAAGGTGTTGAAATTGAGCCACGAAACTGGCAGTGCGACGAGAAAAGCATCCCTCCTTACCTCATACTTTTTGTGTTTCCACCAAAAAGTATTGAAGCTGATGCCTTTTCACGTGAACTTCGTCCTGTCTTGAAATATTGTCCCGTTCAAAATTTTAGGAATGGGGACTTTTCAGATTGTACAGGTGAAATACGGTGAGAATACAAGAACTAAGTCCATTTCCAAAGTATTTTATCAGCGGAAAATTGGGGTTATACCAAGAGAAATACTTGATGAAATTGTTTGAAAAATTGCTCTCGTTAAAAAAAGTATCAAGAGGTTTGTCAGCATACATCCGTTCAGACGCTGGACGATTTATTCTCGTCGACAGCTATCCATTCAGACGTTGTGAATTTGCTTTGATTATTTATACTCGTCAAGCTGAGACCGATATTCTTTTATTATGATATAGATATACTAATTATTGAAACTTAACTTAATAATGTGACTTCTTGAAGTGAGTATAGGAAGATCCTTCTTTCTTAATGAAAAACTCAATAGTCTAGGTTCTCTAGGTATACGTATTCAGTGATTACAGAAACATAATCTCTTTGAGTATTTTTCCGTTTTTTCATTACTCATTTGATATCAATATTCTGTTTCAATACCTGTATTTTTGGTAACATGGAACGGACTGATTACGGTGCTATAACTTCTACCGAGGGGTTGTTTGAAAGAAACATTCATGTGAAACTGCGTTACAACTAGTACTGAGTAGATTCAACAGTGAACTTAATGATGACCTGGGGCTCAATTTTTGACGGTCTCCGTTATGATAACGTATTCGTTATTGCTGAGGTGTAACCAATCAGATGCGTTCTACCTTAGTGATAGTGTAGTCGATAAATAACGAAAGTGATCAAAAATTGGGCCCCAGTATGTTCTGGTGTTTTCCTAGACCTGAAAAGGACCTTTGGAATGAAAGACCGAGGCAAACTATTTCTTAAACTGATATTGTATGGGGTTGAGGGTGTGGTTTGTGATTGGTTTGATAACTACCTGAAGGATAGAAAACGAAGAGTTGGTGATGGTGATTTTTTTCATCAAATCTTCACAATCACATGGGTGTACCTCAAGGAAGTGTACTAGGTTCCCTTCTATTCATTTTATATCTAAATGATATGAATCTCTATATTGACTGTGAATTCAATCTGTTCGTGGATGGTACTCTTCACACAGTTGAAAAAATGAATTCGGTGCTTGAAGAAGTAGAAAGATATTCAAAAACAAATGAACTAAAATTGAATATATCCAAAACCAAAGCCACGGTAATTACTAGTAAATCCAAATGTGATAAAATAAATTAAGAACAATAAATATTCTGTTAGAAAATTAGAGGCTTGAACAAGTTACCACAATGAAATATGTGGGATTTCAATTGGATAACTGTCTCACATTTGAAAGATTTCAATTATAAAAAAACAAGATTCCCAAAAAATTGAACTTTTCTCTAGAAAAGTTAACAATTTGTTAACAGTAACAAAAATAACTGTTTATAAATCAATTATACAACCACACTTTGAATACCGTGCTGCTATTTTGTTTTATCTGAATTTGGATAAAATGTCTCAATTACAAAAACTTCAGAATAGGGGAATGAGAATAATTTTGACATGTAACAGGTACACGCCTATTACCAACATGTTATCTATGCTACAGTGGCTCCCAGCACCCCAAAGATTTACTATTATTCCATTATTTTCGTTCATGAGACATTTAATCATATGACTCCAATTTACCCACAGACCTCCGTTAGGCTCAAAAGAGATATCCATCATCACTTCACTAGCTACATTGATAATCTTCATATTTATAGTCATAACAAACCTCAGAATTCGTTGTTTTTTGAAGGTTTTGTTCAATTTAATGAATTATCTGAACTGTTGAATGAATCACCTCCATTGAAATCAGTTAAAACTGAACTTTTACAATATAGTCATGGCAGAGTTTGATTTCTGATATTCGAATTCTTTCTGGGATATCTATTTTATTGTTGTATTGAATATAAAATACTGTCTGGGCTTCATTTTCAATAATGTGTTTGTTTTCGTCTTATTATTAACGATATTATAACTCGATGTACATAAATAAAAGGTCACACACGGTATAAAGTAAAACTGTATATTAGAAACTTCCTACTTTGAATAAAAGTTACTCACTTTTCACTTGACATTAATGACATTAATGCGTTGATGACGCGTTATAAGTTATATTGAATAAATCCAGTTGAAAACAAATTTGATGGAAAGAGGATGGAATGCTTTTGTAATATATTAAATTACTCAGAAGCCTCAGTCTTCTATTTTATTTTTTCCAGACAGAACCATTTCAATGTTCTGTTGTATACCTACAGAACATAATATATGAGATAGAGATGTCCGATTGAATCTGCTAGTTGATTACGTGTGCAGTGATCTGTTCACAATTTCAGTTAAAACCTACTGCAAGTTATTTACAGATAGATGTAGTTCTGAAAAATATCATGGAAATATCACGGATATTCTTCTCATCAAGGTGACAAATTGTTTTCCACGAATCAGACCTGAAACAACAAACGGAAATGGGAATCTTGGCACAGAACTTTATTTACAAATAGGATTCCACAGAATTTCAATTAGATGTGAAGAAATATATCTACGCAGACGGGAAATACAACAAGAGCTTTCTAATAATAGTCGACGATATTGTTTGAAATTGCCTGCATCAAATGATAATACAATTATCTTCCTTCAAGTCAGTGTACTGTGTTTATTCATTGGGGACGCAGGGCTAATCTACGGTGAAAGCAAACGAATAATGCTAGTGCATTTAGTCCAATTCTATGAGCGGTGGATTTGAAGGATAGAATTATAGGGTGTGCTCAACGAAATTTAAAAGGAGATCGGTGAAATTTCGGAATGTATATCGACGACTACAAAATGGTTCGATTGTATGACTGTTATCACAATCAGATGTGAAAAATACCCCCAAACAGTAAAATTCATAGTTAAATCATTGTGGAAATATTAAAGGTGTATGAAGTGTAGAAATTTTCAGATACGAATTTCCATCATCAATCATCAGTATCAATTAGTTCAATTCTGTATCAGATGCATTTGATTAATTATATTGTTCTGGTAGAACAATATAATTATTGTCTCTGATGAAATATCTTATAATTCTTATGGGTTTTTCTAGCATACCAAGATAGATAAGCTGCCCATTATGTTGTTGATTCATTCTGCCATGGAAAGGTGAGGAAATTATTGAGTTATCAACTTGTTACATCAATTTCAGAATATATTATCTAGGTTCCACTTTCTGGCTGTGTTTAAACGAGAAAAAACACATAATCAAGGGGTTCCTCGACAGCTGTCTGTTCAGACGGCGCCATCCATATCCGTAAATCTGCACACAAAAATACAAAAGTGTCTACCTATTTGACAACAGGAAGAAGGCGAACTTAGGGTTATAGGGAAATGTATGAGATCAAGATGCATGAAAACTTTGATACATGGTATCAACCGATATGATTTTGTTCCAGTCAAATCCTCTCGATCTGAGCAAAATGGGAGCTTACATTTTCTTTCTTTCACCAACAGAACTATTACTAAGCAAAGTTTGCACAGACAAGGTAGTTTTACCCCTTACAGATGAGCTTGTTACTTCGATTTGAAGATTCAGAAATTTGAATGCGTTTGCGCACAAAAACTATTTCACCAGCTATTCTTATATTGACTATTTAGGATGAAATCAACACCTGATGTTTATCATGTCTTGATTGATGTTGGAGTTTTTACAGAAAATATTAGTTAACACTTTATTTAATTTACGTTCGCACAAAAAAAATTAATGAGATTTATTTTCCCTCCAATTCAATAATCAACACTCAACACGCAAAAGGTAGGTAATCAAGTATTGACTATGGAATTTGTTTATGGAGAAACTTTTAATTGCGTTCACACTGGCGAATCCACCAGAAAGTGCCGAAAACGAAGCCAACTAATGCGACGTATTCTTCACCATTTATGAGCATTACATTAATTGCGTAGATAATGACTAGAAAATCTCGAACCCAACGGCTAGACTACAAACCACGTAATACTACATTAACTTAACTGGTGTAACATTTATCATAGGGATTAAGAATGCCCCACTGACTCTATTTCCATAATGCTTTCACAGCACAATTTTCGCCGTTTCCCCGAACACCAATTCGGAAACAATTAATATCGTAGAATAAACTGAAATGGAGAAAGTTTGCATTCGTTTCAGTTAACAGTATGCAAGCGAGAAAGCCTCAGTTTCGATTATCATCACGAATGTTGACTTCTGACCCGTTTGTTGAAATGAACTAGATAATTATGGAATGGTATCGCCTTGCAAATTCGTGATTCAAGTCGCTTTTTTATTGTTTCGAAGCGGAATCAGTTATTTGGAGGAGAGATGAGAGCTAATCTGACAACAAAAATTCAAAGAAGATCTCCATATCGTAGCAATTTCTTGGTTTCAAGCGGATTGGCTCTATTTAAGTTTGCCAGTAAAAAGAATCTGCTGCATCTCAATTCATCTTTTACTTCATCTCTTGTAACGTTGTCGATTTGTGTGAGTCATATGTGGATATGTTCCTTTCTTCCGAAGAAATAGAAGTTTGTCACATCGCACGAGGACGAAGTTTGAGCACGATGCCGTAAGCTCAAACGTTCGACGGCGATGTGGCCAATACCCATTCGACTTATACAGTTACTTTTTTCTTCGACCAGGTGAATATTTCAGAGCTCCCTTTCGAATATCTCATTTATATTTCATTCTAGATATACAGTATTCTTTCGATATTCATGAAAAACTGAAAGGAAAGAAACTGCATTGAATTCTATATTGAACGATACAAATGGAAAACAATCAAAAAGTACAACAAAAAAATCGTGAGACTCGAACTAACGACTACAAAGTGAATCGTCTCAAAGGAAGTACGCCTCAACCAACTAAGCTATTTGGACTGTACAATTTTAGTTAATTATTGGTGTGGAGAGTTGATGTAAGTCCTTCAATTCCACGAAGAAAGACTTCAATTGTAACAATTCAAATTTGAGTCAATAAACTAGATATTTCGTGTTTATAGGTGGATACATCAGTATTGTGACGTTTCTATATGGTTGTCTCTGGTAACCAAGTATTTTGTTCTCTGTGATTGGTGGAATTCATATCCTACCTTGTGTGGATATGTCATCATAATCAAGATGCATATTTTCGTGGTGCGATCTCCGATTTGATATTGTTTCGTCAAAAACTCCAGACACGTTCAATCATATCCACGGAAATTACTGCGATTTCCAGTAGATGGTGTAAGAATCGAGTTCTGCCATCTTTTGACATTTGCATTTCAATTCATTCAAATTTTGCTAGAAGTTTTCCATAATTTAACTGCTCCTTTCAACCAGCTATTTGTCGTTTCCAGATCAATTTTCTACCGTAGTTTTCTTAGTTATTTGTCATTTATCCGCCCTTGCTTTCGATTATTAGTTGTTTTCCGTTTGTTGAGTATTTATGTTAAGTTCTGTTTTAAATATTATTTCAAAATGGATATCAAACACTGTTATATTATTTGTCGACGAAATAATCAATCATCTATCATCTTTATCAAGTTCCGATGGTCAGTACAAAACATCCAAAACACATGTATCAAGTTCAACTGGTCAATATAAAGCGAGATTATTCTGACGCTGATTACTAAGCAAAGTTTGCACAGACAAGGTAGTTTTACCCCTTACAGATGAGCTTGTTACTTCGATTTGAAGATTCAGAAATTTGAATGCGTTTGCGCACAAAAACTATTTCACCAGCTATTCTTATATTGACTATTTAGGATGAAATCAACACCTGATGTTTATCATGTCTTGATTGATGTTGGAGTTTTTACAGAAAATATTAGTTAACACTTTATTTAATTTACGTTCGCACAAAAAAAATTAATGAGATTTATTTTCCCTCCAATTCAATAATCAACACTCAACACGCAAAAGGTAGGTAATCAAGTATTGACTATGGAATTTGTTTATGGAGAAACTTTTAATTGCGTTCACACTGGCGAATCCACCAGAAAGTGCCGAAAACGAAGCCAACTAATGCGACGTATTCTTCACCATTTATGAGCATTACATTAATTGCGTAGATAATGACTAGAAAATCTCGAACCCAACGGCTAGACTACAAACCACGTAATACTACATTAACTTAACTGGTGTAACATTTATCATAGGGATTAAGAATGCCCCACTGACTCTATTTCCATAATGCTTTCACAGCACAATTTTCGCCGTTTCCCCGAACACCAATTCGGAAACAATTAATATCGTAGAATAAACTGAAATGGAGAAAGTTTGCATTCGTTTCAGTTAACAGTATGCAAGCGAGAAAGCCTCAGTTTCGATTATCATCACGAATGTTGACTTCTGACCCGTTTGTTGAAATGAACTAGATAATTATGGAATGGTATCGCCTTGCAAATTCGTGATTCAAGTCGCTTTTTTATTGTTTCGAAGCGGAATCAGTTATTTGGAGGAGAGATGAGAGCTAATCTGACAACAAAAATTCAAAGAAGATCTCCATATCGTAGCAATTTCTTGGTTTCAAGCGGATTGGCTCTATTTAAGTTTGCCAGTAAAAAGAATCTGCTGCATCTCAATTCATCTTTTACTTCATCTCTTGTAACGTTGTCGATTTGTGTGAGTCATATGTGGATATGTTCCTTTCTTCCGAAGAAATAGAAGTTTGTCACATCGCACGAGGACGAAGTTTGAGCACGATGCCGTAAGCTCAAACGTTCGACGGCGATGTGGCCAATACCCATTCGACTTATACAGTTACTTTTTTCTTCGACCAGGTGAATATTTCAGAGCTCCCTTTCGAATATCTCATTTATATTTCATTCTATATATACAGTATTCTTTCGATATTCATGAAAAACTGAAAGGAAAGAAACTCCATTGAATTCTATATTGAACGATACAAATGGAAAACAATCAAAAAGTACAACAAAAAAATCGTGAGACTCGAACTAACGACTACAAAGTGAATCGTCTCGAAGGAAGTACGCCTCAACCAACTAAGCTATTTGGACTGTACAATTTTAGTTAATTATTGGTGTGGAGAGTTGATGTAAGTCCTTCAATTCCACGAAGAAAGACTTCAATTGTAACAATTCAAATTTGAGTCAATAAACTAGATATTTCGTGTTTATAGGTGGATACATCAGTATTGTGACGTTTCTATATGGTTGTCTCTGGTAACCAAGTATTTTGTTCTCTGTGATTGGTGGAATTCATATCCTACCTTGTGTGGATATGTCATCATAACCAAGATGCATATTTTCGTGGTGCGATCTCCGATTTGATATTGTTTCGTCAAAAACTCCAGACACGTTCAATCATATCCACGGAAATTACTGCGATTTCCAGTAGATGGTGTAAGAATCGAATTCTGCCATCTTTTGACATTTGCATTCCAATTCATTCGAATTTTGCTAGAAGTTTTCCATAATTTAACTGCTCCTTTCAACCAGCTATTTGTCGTTTCCAGATCAATTTTCTACCGTAGTTTTCTTAGTTATTTGTCATTTATCCGCCCTTGCTTTCGATTATTAGTTGTTTTCCGTTTGTTGAGTATTTATGTTAAGTTCTGTTTTAAATATTATTTCAAAATGGATATCAAACACTGTTATATTATTTGTCGACGAAATAATCAATCATCTATCATCTTTATCAAGTTCCGATGGTCAGTACAAAACATCCAAAACACATGTATCAAGTTCAACTGGTCAATATAAAGCGAGATTATTCTGACGCTGATAACAACAAAGTTCATATTGCTCAGTTTTTACTTTGGTAGAAGTTATTATTTGTGTTATTTGCTGATTGTTTTTCAGAATTTCCTGTTTAACATAGTTATTCCATTAGTTATTATATTTTTTAGAAAATAGATTATGCCACGAGTCAATAATGATAGCTATTATAATAATAGTCATTGTTTCGAGAAGTATCCTATACTTTATTTACGACTAATTTATTTATATAAATAAATGATGTTTTAGTTTTATTCACCTCAATACACAAACACTACCTACGCGTTTGACACTGACACATTGTAGTTTGGTTATGTCGTTTCCATGGTAATACTCAATTCGACAAATTTTGTGATAGGACTACAAGAGGGAATGCAGATTATTACTATTCATTCCTGGCCATTATTCCCCAAGGGAATAATATATGGCATTATACTGCAGAAACCATCAGTAAAATACTTACATTGTGTATTACTAGTAAATAAAGAAAATAAATTTTTCGTCGGAACTATTTAGAAAAAAATTAAAGGAAACCAATCGTGTAGTCGAATTTTAGAAAAAGTCAGTAATAAAAAAAGTGTGTATCACTTATTTGACATAAAAATAAACGAGACACCATGTATTTTTCAAATACAAAAAATGAATAATTTCCTTCCGGAAATAATTCGCGAATAATTAGAGGAATCAAATTTCAGTGAAACCCAACAATAAAAAAGTATCCTTAAATTTGTTGTACAATGTCCTTTGCTAAGAGGTATTGGTTGGTTTGGAGTTCCATTGTCTATATCATAAACTCTATTGAAAACTGTAGCTAAGCAATCAGTCATCATCCGAAGACGATTGCGGAAAAAAAAATGTTTCTAACATTTTTTTTGGTTCGTATTTTTTATTTTCTCATCAGGAACAGGATAATAATATATACAATGGAAGTCTGAACCAATACCACTCAATTCAATAACAAAGTATCATCGATAACTTGACATCATCTTTTGATTTCAAAAAGTGTCTCGCTATCTTCATACACATGTGACGAGTTAAAAAAAAAGTAGTGGCATATGACAGCTGGTTCTGTTTATCAAAGGATGCCAGTTAGCTGATCAGCAGGTTTGAATCGAAGATAGATTTCTGATTACTTCTGATCACCCCATAGCTATGTGAAGATCTGATTTTGAATTCTGCTCTTCGCAGTATGTTGGATTAGTTCCCCTTGTTTGCCAATCCCTGTTGTACAATATTCACCCTCTCCTGTCAACAAAATCAATAATTACTACTTTTATCTTTTCGAACAATCTCGCCTATTTTCTTAAATTTAATTCATTCAATGTCGAGTAGTGCCAGTGATGTCTATGGCACCGGTTCATATTCGATTCAGATTTCTCATTGTCGGTTCAACAGCTATCATGGCAGAAATTTTATGGCTCACTCTGCGCGATAAGCAATTGTTACTTGCCTGGATACCAATCCTGGTAGGAGGGGTATCTTGATCGAACACAAAAACCGACTCAGTTGCAGGCTCTACCTTCTAGCCGCAGTCGTAACAGTATTTGAAAATACCCACAATGAACTCTGTCATTAAATCGCAATAAATCCTCACTCAGATTCTTATTGCATCCATTGTTGGTAGCCATGATGAAGGATAAACAACTCTTTACCAAAAACTGGTGCAGATGGTGGTGGCCGTACGATGGCCCGCTGTAAGAGGTCTACTCTGCCTTGGGCAGTAGGAGTTTGAGACTTTGGTCGTCACCCAGCAGATGGCGTTGCCCCTTGGAGGTTTTCACCATCTGCACCAGTTTCAGAGATTTACTTCGTAAGGAGTAGATAGTTCGAAATGTTTGCCTTCACAGTCAAGTCAAGTGTCACTGATGAGACCTGGTGGGTCGAAACAGCTGTCTGGCATTGGATTTGTGAATGCAATCATTTCGAACATATAAATTCTGAACTACTTACCACTCTATCTGATTATTTCCTTCAACGTGGTATCATTCATCTTTTAACGAAGACAATCGACTCCCGTCACAATCTGACGAGAAGAAGAAAAAACGTATCCATCCCCCGTCGCAGCCTCCGATACCGTCCGAACGCTGCATCTGCAGCAGCCCAACCAAAACAGAATCCTTTCGAGTCTCGCGCGCCTTCTGTCAGACGCAACTCGAGGAATTGACGCTCTTCCATCCGCCGGATCCACTCATCCCGACCGCCGTCAGTCTGATTCAGCATCGCGACGTCGAGCGTCGATTGTTTCACGTTACGAGAGATCGCGGCGTTCTTGATCGGCGGAGTCGATGTGCTTTTTGTGTTGAGTGGGTTGATTGGTTTTCTGCTAGATTCGAAGGATTTTTCTGGCGGATTTTTCGTAAGGTATCGGATGTTTGACTTATTTTGGATATTTCGATTCGAATTTCATCATACCTCGTATGTAGCTCTAACTTTCATTCCACCTCTGCAGTATTGAGAAGTCAAAACATGAATGATATAAAAAGGAAAGATACTGATTAACGGCTATAACTTATTGTAGGTAATATAACGAGACTGCATAACATCACTGATAGAATTCATTATCACTTGAAATTTGAATATTTAGTAATTTTCATGCTTTGTTTCAGTATTATTGTATCAATAAAGAACTGAAGCAATTCGATTCATGTAGAGAACTCTGAAGACGAATTGTATTGTTGAAATCGATTTTCTGCAATATATTCAAACTGAATAATATATATGAGTAGTGAGAAAATAACATGAAATAGAGAGTTTTCAAATTCACGTTCAAAAAACATGGAATTTGGATTGCGGGTTTCGAAAGAGCCCTTCAATGATATAAATAGTTATACTAAGCCCTTTGAGTGAAGGGATGGTACATCGAGAATGTGTAATTACATCATAAATGGAAGAGTAAAGGGCAATTCATGTAACAATCATTATAATTACATTAACATTATATTATCATTAAGAAAAGTTGAACACCAATAATAGTGGAAGCGTTCATGCAACACATTAGTACATTACATTTACATTTGTCGCACTGAGAAGTTGGCAACTTCTGATATTATTTTTTTTACATTATAATTCTTGATTGAAAACAGCAAATGCGCATTTGGAGTGATATGTCACTTGAATTCATTGTTGTCATTTGACGGTTTTAGGTTATGTAATGATTATTTCCTGTTGTTTAGTTTATATTATCAGCATTCAGCAATTTCATGGATCAAAGTGCGTAATGGAATCAGTTCGTCAATATGAAATCTCTTTGATGAAAAACAAAGATTTCAAAAATAAATCTATAATGTAATTTCTATTACATTTTCTTAGTGAACCGGCCTCAAATAAATAACGAAAACAAATTATAATTTCTAGGAAAATATAACTTGCTACCTACATCTTTTGAGTAAGTGAATAAGGAGAATGAAATGAGTTCATGTTCTGGAAATTCCAAAAATAATGGAAACATAAAAAATTAAAAAATCAATACTGACCTTTTTCTTGGATTGAAAATAATTATGGTTCAAAAAATCAACTACTTTATCACTATCGTATCATATTCGATCGAAATAAATCTGAAATTATTGAAGAAACTCATTCTTTGATGACCAAGCCATTGCTGAGAGCAAAAACTAGAAAGTTCCAGCAAAATTTTCCCAAAAAGTATAGAAATACTGAAGGTTTTTTTTTTCGAAACTACGTTCCTCTCGTGCCACTTTCCTCAACTCATAAACACTTTTGAAAACTTATTTGATGCGGAACAAAACCAGATAGGTACATAATTTACTAATCTGATTCTTTGTCAGTTACCGACGGAATTTTAAACATTTTACTAACTTTCATTGAATGTGCACACGAACTGATAGAGGAAATATGACTGTTTGTAGATATTCCACACCAATTTCTTTCCATAACCTTAGTAAGGGAAACAACAAAAATGAAATGAAGAATTGTGTCATTAATTCCCAGTGCAAGAGATATCGCAGAATACTGATTGGAGGTGGATCATAAATCCATTCTTAAATGCATCTATGATTGGGGCAGGTCTGGCAACTAAGCTCAAAGAATCTGTGCGAATTATCTGCTGATGGGATGTTGCACTTGGAATTCAAGTCTGCCAATTTGGATACCTTTTGGTTGAAGAGCAAAACAGAATACCCTGAATTAACAACTGAGGCATTAAAGTATTTGATTCCATTTGCCGCCTCGTACTTGTGCGAGTTAACATTTTCATCAATGGCTCAAATGAAAAGTAAGCGAAGAAATCGCTTGAATTTGAATACCGACGGATTTTTAAACATTTTACTAACTTTCATTGAATGGACACAAGAACTGATAGGGGAACTGACTGTTTGTAGATATTCCACACCAATTTCTTCCCATAACCTCAGTAAGGGAAACAACAAAAATGACGCTGAAATATTCATAACAAATTGCTATCAAAACTAATTTGTCAAAACATCTCACACAACAAATATGTGATGTCGTTGTAGCATGTAGCAACAGCTGCCTAGCTTTTAACTGATTCGTACTAATAGTCAATATGCAGCCTTACTTATTCCCATTCGAATGCCATGTTTTTTTATTGAAATCTAGGGAGTGAACTCCATATCTCTACCGTTCCTTTAGAAAAAGGGCCCCGCACAAAATAATTTTCAAAGCTTATAAAAAAGGGGTAGGAATACTGTAGTCGTTGAATTGATGGCAATAGACCTTCAACTCTAGAGGACAGACAGATCGACTTTCATGTGTTGGTCTCGAGGAAAGAAATGAGTTTTTCACCGAAGATTCCAACTATGCCCCACAAAACAGAATCGTATCATCATATGGTGGGTCCGATTCTCGATAGCTGGGACACTATATTCCTGAACCACCCGTCTCCTTAACGAATATCTCCTTGTTGTTGTATCGCAGTTCAGTACGCACATTCCATATCGCTCTAGTTTAATCCGAACGATATACGTTCCTCAAGAATTTGGAACCGTGATTCTTGTTTTCATTATTCAATCTATAGAACTATAGAGCAAGAATGGGAGAATAAGGCATTCAATACTATCATGAATATGCTCATGTGATAAAATACCCTATATCAGTGTTGTTCAACCTTTTTCATGACACGACCCCCATAGTATGAAAACATATTTTGCGACATCCCAACCTTTGCCTTTTTCATGTATATTATTATGTTAGAAATATTCAATCCATACAGCATTTGAATGTGTTAAATGATCAGGAATCTGATATATATATATATATATATATATATATATATATATATATATATATATATATATATATATATATATATATTTATATTCATATATACATAATTAGGTTAGTAAAACACATTATTTTTCATTGAAGACGTCGCCTATTGATGACTTACGAAATTTACGTACAGTGCTTGCACAACATGTTCCTTGAAGCTACGCAAGACATGAAAATCGATTGGTCGAATAAATGCATTGCTATTTGTAGTTCCGGAGCATAAGCCATGACTGGTGCGAAGAGTGAATTTATTGCTGGAAGAACAGATGTCAAACGCTTGCTTACAATCAAGTTTTAAATATTATTAAAAATATTGTAAATCCTATTGAAGGAAAGGCGTCGCAGACACGATTGTTTCGTATTAATTGTGAAGATACTCCGAAACGTTTTCGTCAACACAGTCATTATTGAAGAAGGCGGATGTGGGATAAACACCAAGGCATATATACCTGGTATGAAAATAGTGTTAGTGTTGAAAGAAGAATTGTGTCATTACTTCCCAGTGCAAGAGACATCGCAGAATACTGATCGGAGATGGATCATAAATCCGTTCTTAAATGCAGCTATAACTGAGGCAGATTTGGCAACTAAGCTCAAAGAGAATCTGTGCGAATTATCTGCCGATGGAATGTTAAACTTGGAATTTAAGTCTGCCTATTTGGATACCTTTTGGTTGAACAGAAAAACAGAATACCCTGAATTAACAACTGAGGCTTCAAAGTATTTGATTCCATTTGCCACCTCGTATTTGTGCGAGTTGACATTTTCATCAATGACTTAAATAAAAAGTGAGCAAAGAAATCTCTTGAATTCGAAAAACGATTTAATTCTCAATTAGTACAGGTAATAGGGAGCGAACTACTCGTGCCCATAATGCATAATTAGGCAGGAGTTATTTTATTTCATAGATAGTAGCAGTCTGACGTACTTAACCTAAAAACACAAAATACTTACAAAAATGGCGAACGGAAGTGCCGCCATTTTGTGAAAACCCGTTTGGGCCTGTATCTCCGTAACCGTGCACTTTAGGCCCACAATTATAAAGACCTTTATAATAAACATGAAAGTTTCATATCGAGAAGTTGGTATACAAACCCTTAGCCAACAGAGGTGATTTGATATAATGAAGTGATAAAAACTAATTGAACTCGACGGTTATATACTGTCGATTATTTTAATTTTTCTTGCTTCGAAAAGAGCTCACTCATTGAAGATGATACATCTCATGTTCAATATATTCCATAAGGAGCCTGGGATTGTTTGTGTTTTTTCGCTGTAAAGGTGTGAGAAATCTCTAGTTTGAATATGAGAGACGTCCTGAATTGAAAAAATTTATTGAACTACCTTGGAAAGTCAATTTCAATTTTTCAAGCTTTTCCTCTGGAGATGAATTCTGGCTGTAACTGAGCCTATAGTGATACGTCTGAAGAATGTGTGCTATGAGCGATCTAACCATGCCTGGCAGGACCTAAGAGCAGTGGAGGAGAGCCTCTGATAGGGCTGAGAATTGGTGTTGTAAAGTATTTATAATTCAAATCTAAAATGACTTTGGGGTTAAAACGTATTCATTCAATTTCTGGGGTTGTGTATTTTGTGTTTATTTTTCATAGACGAAAGTGGACAAATTTTGGTGGTGACTCTTGTCATTAGTGACGTCTCGACGAATTGTTGATGATCAAATACCATTAGCATCATGACGAGATAGGTTTGCCACAATGACTTTCAATCATAAACCAAGAAATCACAGCAGGATCCTGCTTTAGAATGCTATTGTATAGCGAAACAGGTGTAGCGGTTTTGTGAACCCATTGTCAGTGATAATCGTACAGGAAACTGTCATATTTTTGTCAATATGGATTTTTTCAAGTATCGGCCAGTTCAATTCAAAGTATTATCATGTTGTCAATTGTATATTTGGTGAATTATTTCTCAAAAGATGAGCTTTTTAGCGATATTTCCGTGCTCAGATCTTCAAATGAGAAACCATTTTTTATCAACAAATATTTACCTAACATTGCCATAGTTAATTCAAAAAGGATGTTTTGAGAGATAAATTTATATTGAAGAAAACCAAGATTATCCCATAATTGTTTATTATTAGGTCATGACCTAAATGTGGCTGCTTACAGAATCATTTGATTATAGTCTCTCCTCTCTCCCTCTTCTTCAGATTGATAACACACCACCTTTATCCACAATGTGTACTTTTCGTATATGAAACGGTTAAATCTGTCTTGAAATTCCCAGCCCCACATATCTTATTCACCCACCCTCACCTCGAGAGGGTTATCGTCTCCAACCCTCCAAGAGATTCGGTAATTATTCTTAATTACCTAGTCCAAAACACTTTGCATGTTGGCATGCGGATCGTAATATACAGTGCTTCTCGAAAGTCCCCTCCCCCTCTTATCTTTGGAACGATTATACATAAACAAGTGAAATTTGGAAATGGAATATTGAAAGTTGTATACTTTTACCTACTAGTGAGGATAGATGATGAAATCGCAAAGATGGCATAAGGCCATTGTGACTAATAATATTAAATGGAACTCTACGGCAAACGATATCTCTTTTAAAAGGTATCAAAGAAACCTATTCAATGATACTAATTTCGTTTGTGTTCATGTCAGTTTTGACAAATCTCTTTTAGAAAACGCAAAGCTGTGATGAATTGAAACCGTTAATACTAACATTCAATATTCGAGTTCCGCCTCTGGATAGTTGTTGAATAAGCTGGCGTTTTTGTTAGTCTCCTTAATTCGACGTTTTTGTACTTGTCATTAGTTTATTTATTTGTATTATCTGTGGTCTGTAATATCCGATGACATCCTTTGTAACATCGGGGTTCAATTTCCCGCCTTGATTCATACGTTGAAAAGTAACGCCTCGTTCATTGCTAGCACAAGTTTCGACTTCTGAGAGTTGACGTTCGTAGGGAAGCGTCATTCAGAAATGAAGATATTCAAGAAATATTCATAGTCAAATGATAGTGTTCGACCCACCATGTTTTGGGTTTAAGTGGAAGAACAGCATGCATAGCGCGTTTGACCCAGGTGGACTGTGCAATGAAATCATCGTGTGTAAGTGGCATGACAACAGTATTGTCAACATCGCTTCAAACCATGCCAAGGTTTTCCCAACTATCCAGGTCAAAAGATTTTCTAAGAAAGAAAATAAAGCAATTCTCATCCCACAGCCAAGTATTATAAAAATTTATAATGAAAATATGGGAGGCGTAGACAGGGCGGATCAAAACATTAGTTTATATAGATCGTCCATTCGAGGCAAAAAGTGGTATTTTCCTCTTTTCAGTCACTTTGTTGATATGGCTGAACAAAACTCCTGGCAACTTCACAAATTTCAAGGTGGAAAATTGGATCATCTTAGTTTCAGACGATCCATTGCAGTAGGAATACTAGAATCCTTCAAAAAGAAATCAGAAGGAAGGACTAGTAGACTTCCGGCAGAAGCCCATTCTTTCTCCAGGTACGATGGAGTAGATCACCTGGTTGTGTCCCAAGAAAAGCAAACTCGCTGTACTTTCTGTCATAAAAAAGCAACATTTTTTGTAAAAATTGCACAGTAGCCCTACATCCCAAGGATTGTTTTCAGAATTATCATACTAAAAACTAGTTTGTTGAGTTTTCTATTATGAGAAATCTTTATTTTTGTTTTGAGAGTTATAATTTTATTTCAAATTTAAGACCTGAATAAATTCGATTATGGACATATCTATACTGTTTTGTTTTGAATACCGAATAAAAAATCTACCAGATGATAGTCACCCATTTTGCCATTGGCCTTTTAAAAGGACACCCAATTTCTCTTGAGTGACACATAGGAGGGGAAACTTGATAATTTCCCATTAATTTTTTATGCCTAAGAGTGTACTTTTCAAGCTCCCAATTGATTTTTGTAGAAAAAGAAATTCTGGCAAAACAGCACTTTAGGCTTTTAAAAGGGCAGTGGCATTATCTGGGTAACAAGTATTATGGAGTTAGTCTGGCACAACTATTTTTTTTCATCTGTTCAATGAACATTCAGTTTCCAAGAATTCTCTGAAGTAAGTGTTCCTGGATATGTATTCAATTCGTGTTCAATAAGGTTACATTCTCTTTCGGGAAATAAGCGCAGTAATTCCAACTCGCTTACCATTTTTTTCTAAATCAGCATTTATTGGACAAAACATTTTTTGTCCTCCGCACTCACCATTTTTGTCATATGATTTGTTATTGTCTCATAAATGAGTGTATTTCAATTTAATCGATAAAGATTCCTCGTTATACACGATATGCGCCCTAGAAAAATGATCATATTACGAATATTTGTCGCGATAATTTGTTTGGACACTCCGTATAAAAAAAAATTGAGAGCCTTCCATATCACAATTGGAGTTTTCCGTATTTGAAATACTTTCTACTTGCTCTGAACCGATTTAATACACACTTTTATGGATATATTTCATTTATTAATTTTTTATTCATGTGCCAATAACTACGAATCCTGAGTAACCGTCATATCATTATTATAATTTTTTTGTGTGTCATTAGCCGAATGGCAATAGTTCGTATGTTAATTCTAGTTCTGGAATAATGAAATAATCACAAACTGGACCCGATTGTTCTTTTTCACAAATCGAAGGCTTTTTCTGTGAGAACTGTAGAGTTAATATCGCTCGAGATTGACGTTCGGACAGGTTTATCTGTGAATTTTGCCCGGTTATTCTGCTGTGCAGAGTGCCATCGAGGTAGGCACGTGCTTGCCGATACATGACATTCAGTCGATGCGAACGAAAAACCCTTTCGGCGATTGTTTGAATTATTGATTGTGACAACTGAATAATTGACGGAAAAGGGTAACGGAGATAAAAACCTGTTGTTGATTGGAAATCTCCGATAATTATTCGTTAGATGACGAGATGATATAAAAAATACATACACCCCTTGGGGATGGGTTATATCAAGATGAATAAAAACCCTGGTGCGTTGACCGATATGCTTTTGTTTAGCCAATTCCTCTCGACCTGAAAAATCGAGGAGTAAACTTACATTTTTTGACGGTAGGTGGTGTTGAGGTGGTGATACAAATGCAATTTTATAAGGGGACATTTTCATTGAGGCGGCAGCTTACGAGTGATTTTCTTTACCGGCGGTCTCATTGGATAAACTCTTGCGGGATCTTTCGTTCACCAATAGAATTATCAGTAAACAAAATACGTAAGGTCAAGTTCGTCTAATAAGAAAGCTATTAATTATTTTAAAATGTTTGACAGTTCGATTTGAATTTGAATGCATTTGAAAGTTCCTTTAATATTCAAAATCTTGTACCTAGTTCTTGTTTCTTTTCACGTTTTTTTTTTCATATTCTTTTAAAGTGTTTATCGTTGCTGTTCTTGTATTTGTTTGATTTTATAGTGATAGTTAGATTTATTATGAACGGATTTACAAAGCTCAAAATAAAACGCTCATGTACCGTGTAGGTTTTACTTATCCCTCATATCATCGGCTCGTAATCACATCAAAATTGCATTATTTTTCAACACTATGAAGAAAAAAGACTTACCTATCTTCGGTTCCCCAGAAAGTAAAGAAGTAAAGATAAGATATCAATACTTTCCAGTTTCGCTCACAACTATTGTTTCGGAAGATTTAAAATCACCATCACTGAGTTTTTGATTTATTTTTCCTCAAATTGCAAGCAAAAGGAATACCTAATAATCAGTCAAAATGTGATGACTTCATAATTTCTAGCATTTCGCGGGAAAACAAGAAAGTGCATGCAAAACATGAGACCATGAAATAAACATAACCTATAAATGTACGAATAATCGAATGGCCGTCGAGCAGGCGGATATCATTGCATCACAGATTAAATTAAAATCACGTTAGGTGCGCCTCTGCTGGCAAACTCTCGAAAGCACCTCTTCAGTTAAAATTGATCAAAATCAGGATAGCAAAAAGTCGAGAAAATTTGCTTACAATCTATTAGGTATAAATCAACACACCAGGGTTTTTATTTATCTTGGGTTATATGCACGAAACTTCAATGAATGATGGCGTCTCCATGGAGAGACGATGAAATGAGTATAATCAACTTGAAAATTGTGTAGATCTAGGACTAGTTTAACCATTCTCTAATCAAGTAAACTTAGAGGTGCTACTGGTTGACATCGACTTGAAGTAGAAGTCAAGCATTAGTCACTAACAAATAGATTTGCTATCAACTCAATAAAATCCAAAATATGTTTCTCATCATGAAAGTAGTAATTGGCTTACATCATTGATTCGAAATAAGTAGTCTAAAAAAGGTCATCGAGCTGGACTAGTCAGTTTAACTACCAGTTTAAGTCCGTAGCAAAATATTACTGCCAAATTAGTTATTCAACTCATTCTCATGTATCTACTACTGCTCGAATAGGGATGGTAAAACCGGACTCTTATCGAATTTGAAAGTGAAAGTAACTTTAGAGTCAGATATAATGAATGAAACTGAACATGAGCTGAAACTGTAGATCAGTCCTTCTCATATTTCAACAACTCAAATGGATCTGTCTCAAAAAACTCTACTACTAGTTTGGGGGCAGTATAATTTTATCTGGACTTTGGGGCACATCCTGTTCAACCGACTGTACCTATCGCAAAATTGTATGTGGTCAGGACTTATATTTGATAGCAGTATGGTTCATTTCCACATCAAAAATGATAATGGAAAAGCGTCGAAAATAACTCGCATATTAATAGTAATCAAATTTGGTAGTGTTTCGAAACCAAGCCCGGGGAAATAATTTGTACGCGAATATTACGGAATATAATTTGAATGTATATCGAACCAGAATAGAAAGCACAACATTAATCACGACAGAGAGTGTTTAATGTGATTACGGTCAGAAATGGCCAAAAAAAACGTTTTAATTCGTGTTATGTCCACGATGCCCTAGAGAGGAATGAAACATTTGTTTTATCGCTTCGGGGATAAATTTACTTGGTTTTCATGTGTTATCTGTAATTTGCGGTGTGAATATAAGCCAATGACACCGATATAGAGCTCGAGAGTAGAAATGGCAGGGACTGATAGTGACATTTGCTGAATTTCGTGTTTGAAAAAATATATTTAAAATGTGCTTTTTCGTTAACGAATAATGCACTTTCACGAACGTCAAATTTCGGATGTCGAAACAAGTCTGAGCAATGGATTAACGAGGCCTCACCTTTTAACGTGTGAATCTCAATGCGGTGTATCCGAGGACGGATATTGAACCCCGGTCCTCCGCTTGATATCTGAACGAAAACCACTAAATAATCTGTGACGAGTCATTGCCGTTTCATTTCAATTAGAGAGGAACATTCTGTGACATTATTGGTTGGGATGGAAATGCATCAGATTCACAAAACTATCGTCTTATAATCAAGGTAAGCTTATGCAGTCAAAATAAAAACCTTCAAACATACCTCAAATTTTTCGGTTTGTCATTTGTGCGAGGCGTTATCATAATCAACTCGTTATTTTGGAGAATTGAAATGTTCTTTTGTTTCTCCTTTTTGAATAACAATTTTTGAATTCTTCACGTGATTTCTACAAGCTTTTATCAAGGTTTTGCTATTCAACTCTCTTCCCTTCTCCAAGAACAGTATAAGGGTTTCGCACTCCCATCAACCATCAAGGATTTTATGAATGGTTTGGTATTTGATAGGTGAGTACACAGTTCTGGCAAGGGGTCTCGGTTGGAGAATGAATGACAAAAAGACACTCATTCTCCATGGAAAAGTTATTTCATGAGAAGCTCCCACTGGCTGATAGAAGTATTCATTCTTGAATATTTTCAAATATTCAAACACATTTGTTTGAATATAGTTGACAACGTTTCTTGTAACATTCCAATACACATCTTTCATCTTATATATCAATTTCAACATGCTATTGAAACTCTTATCTTCTATCTATTCATTATATTGCCAAGTAAATACCTCATTCAGATCTGACTCATATTTCCGGATGAAATGTTACTTCACAAGTTGCGTATAAGCTTTTGTTACATGATTTTTTTTAATTCTATTCTTGACTCAACCCATTGGTGCATGAGGTTGGAAGGAAACTGAAAACTACATTTTTTTAGAGGAATATGTATTAAAGAGAATATAAATAACACTAGAAAAATACAAATTATAATGAAAAGTCCACAATTTTCGAAAAAAAACTGAGTCCCTTTCAGGGGACGTCACGCATAAAATCTAAAAATAATACTAAGTCAAAAAAAAATATCATGACAAAGATTAACAGATATTATATTTGTTATGATACGTAAAAAAGCAATGTTTTGGATGCAATCCTCCGTCGAATTTGATACAAATAAAATTTGCCTTTTTCCTACATGAAGCACACCTCCTATCAGTCTCTGAAAAATGAACCAAATGATTCAATTTGTCAAATCTTGAGTCGACAGGCAACGCTGGTGGCAGTCTTCCCTTACTTGACTTGACTCCATTTGAGTGAAGTAAAGTTAGCGCTAAGTTTATTCGGAATGATGGTAACGAAGAGCAAACTGGATCTTCAGGATGAATGATTCTCATCAGTAGCCAAGAATTGACTACAGACACATCAAACAAGTAGACCCGTTTATTTGGGTATTTGGCATACCCAGAAAGGACGAGAGCGCCAAAGACCACATATAACTCTTCAAGTCTCAGATTCAAATTCAATTTTTTTTGAGCTGAGTAGAGATTTGACTGCGTTACTATATTTTCACAAACGGTTTCATCAAAAAGCAGCTGAAAAAATTTCAGGGGGGAAGTCAAGTTTACCAAATCATCAGGTGGCCGTTCTGGATGACACTGAGTGTTTATGGAGAACGATGGCACATCAAACTTCCATTAACTTTGTGATTGTGACTTTTCCTTATTTCGTATATTTTCGCCTTTTTTTATGCTGGCTGATCCAAATGTTTAGTTACTAAATGGGAGAGTGGAAGTTCGTCTTCTGAATCATATTCTGGTGGATTTTTTGTAAACAAAACTGCTTCACATTGTGTACGTAAAATTGACGGACCGAAACGGTTTGGATCAGCCTCGTGCTCTTCATCAGATTCATCACTATCCTGGTCAGTTAGAACACCTTCGTCTGGGAGGGTTATATAAACATCAGCTCCTTCAAGCTCATCTTCCTCGAGTGCTGCTATCAAATCATGAAGCGATAACCTGAAATGTATAGATTATATTTGTAAAGATATTTTGAAATAAATTACTCTCAGTGCATGTCGTACCCTATAAGGGACGACTATATTCAGGGCCGTATAACCAAACAACGAATATGAAAGTTGACTGTAAAATGTAACTGACCGAACGCCTATACTATTCTTCTACCTTAGAATATGTTTCTTTGGAATAAATATTTTATCACTTATGAAATATAATAAAAACTTACCCGCCACGCTTGGTTGAATATAAACTACCGTCCATGCTATACTTTCTACGTCACAAATTGAGCACGAAAATATCTCAAAACTGGCTCCTTATAGCTTCTGCCTTACAAGCAGACTATGACACTATGAGAATGTTATATCCTTCGTGTTTAGATGTGTTTATGCATGGGGCATGCGCTGCGGCCACATTTTATAGGCGTCCCTTATAAGGGACCATATGCACTATGAATGTTGAGTCAAATCGTAAATTCCTACCGTATTTGAAATAATTCATCAGATAAAACAAATTTGATTTCATCATAGTAATACAATAAAATCATTCAATTAATTCAATTCCCAGATGACTTCAGACTTTCTCAACATAAAATAATTGCTTTTGATAGTGGTATCAGAATAATTTTTACTTATGATATCTCTAGAGCTTGAAATTTTTTTGAATTACATCCGGAATTACAATTCAAGCTCGCGGCAGATGACATGTAAAACGAAGGAAAATCAGGACATTCGTTGAAAGCTTCATCAAAATCATTTGAGGAAATACTACAGCAGGAGAAAAAGACAATAATAATTGGGGACTTTAACATAAATTTATTAGATAATACTGAGACTGTTAAGAGTGAGAGGCCCGGTTTTGCCGGGTATGTCTGCAGACACGTACGCTTTATCAAAATGTGTAATGACAGATAAGTTTAAAGGATTTCTGCTTATTTCATTATATTCAGAAAAGGGCATGAAAGGTTTGGACGAAGAGATTTTTCAAGAAAAAAAAATACTTTTACAAATATTATTGCGTGAAATGTCTTGTTTGAAGGAGTTTTATTGAACTTCTGCACGGGACAATGCTTACGAAAAATTCAAATATCTCTTCGTCCGAACCTTACAATATCTATGTAGATTACAATGAGACACTCAGTTTTCAAAAAAAAAAAGAATTATAAGGTCATATTTTGCAAAATTAAATTCATAAAAACGCCACTAGTTAGGCAAATTATTTACAGCAGATCATCGCTAGTTGACTGAATTCAGGCCAGATAGAATAATCAGAGAAAGTTTGTGGTAGTAGTCACGCCCCCAGAACAGCGGCGGGCGAAAGCATACGGAAATTATACGGAATGAATATTTAGAACTGGATATTTCACAGGTAGTGGGCAAAATTATAATTACGGGTTAGAGCGCATAACGTGCATTTTCAAAAGCTTTCATTATTATTACCCAACACGCTTGTATTAGGTTCACTTGCAGAAAACAAACTAACAAACAATGTAAGAAATCGTGCAAGTTGAATTTGATCCGCAGTTCTGATCATCCGATTGATTTGAAATTTTGCAGGTGTATATAATTGCGGTGATAATGAAATTAAAAGAGAAAACAAAAAAGGCGGCTTCACTATGGCGCACGAGATTTGCGATTATAGTCCGATTCGAATCAAAATTGGTATCTAGGGGTTTAAAGGTAGGAGATTATGATTTTTTTGAAAAAAATAAGATGGAGGCGAAATAAACGAAAAAAATGTTGTTTGTAGTTGTTAATAACAAGAGAACTAAAAAGATAAAAAGTATAAAAAAAACGTTTTCAAACAAAAGCTTTTATACGAACACACTAAAAAAAAGGAAAATAATTATTCATTGTTTGATCTAGGTTATTCAGTGAGTTTTTCATTTCAAATTAAATACTCAATTTTTATTTTAGATATTCAACGTGTCGCAATGCTCCATATAGAAAACATTTTTATTGTCGATTTCTCAGTAAATTTTCTTCCTAATCAAAGTTTGTGTATTACTTGAAACCCAATGTGAACTACGTGCAAATTCACATAGAAACAAGTAAGAAAAATATAGAAACTTGGGGATGAGTTTAAAAAAGTTTCAATAAAAAAGTTAAAACATCAGAACAATTTATTTGCAGTAGAACAATCAATTGAGGAATTATTAAACTTCTAATCTCTTAGTGGCATATTTCTTATTTTCCTAGGATCAACCAGTTCCTTTATTAAATGGTTGTCGAAGAAATTTTGTAAGGGACCCTGCATTTTACTTTCCCAAAAATTTTCGTCCTTTTCGATTTCCGTAATTTTGATTCCCTTGAAAGTCCAAACTCCGAATATACACTTTTTATATCCAGTTACATGAATTAAGTTTGGGAGCTCTCGAAAACCGTTTTTAAAAATAAAACTTTATTTCGAAAATTACTCAAAATGAATTATAACTATATTTCGTTGGCAATGTAAAAGCCGAAAGTACAATTATAACTGAATAAAAATGAGATGAACTCGTATTTATAACATTAGACAAATCTGGGTGAAAAATGCAGCGTCGTTGAATTCCCAGTATCCAGCGTGTGACACCTGATGCGAATGCACTCTGAGGCTGGCTCTTATCTATTCTCCTGGCATAGGTAGTCTGTACATAACACCTCCCCTCGTTGTTTAGAAATTAGGGTTGAATGTTCAAACCTGATTTCTAATCCTGAGATCCTCAATGGGTATGTTCTGGTTTTCAGCTTGTTGTTCAGTCCTGGTTTCATTGGGAAGTTTAGTTTTCTTCATCAATAGGATTGAGGTCAGGTAGGCTGCAATACCAATTAGGATGATGTACAGGAATATTGTCCATAAGCTGATTCCTGGTGATATGTAGGGTTCTTCCTCTTCACGAAGTCTATCGCGGACGTGGTCCATTTGGTTTTGAATAGTTTTCAAATCGTCGAGGTCGAGTGGTTCAAGTCGAAACGAGGGTATTTCTTCGATGTTTTTCATGAGATACTCCTCAGGTTTGATGTCTAGGTGAGGGACCTTGAGTATTTTTGTCTCGGTACTTGGATTTTTGTGGGTCTGAAGGATAGTGGTTTCGACTTTCAATTTGCAGTTTTCTGGGATTTCTATGATGTACGTTCCTCTCAGCGATGAAGTTTCCTCTTCGTTATCGCACATTGATGAAGTCGTTGTTTCGTTCGGGAAAACTGCAATCCATTGGTTGGGGTATATCTTCTGAATTTTCGTGTCCCGTAATTTGATTGGTTCTGGATGACAATTCTCATATGTTTGCGTGAATCGGATGAGATGCACTTCACATGGAGTCTGCACATTAGTTGGGTTGGCTTCTGGCAGGGTACATAGGGCTTCACCTGGAACGACTTCTTGGCATGGCTCGTTCGAAAATATATAGTGATGCTCATTGAGAAAAAGGAATTTGTTTTCCGGGATGATGATTTGGAAAAGGTTCGGTTTGGTTTCAATGGGGAGAGAGTATAAGTGATAATAATTATATTTCTCGATTTCAGTGATCGGCACTTCCAATATGAAAACTAGTTTGAATTCTTTTTGGTATGCCTTGATGGTGGTTATTTTCTCAAAAACTATGATGTTTTCTCTACTTGGAGTGTAGGGAAGTACAGAGTTATCTAAATGTTGGGAGATCTTCTGTAGTTCTTCAAGAAAGTCTTCTGCTTCTATAATGGATGGATGGAGAACTGCTATTTTGGCGAAAGTAGTTGCAGTTTCCAGGTCCTCGAGTATTCTCAAAATCATTTCGGTAGTGGCTATCAGTTGTGTGAAGACTGTATTCATGTTCAGCCTCTCATATGTTTCGACATATGATGTTATTTGTTTCTTGATCATTCCTTCCAGCTGGGTAAGTTTCAATTCGGTGGTTAGTTGATTCTTCACCAGTGTGTGTACTGTGGAATTGAATTTTTCAATTGCCCTTGTTGTGAGAGAGATTTGTTCCTCTAATAAAACCTTCTGTTTGTTTTGTTGGTTCTGAAGCATTTGGATTGCATCTTCATATCTTTGTCCATCTTCCGCATCCAAGTTGCCTGTTATAACTTTCACGATGCTTCCAAGAACATTTACGAGTGCTCGTTTCTTCCGGGTCAACGATATTGTTGGAAAAATTTGTGTTAGCTTATCTTTGATTTCGCTCAGCTGTTGCCCCATTATATGAAGGTAGTTTTGCATGTCTTTATTGGGATTGGAACTATGACTTGGGAAGGCTGTTTCCATATGATTGGTAATGTCCTTCATCAATTGGTATTCTTGAATAAGGTCATGAAGATCAAAAATCCTGATGAAAGTCCAGTAGTCGATGACGTTTTGGGCTGTACCTAGTTTTTGTGGCAGCAGGCCTGGATTTTCGGTTATTTTTGTTGTAGTTATTGTTGCTGGTTCGACTGTCCCAATGGTCCAGCAGATTGGTCTGGAACAATAGGGTGTCTTAAGTTATCTAAATGTACTTTACGTTTTTGATTGTTTTCATTATTTGTTATGATACAAGTATTGTCTGAATTGATTCGATCAATAGTGAATGGTCCTATATATCGGTTTTTCGATTTGTTCCTTTCGCTCTCCGGGTTTCTTTCGAAGACTTGATCTCCTACTTTGAAAACGTTTTGTTCATGATGATTTTCGTTTCTTTTGGAAATTATACGTGTTTTGTCATTTTGCAATTTTTCTTTGACCTTTTCATAGGTTAGTAAAATTTTCTTACGATGATCTTCTATATATTGGTGATAGTATTGGCGATCGTAAAATATATCGTATGGACTTCTCGAAGCGGTGTGTCCGAAAATCAGCTCCAAAGGTGTATATCCTGTGGCAGAATGGATCGAATTGTTATATCCTATTATAGCATATGCCATCAATCTTTGCGGTGTGTCGGTGGAGTGATTTTTTACGATACGATAATGTTCAGTTAGGGTACCATGTAATCTTTCGATCAATCCATTGGATTGGGGATGTTGAGGTGTTATAAAGTGTATATCAATTTTATGTAGCTTCAAGAGGGAAGAGACTGTTTCATTCTGAAATTCAGTTCCTGAATCGAAAGTGATTGATTCTGGTGTTCCAAAATGTTGGAAAAATTGAATGAGTTTATCTGCTATCTCGATGGCATTTTTGGTGTTCACGGGGTACGCCTGTCCAAATTTAGAAAATTCGTCCACTATGGTGAAGAAAGTTTGACCTTCGATTGTGAATAAATCTGCGTTCAATTTCTGAAACGGTTTTGTTGATGTTTCAGTTATTCGCAAAGGTATTGTTGGTCTGTGTCTCTCATATTTGGTTTTTTTACAAACCAAACAAGAGTTTATGAAATTTTCTATCGATTGTTTCATATTGTTCCGAAAATACTTTCGATTAATGGATTTATAAGTTTCATTGATGCCGCGATGATTAGTTTTTCCCTCGTGGTAGTTTCTGATCAGTTCTTCTTGTTCCATTTTATCTTCTACGATTGTCGTCCTATTTGCACACCTTATCAGGATTGGATGATCTTTGTTAAAAGTGGTGCAGAAAGTTTTACAAAAATCTCTATACATTTTTTCCTTGTCGAAATAGCAGAAATATTTTTTCTTTGGTTCACAAAACTGAATCAGTAATGCTTTGATTTCCGCATTGTTGTCGTCTTGAGAAATTTGAGCGTGTACTATAATTTGTTTTCCTCGTTTTATGACCTTTGGTTGTAGAGGATTGTTAAAAACGGTAGTTATTATGAATTGTTTCTCTTTCTCATCGATCGCATCTTGAATAATTGATATACTGTTCGGTGGTTCCGTTTCTTGCCTGGAATCTACGGTGGTTTCCAAAATATCTGGTGGTGCTGGAGGTTCAGGTGGTGTTGAATTATCCAAAAGCATGGGTTCTAAAATATCTGATGGTGAATCTGGAGCCCTGATAACTTCTTGTTGAGTTCCTAAATCCATAGGTTCTGGTGTATTCAATTGATCGCGATTTTCTTCTTCCATCATGATGAGATCATCTAGGAGTTGGTCTAGGTCAGGATCATTTTCTACTTGAGTTGATCTGGCGTCAATTTCTATCGGATTGATTTGGATCCTAGAGAGGGCATCGGCGTTTGTGTTATATTTTCTCTTCTTATATACGACAGTATAGTCATATTCTTCGAGACGGAGTCTCCATCTGACTAACTTCGAGTTGGGATCTTTTAGTGAAAACAGCCACTGGAGCGGACGGTGGTCGGTATATATGACAAATTTTCTTCCGTAAATGTAGGGCCTAAAGTATTTGGTGGCCCAAACAATTGCAAGCAACTCCTTTTCGATTGTTGAGTATTTTTGCTCGGTGTCATTTAACGTCCTTGATGCGAAGGCGATGGGCTTGTCTTCTCCAATTTTACCTTGAGATAAAACGGCTCCTAGGGCATAGTTACTAGCATCCGTTGTCAATACGAAAGGTCTAGTAAAGTCGGGGTATTGTAGAATCGGGTCATTGATTAAAATTTTCTTTGAATTTTCAAAGCTCTCCACAAATTCAGGTGAATGAACGACTCTCGAGTTCTTCTTCAAACATTTGGTCAAAGGTTTGGTCAGCTTGGCAAAATCTTTAATAAACCTCCTATAGTAGCCAAGTAAGCCTAAAAATGACTTGATTTCCTTCTGGGTTTTTGGTATTGGAAATTTCTGGATGGCAATGACCTTATCAGGATTTGGTTTCACTCCGTTGGGTGTTATGATGTGCCCAAGGTACGCCACTTCTTTCCTTAGAAATTCGCTTTTGTCAAGTTGTATCTTGAAGTTAGATTTCCTTAGCCGCTCGAATACTTCTCTCAGATGTTCCAGATGTTCTTGTAGAGAAGTAGAAAAAATAATGATGTCATCAAGGTACACAAGACATTTTTCATTCTGAATGCCCCTGAGGATGTTGTCCATAACGCGCTGAAACGTCGCCGGAGCGTTCTTTAAACCGAACGGCATCCTCTTGTACTCATAATGACCATTTTCAGTGCTGAAGGCCGTTTTTTCGATGTCTCGTTGATCCATTTGTACTTGGTGAAAGCCCGACGCAAGGTCCAAAGTTGTAAAGTATTGACTTCGGCCCAACTTGTCCAGGATATCAGTAATATTGAGGAGAGGATATTTGTCATCTACAGTTTTTTGATTCAATTTTCTGTAATCGATAACAAGCCTCCATTTCTTCCTTCCCGAAGCATCTGGTTTCTTTGGAACGACCCAGAGGGGTGAGCTCCACGGAGATGTTGAAGGTTGGATAATTCCCTGTTGTAGCATTGATTGAATTTGGGTTCGGACTTCTTGTTGGTGAACCTGTGGATACCTGTACGACTTGGTGTATATTGGCGTTTCATCCGTCAATTTAATTGAATGTTTAATTTGGTTATTGAAGGTCAGCGGAATTTGTTCGCAATAAAATATGTCTTTGAACTCTGTGCATAAATTTTTTATTTGGGTCCTCTCTTCATAATTCATATGGTCCAACCGTAAGTTTCGTAAATTTTCCTTCTGGATATCTTCATATATGTTTTCATTTCTTGGAATTTCTTGATCTCCAAAATTATTTATTTCAAATGTATCGATTGGTTCGATATCGATTGGTTCGAATAGATCGATCACCAATGTTTCATTTGTTGGATTGATTATTGTTGTTAATGCTTTTCCGTTATTTACTGTCACATATGCAGATGGCATCTCCAAGTTTTGGAATTTTTGGTAGTTGATAACTCCTTCTTTCAAGTTTTTATTGACTGGTACTTCCACGATGTGCTCCATTCTTGGGGAAAGTTCCATATGAAAAATTGTATTTTTCAATTTCGGTTTTCCTTTTTGTTTCTCCTGCTCTCCTTCGAAGTGAAGTGGAATGATGGTTTCTTTGGTAGTGAGCACGTTTTTTCTCAAATCAACTGAAGCTCCAATATTTCGTAATAAGTCAATTCCGATCAATCCATCGTATTTTGAATTGAAATCGAATATGTAAAATTTTTGGAAGAGATCTGGCCGTTTGAAGATTTTTGATAAAGGTATGGTTATGCTACAATTGTGGGTGGAGATATTGTGTGCCGACTGTATTTGAAAGTGGTCTTCCTGAATGTGATGTGGATAAAAGGTATATGCCATATTTGTACTGTTCCACTTCGTTTTCAAAAATTTGCTCCTCTTCTGTGGTTCCATAAGAATATTCGAATGATTGGTAGTCTTCTTGTTGTTGGTCAACCGGATAATATTGATTATATCCGTATTCTTGGTATTCATCGCTGAAGTTTCCTTCTTCTTGGAAAAATAATTCTTCAGATACAAATGTGGGTCTTAGTTTGGGTTGTGTGTTTTTAGAAAAATTTCCTGATGATGTGTACATAGGCGTTGGTTTCGGTTGTTGTCGATTCATATTTGGCTGGAAAACATTCCTTTGTGGCGGTCGAAACTGGTGGTTACCTTGAGGCTGAGGCGAGTTCCAAGTAGGTTGTTGCCTGAATGATGGTCTTTGAAACATTCCCTGATTTTGGGGTATGAAAGGTCGTATAGGTCTTTGGCCAAAATTTTGGCGAATCGGTGTATATGCTTGAATTGGGCGACTTGTTGGATTCCTCGGTTGTGCGCTAGTAGATGGTAACATGCGGGGGTCTCTTCTCTGATTCTGAACTTGAATCAACGTATTAGTTTTGTTACGAGCGTACGAAATGTTTTCTTCTGTCAAAACTTCCGATAGGGCGGTTTCTATATCTATAGGTCCTCTTGATCGAACTATTGATCCCAGTGGTTCTTTCAATCCTGAAAGGAATGCTTTCAGTGTGAGGTTATCGTATAAAGTTACTTTGACAGCTCTCACTTGGGCATTTCCTTCATTGCGTGAAAGGTTTGAAAGGAGAAGGCTTCTCATATCTTGGCATCGAGAACCATATTGTTGCGGTGATTCGTTGTTTTCTTGTTTCAAAAGCATCAAGTCTCGAAGCAGTGAATTTTCGTCCCTTTGGTCGGCGAAATTGCGTTGAAGTAGACTGCGGAGATCTGGCCATGTTTGGATTTCTCTTGATCCGGTGATGACTTTTGCTCTCCCTGTGAGTTTATTTTTGATAGACGTTATAAAAAATTTATTGAGGAACGCTGTTGGTTCTTCTCTCTTGTAGAACTGGTTCACTATAAGGTCACAAGCTTCGATAAAATCCGCTAGTTCTGCTGGTTCGCCTTCAAATTTGGGAATGGCATCCAAATAACTTGTTTGAAAAGCAGCCATCTCGTCAATAACGATATTCGAAATTAAATCAGCAAGTTGGTCAACTTCAGACATAGAAATGGGACAATGGGGAAAAAATCAATGGATAAATATTGGGAAATGAGCAATCACTTACATCAAAATATGTAGAATCCTCATTGGTCCAATTGGTCCTATGGTGGTAATCCAAAAATATTCTGGTAATCCAATGGATTGATTGGCACTGATAATCCAATACACTGATAATCCAATTCACTGATAATCCGATAGTTCACAATTAACTGTCCTTAGTTTTTACACTTCAATGTTCAATTTCCAATAAATGATCAGTTCTTATCCGTAATTGGAAATAACTTCGACGATTTTGTTCGGAATCTTCCGGTTCGCGATATAGTAGTGGATAAGCGTCGATATTAGATCGCTAAGGGCCACTACTATCCTACAACGACTGCGCCAATTAAGTTTGGGAGCTCTCGAAAACCGTTTTTAAAAATAAAACTTTATTTCGAAAATTACTCAAAATGAATTATAACTATATTTCGTTGGCAATGTAAAAGCCGAAAGTACAATTATAACTGAATAAAAATGAGATGAACTCGTATTTATAACATTAGACAAATCTGGGTGAAAAATGCAGCGTCGTTGAATTCCCAGTATCCAGCGTGTGACACCTGATGCGAATGCACTCTGAGGCTGGCTCTTATCTATTCTCCTGGCATAGGTAGTCTGTACATAACACATGCAACTGGCCTTGTATTTGATAATACCATTTGTGACTCGTATTGACAGCTCCAGTTTTCTTTCTCCAAAACGTAATCTTTCCATTCTCGATTCCTTCTTGAGGAGTCATCGATTTTGCCGAATATGGACATTTCACTTCTATAATTGCAGTACCGTCTTGCAAGACTCCATCTGGTGATGCACCAAGAAATTGTTGATCTTTATCAACGTAAAGAACACATTTCAGTATTTTTTGCTTTAGTTCTATTTCCATTGCCTCAAGGGCTTTTTCTTCGTATTGCTTTCCATGCATTATTGCTGGAGTAGTTAGGTACTTGGGGTAAATTATTTGTACCACTAATCGTTTCCTGGATGTTTTTGGTAGCATTTTGCAGACATTTCCAAAATTTGATGCCGTTATTCTTTTGCCCCTTTCGTCTTGCCATAATTTGTATCCGCTTTGGGTTTTAGAAAGGATTTCTATTTTTTCCAGCTCTTCGACGTTTTTTTTGAAATGTTCAGCGATGTAATCCTCTTTACATACTTTAAATCCTTCATCATCTAAATCTGGTTTTTTACAACTTTCACCGTAAGGGGCCGTTCATAAAATACCTCACACTAAAATCAGCTTTTTTGACCCCCTCCCCCCCCATTGTCACGTTGTGTCACACTTTTTGTGACCCCCCCTAGAAATATTTCGTCACAAAAACTAAAAACCCCCCCTGCTGAGCTGCAAATTGAAAATATTTATTTATGGATGGCCACAAATAATATACATATTTTATATAATCAGAAGATTCAATGCTCAATAACACAATGAAACAGTAAAAAATCGCTTTATTCTGTTTCATTTGTATAGTGAAATACAGTGTACTGTAACAAGATTAATTCGCATTCTCAATTGAAAATTAATTCTCAAAGATGGAGTCACTATAGATTTGATTAAAAAATCTGACGAGTTTAGGAATTCGTTAGATGTCGCACATGTAGATTTCTACCAAAATCTACTGAAGATTTCTTTCATACCAAAATTTTATAATTTTCGTCAGAAATCTACTAAAAAAAAGTAGATTTCTACCAAAAGTGGTCACGATGGCTTCTAGCGCTCATGTCAAAAAATAATAAACGGCGAACTTCACGTTGCCGTATACCCCCCTTCCCCCCTTGTCACATCTTGTCACACTCAGCCAGACCCCTCCCCTCCCCTTGTGTGCGAACGTATTTTATGAACGGCCCCTAATCCTTGTTGTTACTTTTTTGCCAGGCCCTCTTTTTAACACAAATTTTGCGACGACGTGTGTATCTCTCCTCAATTTTTTTTGTTAGTGCAGGCATTCTACCTGTTAGCGACTGCGATGAAATGGACACAAAATGCTTTGTATTCCATTCCACAGCAGAAGCTTCACATCTGGCTTGAAAGGATCGTCTTGAACAATAATTGATCCGTTTTCCACCTATGTGTTTACAAATGATGGAATTGAATTGTTCAACAGTATTCATATCGACATTATATAATAAACTTTTGGAATGCGTAGCAAGATATTTGACTGGGACCATCATTATTTCGTATAAAGCTGAAAGAAAATGATAAGTTGGTATTCAATTTACACACCATCAATGTTTTTATTTGAATCTTCGAATTGAATTTCAACCTTATCTTGATAAATGAACTTCACTCACCTGTAAGCTTCATATCAGTTATTACTGAGTTTGCATTCGATTTCTATTTGCAGAAGTATGATGAACAATTTCTGTGTTCTCCTAAAATATGACTGGGCCCATTCAATATATCTTTCCTTGAATTTTTTATTTTTTCATGTAAAAAAGAGATTTTCTTCTGACCTATATTCGATAGCCTTTGTCACTGAGAACCTAAACCGCAGAAGATTATCCTGAAATCAATTTAAAAAAGTATTATTACCCGAGAATATATTAATGTTGAGGTATATGTCATATAGATATTTTTTCAATTGGACTGATAAAATAATCCTTTATTTACCTTGATTTTTTTCTCAACACTGCAGGGCCAGCATGTTTGTTCTTTCAAATATTTGCCAACTTATTGATATAATTCCTTAGGATATGGTTTCTACATTCAATTTTTCCACTGTTATGTTGTATTCTGCATAAGGGTCGCGTTCCAATAACTTTTGATAACAGGAGCTGTCTCCATCCGCAATCATCGTTTTAAAAATTACTCCGTGCTTTTCCAAACTTTGTTGAAATGCCGTTGCGATTACATCTGATTTCATGGCACTTGAAGACAACATCCAATTGTATTGTATTGAATTGGTTTGAAATCCGAAACAATATCGGCATTGAATATGCAACCAGAATCACACAACACTCTCATACAATCATTGATCATGTTTAAGCAACGAGTAATATTGGAGAGTGTAGAATAAATATTGAATACAGCACAATCTCTGATCATAATCTGTTAGAAATAGAATTATATTCCAAAACTAGAAACTATAGTTGTGAAATTCAAAAACATTCGAGAAACTAGATAATTCAAAATATGAGGGTAATTTTAAGAATTTACTGCAAAATTCTGGACCGGTCGATACATTCGAAACTTTGATCAAACTTATACAAGAAGCTAGAAGTAAGGCTACAAAAACAATTAAAATGAAAATTAGGGAAAATAATGATTGGATAACCCCTCAGTTTCTAAAACTATTGAAAAGAAGAGACGAAGTATACAAAATAACGAAAAAATTCCCGCTAGATCAACAAATCTTATGTGACTTCAGAAATATAAAGAATCAAGTTGAAAATGAAAAAAGAAAACTTAAAACAACTTTTTTCAGGAATAGATGGAATGATACTGATGGAAATCCAAAGAAACAGTGGAACTCCATAAATAACCTAATAAACCATGAAAAGAATCAAATTAGTGTAGATACAATAGAGGTTGAAAAAACATTAATAACTGATAGATTAGAAATTGTAAATAAATTTAACGAATATTTCTGTGATATAGGTCAATCAATTGTCAATAAAATCAATGAAAAACTCAAAAGTAACCCACCATCAAATTATTTCGATGAAATCAATATAAAAACTCCTTGTTCCTATATGATACTAACATGAAAGAAGTAAGAGAAGCTATGGATGAAATGAATAAGAATTCTGCTCCAGGTAATGATAGGATTTTGGTAAAAGATTTATTAATAGTGCAGGAGTCAATAATACCAATCTTAGTCGACTTGGTCAATAAAATGTTCGAAACAGGGGAATTTCCGAAGGAGCTAAAAATAGGTAAGGTTACCCCGATCCATAAATCAGGATAAAAAATAAATTGGAAAATTATCGACCCATTACAGTAGTTCGTGCATTGTCGAAATTTACAGAGATTCTTTGTAGAAACCGTATCATGAACTTCATTACTAGATATGTTGAATTAGACAAGTATCAATATGGTTTTCAAAAACAATCAAACACCCAAAGTGATACGATGGACTTTCTGAACCATGTCATAACTAACTTGGATAACAAAAAATATATAATAACAGTATTTATTGATCTACAAAAGGCATTCGATGTAGTGGATCATGAAATACTAATTGAGAAATTGAACTTTTTAGGTATGAGAGGAAAAAGTGCAAGCATATTTGAATCATACTTGAAAGATCGGCAACAATATGTATCTCTGGATAAAGTAAATAGTGAAATCGCGAATATAAACTGTGGAGTCCCACAAGGCTCAGTCTTAGGACCACTGTTATACTCTTTACACACCCTCAATCTCAAAAAGGCAGATCTTAAGGCTCGCTATTACATATTTGCAGATGATACCATTCTAGTATATGAAGGATCTAAACTAGCAGAACTAGAAGACTTGGTGAATAGAGATTTAGAACTATATGCTAAATGGCTCCTGTCTAACAAGTTACAAATAATGTGAACAAAACAGTGTATATGCTTTTTAAAAATAAAAATAAAGAAAGCCACGACCCAGATATAAGAATTGGAGATCAGGCAATTCGAAAGGTCGATCATACCAAATATCTAGGGTTGGTGATCGATGATAAATTAAATTGGCACAAACATGCAGAGCACTTGACAAAAAAAATTGTACCAATGATTGGAGCACTTTATAGATGCCAAAGCTACTTAAATGTTGCAAATAAAATCATGATATACAATGCTTATTTTCTCTCTATATTCCGTTATCTGATAACAAATTGGGGGGTATGTTCTCAAACATTATTTAATAAAATAAAAACTTTGCAAAACAAGGTGGTAAAAACTTTATCAAACTGAAATTTTACAGCTAGAAAAAATTCTACAAATAAAACAGTGCAAATTTATTTATAAAATAACAAAGAATCAACAAAAATGTAACACAAACATGAGCATAGTAAATGAAATACATTCATATGAAACCAGAAATCAAAACCAAATCTATAAAAAATGAAGATAGCTACTCCACATTCAAAGCTGAAATGATGCAATATGTCGACAGCCATTGAATTTACAATATGTATATGTTCCGGTACCAGCAATCATTGCTGATTTGGAACAATGCTTCGAATAAAAAAAAATCGTTTATTTGCAGTGCCCACTTCAAACACAGAATTTATAACGATTCTTTTTGCAAATAATAATTCATTGTTCATTTTATAACACCAATAAAATATATACAAACCTCGGCGAATTTCTATATTCATTTCTCGAAAGATAGCTCACCTTGGCCTCGGACAACATTTTTATTCTCGAGAGAATTAATCAACTTTCCTCCTCGGTATAATTCTATTTCCGATAAAAAATTGGTGAAAATTATTTTACGGAGGAAATATACTATTATGAAATCCCTTCCATAGCAAAAATATTCAACGTGAATATTCCATCGACGGAAAACAAACGATAATGCCTAATGTTTTGATCGCGAAACGTTTTCACTGAGCATTGTGTTTTCAGCGGTGTTTGTGTTTTCTTATCCAACTTAACCTTACTTGAGCGGATGTTAACTCACCACATCTAAGCCAACATTACTCCATCCTACTCAATTATCCTCAAAATTATTCAACTGATATAATTCGGGGAACTTTTCTGTGCTGATATCAATTCAAGCGGTTACAAATTTCGTGATAAATTCAGCGAGTTGGGGGCAGAAGGGTATGAGTCCAAAACGCTGCTTCTACAGGAGAGCTAAAGTATGATAATATAAATTTGTTTTAATAATTAAATAAGCGCCAAATAGTAGAAAATTGTATTCGTTTATTGAAATATATGTTACCAGCCAGTTATAGTATTTATGTGTGTAAACTTAACAAGTACCTTTAGTTGAATAGAATGGACTTTCTCATTCGACAATGAATCTATGAAAATGCAAGTTGGGACTTGTACATCAACTTGAACATTAGATACAAAGGAACCCTAACCCCACCCTTGTTCAGAACTCAAACCTTCAAGCGGTCATTCAGTAACCAGATCACAAAAATTTATAACAACATACCCCATCGTATGAAAAAACTAAGCCCAACCCGTTTCAAAGTGGATTATAAGACATTTTTGCTTGCTGCTAGAAAATAAGTGAATATATATCTTTTAATTTTAATCATCGCTAATTTATGCTAATTGTGTTTGTTGAATACTCAAAAGTGTTAAGTTACGTTTTCGGAAATCATGAGGACGACTCAAGGTTAAGTGGACGAACAGGTCAATCAGAGATTTATCTTTGAGAGAACTGAACTTCGCCTTTTATTTTCAATACTACAATAATACATGCTACAATACAATAATACTTTTTTTGTAATGATATTTTTAACCATTTAAAATAATAAAGACGATTATTATTAGTATTATTATTATCATGTTACCGTATAGAAGCTATATCAATGCAGCCATGAGGAAGTTTACTCAGTTTGACCCCAGTTGGCCTTGTACCCTTTTACTTGGTAAAAATAATAGAATGGGGTAACATGAACTTGGTGGAATTCAATGCTACGAAAACCCAGGCATGTCTCTTCTCAAGAAATGCCGATCTATCATCATCTAGTATTCAGATGTCAGGAGTGACTGTTCCTACAAAATCAAGTATCTCGATGCTGGGAATTACGATCAGTGGATTTCTATTTCGTGCGAAGAAATACTTCACTTCTCGTCAACTTCTGATGATCTACAAGGCTCAGATACGACTTGTCATGGAATACAATTCTCATGTGTGGAGTTCGGCACAAAAACATTCATTGAGGCTTCTCGATTCTGTTCAGAGAAAGGCAATTCCTCTTGTTGGTGATTCTTCGCTCAAAGACTCGCTCACTTCATTGGAACATTGTAGAAGGGTCGGAGACTTGTCTCTCTTCTATAGATACTTTCACGGTCGATGCTCTGCCGGATCGTTATCAATCGTTCCACCCTTGGCAATATCTACAAGGATGACTCGACGAGTACAGAACTCCCACCCCTTTGTTGTGAATTTGGAACCCTGTTGAACCTCTCTTGCTCAGGGATCTTTTTTCAATAGAACTGCTGAGCTATGGAATTCCTTGCCAAAAAAGGTTTTTCCTGAGGCTTACAAACTTCAGAAATTCAAAGTGAATGTTAATTCGTATCTCCTGTCCCTTGATTCACGCGGTGCTCTTTGAACATTACAGGTCTCCCCTTTCGTGTGAATCTACATATAAAAAAAATCGGATTCGCCCTGAATTCTTAACAAAAAGTTTATACAATAAATGAATAAATAAATGATTCTCTACAGCGGTTATGATCTATAAGCTAAATTAACAATCATTTTACTCTATTTATTATTATTATACTCCAGCGATATATTACATCTGTGATAACCAGTGAAACAGCAAGTGTTGATGGGTCCCGACAGATTTTTTACACCTTTCACACAAATCTACCCATTTAAGATATCTCCTTGGTGATACCGCCATTCAGAATTCACAATCTCTCATTATCGATCTTATTTCCATTCTATCGCCCAAGGTTGGAGGGAACCCAGATTGCCAAACGTAGGGGTGAAATGCGACCCTTAATTTTATTTGGTGTTAAATGAGGCATACGCGAGATATTTGTGAGGCTTGGAAACATCAAGTGAAATCATCAATCACTATCAATTCTAGAGCTTACCACATGAAGTCGGTACTTTGTTATTATGTTCCGTTTTAACAAGGAAATTTCTGAGCGATGTGCATTTTCGAGCTTAGTCCTGTTGTGGAGGCAACATTACAATTCATTCAATGTAGGAGTTGAAACGGAAAGAAAATGAATGAAAGAGGTGCCTCCATAATCATAAGCTTCAGTTGTAGAACAAGTTCTCAGAATTATCGAAAAATTTCTGATGAATTTTTCGAAGCAATGCAAACATGATAACGATTCAAATAGACTAATAGTTGAATATACCGGCAATGAGTAAAATATACTTTGATGTTTTGACAGGTTATTTTTCTCTCACAAACATGAAAGTGAACATTATGTAACAAAATAAATATATAACTTGGGTCAGCTCGAAGCAAAACGACGAAGAAGGAATCATTGTACAAGGAGCCATTCAGTTATTTGTAAAATTATATTTGGAATAGGAGTATAGGTCATTGAGGTGAAATTTTCAATAATAAAACATTTTTCACAGGGAATGTATGTGAGTAAAAGATTTTGAATAATACCGTGACCATACATGAAATTCCATTTTCAATATGTCACAAGTGGTTCTTTCTATTCGAAATGTCGTTTCAGGATGATTCTTTCCCAAATTTGAAGTCACAACAGTATGACGTCATCTACAAAATTCTTGTCAAACAACTTGAAGTGAGAAAATAGAGGCAACATAAACGATGACAAAAACTTCGAAAATTCAGAATTTTGTCCAGTTCACACAAATATTAGTATTTTTTCAGAAATTCCTTTCTCAACGACAATATATTCGATAGTATCAGAAGTTTTACCTTGAAGTATACGTACTTTTCCATCAACTAATGCTGAATATACTACGCTAATCATTTTTCTGTTCCACTAGAAAATATTAGAGTTTCGAAGCTGATGTATTCTTCATAACATTATTAACTATTTCTGAAAAGTAAAGAGAAACAAACGTAAGTGAATTTAGCATTTTTATGATTAAACATGTATATTTCATTATTTGAGTTTCTAACATATTACTTTCTATCAAGACGATTTATATCCTGTTCCAGCTATAGTTAAAAATCAATGCAATGAATTTTCTCTTTCAATCAAGGAGACTAAATTCAACAAAGTCTTCGTTAATAATATGAGAATATTTTAAATTGAGAGATACTAATATAGTTTAGAGAAATATTTGGACGACAACGCGAAATACTGATGTATTTAAATATGGTTCAATTGTATATAGTTTTCAAAAGTGTGTTAGTCATATCCATATTCATTACCTAGATCTTGATTATGAAGTTTCGTTATATCATATTTCTACTTGACCTACTATATTTACAGAAAGTACCGAAATGGTTACTGAAGATTATCATTATTATTAAACCTTTGAACGCTCCTGGTATATCTTCATGACACTTCATCGCAAATTTTCTGATAGATACTAGCGAAGACTGTGACTGAACGTCCAGAAGGACTGATGAGGACTTGAGAAAAATACTCATTGAAAGATGGACATCTTGAAGATATGTTGGAGACGTGTACGATCAAATTCGTTTCTTTATGCTCCGATCGTCCCTCGTGTGTCTTGCGCTTTGCGATGATCACCAAATATATAATCTATATTTGATGAAATTCGATTGATTTTTGGCATAGCATCATTTGAATTATAAAATATTATTTACGTTTGTGAAAAAGACCATTTTTGCCATTGCCATACCTTTATAATACTGCAACGCTGTTCAAGTTATCACACCAGGAAAATAAACTCGTTTAATGAAAAATTCAATTACTGTAATAAACCAGTAACCGCTGTGGTTATTGCTGAAATTTTTAATGTTCGTTTTAATTGTCACATAAATTTTCGATTGTACTCTTTGCCCAGATTTTCATTTCATGGCCGTTGCAAGCTTGATACTTACTTCCGAATAGTATTCACCGATTCGTTGAATAATTGGGAAAAATAATGAGGTTCCCTCGAGTTCGGTATTCGTTACTATCAAGGAAATTTCAGGTCCCAGAAGTTTCGAACTCGAAGTTCTTTTCAAGTACTCGAATATCCATTGCGGGCGTAGAGGTTGGAATAAATTTATTTCCACGACTATTGTATAATGTACCCATTATACGTCTGTTTGCTGGACCTCAATAATACCCATTAATAATGAGTTATTATTCATTGCTACTTCCTTGATTTAGCTATAATATTATATTGTTTCGCTACAAAAAATCGGTTTTTGGATTTTTGTCGTGTAAACCATCAAATAATTCCAATTCAGATCGTATCAGCGATTATGAATGTGGGTGTCATATCGAAATAGCTTTTGAATTCAAACAAATTTGACTCGAACCTGTTTACAGTATTGTATGAAATATTTCTTGGAATAAAATAAAAGTGCTTCCAAAAATATATATGTAATGTACCTAACAAAATTTTCAAAAAAAAAAAAAACTTGTTTACTAGTCGTGTGCGAGTATTCTACTCGTGAATAATATGCTCGTTGAATAATAATATACTATTCTGCTGAAAGAATCTGACATTCTTTCTTTGTCACTGATTTGGAACTTGAGTAACATAATTTTCAAGTGTTGATTTCGTTCTAGTTCATTGAGTGCATGGTCCTACTGCTTCTCGTCTTCTGCATCTAATTTGCCAAAAATCCATTTACTCACTTCTCCTACTCCGTTAATGAGACCTCTTTTAGATCTCGTAAGAGTGTAAATATTATTCAATTTCAGTTGAGTCGTTCCTATCAGATATTCTGTTCTTGATAACATGTGAGATGCTAGGCCATGGTATGAGATTGGATATCTTTTCCTTGTTAAAATTAGTTTTTATTATAGTGAAAGAATCATTCAGATTGGTTAGTTGTATGGTTATTTGTGTTAGGTAGGTCTAAGTAGTGTAGAAATGTGTGTTTGTTGTATATTAACTTGGAGTGTCCTCAGTGTCCTTTGTTTTCCTGATAAAGTGAAAAGTTGGGGTCTTCTTGAAAATTTTTTATGATCACTGCCCGTATCTGTGACCAAGTTTATATCCGTTTCCTCAATAATTTGGCGATTTTTTGTTCCCTGCCTTGGTTCTGATATAAGCTACATTCTGGTTCAAAAAATTTGGGGGTTCATCGCGGTATTGATTACTTTTGGAAATTACTCTTTCTTCAGTTTGTGGATGTATTGACTCTTAAAGCTTCTCAGCTGTTTCTTTGAGAGTTTGGACATAGATTGATGTTATTATGTGATCTGTCACATAATTATCGAGTGATCTTAAAGCCAATTGAACAATAGACTGCCCGAAATCTAAAATGTCCAAGGTCTGTTCAGATTTCGACTCCTCATGTGCATTATTTTGGCCAGTGGAGAATGAAATGTGTTGAGAATGATTTCAGCAAAACGAAGTAGTTTAAATCACATGTTTCGGAAATACCTACTTCCGATTCACATCGAGATCGATGGTCCGGATGTCTACTTTGTTGAGTACCAAAACCTGACGCCCTTTACGAAAGTCAACCCTCAGAAGTCTAAAATTGTGCGAACAATAGACTCAAAGTGTGAATCTCAGCACGGTGCTTCCGAGGCGGGGAATGGAATACCGGTCTTCCGTTTGATAGGTGGACGTTCTCACTTCTACACTAACTAGAGAACCAGGTGGGTATTTCCTATCCTCTCACAGATGATCGAATGCCAATCTTAATCGGTCATAGAGATCAATATTGATGCTATCCGATCTCCCTTTTCATAGTTGAAATGGATAGTCATTATCTGAACATACCTAGTAATAGTTATCCGTGACGGCAAATTCAGTTGAAATTGAATTGGTCAGAATTCCATTAGAAGTTTATAATGTTTCGCCTATAACCATGTCGTTCAAAAAAGTTGTATGCAATTCGCGCTCTCCAACTAGTATTGACTCTACGAATAATGCGGATTCGGTTCCAATGAGAATGGTTTCCATAGGACTCGATATCGTTTTCATCCGGCTGCAGGTTCTCATTTATGCATTTTAATGATAGCCGAAAACAATATTGATATCTAGATGGAAATTGTGGGAATATAAATTGGTAATTGGAAATATTATAATAAAACTGCCTTGATCAAACACAGATGAACTCAATCAACACTGTATACAGAATGAATTGAATATCATTCATGATGAAAATCAAATACGAGACTGTAGAGTGGGACAAATTAATGAAATGATTACGGCATTCAGACAATTTATAATTCAAGAAAAATAAACTTCCTCGGGCGGGATTCGAACTCACGTCCTCCATTGAACTAGATGGATTCTCTAACCACTGAGCTACCGAAGACACTGTTCTCCATCTCATATTCCTCTCAAATTCTGGTGTTCGCTGTTATTATTCAATCGCGATTTTCGACTGACGAAGGTGTTAGATGGATTCTCGTTCATTATCAACTGGTCTTAGGACTAAATTGTACCTTTCAACCTCAGCAATATGCCAATTTCAGTAGGGTATCAGGTATAAACACCACCCAGATGACTTCAAGTCGCGTGAATCGAGGGACACCAGATAGGTACGAATAAAGATTCACTTTAAAGTTTGTAATTTTGTAAGCCTTAGGAACAACCTCTCTCTGTAAGGATTTCAGAAGTTCAACTGTTCTATTGGAAAAAGGTCCCTGGGTGAGAATTCTGTACTCGTTGGGCCATCTGTGTAGATACTTCCAATCCTGTATCCAAACCTAATATATTTTTCCACCCTTCGGAAATCAAATAATTCAGAAGCTTGGCTTTCATTTCAATTCGAACAGAAAGAATATGCTCATCGAGTCAATCATGGTGAAACTGTCACAACTCGAATCCACTTTCTTGCATTGTTCTGAAAAATCAATACAACTGAGAAGGCACAACCTCATGACGGTAGTTTATCTATGAGTCCTCGCTGTCAACGTGTGATGTCGAGTGCCATTTGAATTTCTTGATGTGAAAGTGTCTGTATACAATAACAAATCTTGGTGAAAAAGAAAGAAATTTTGGTCATTGAGTAACATTCATGTAGACTTTGAACACCTGCACATACATGTACAGTTGGCTGTACGGCCGATTCACAGTTACTGCGATAATTTACACCAGAAGCTTCGAACGTAAGCTTTGAGATTGATTAGGGAAATCGGTTCACATACATGTACCTCACTCGCTGACACTCACTGCTGAATCTTTTCAGACTTTGGAGGATGCTTGACACTTACGACTTGTACGGCTGAGCAAATACTGTTTTGAAATGGTCCCATTGGTAACATATATGATAATCAAGCGCCAGAATGTATATAAAGTATATATGAATATCAGCCACCAAAATATGAGTTGAGTTTGTCATATTTTCACTTACCATTCTCACCTGGTTCCAGTAAATCGGTCACCTAACCAATTAAGCAGATACCTACGCAGACATTCTAAGTGAATATAGATACGCTACGCAATGCCATAAGTTTTTTCTTTCAGAAAATAAAGTACATCTGGGAAAGTTGGGATCTTGGACTAATAAGTCATTCGAGCAAATGCTAGACAGAAAGTTGAAAAATATTTCTGAAATTTGACCTCTCCTCACCTCAAGAATAATTTCAAAATGAAAGTTGTCTTACTGCTCCTCAGGTGGTATACTATATAAAAAAAAATACATGAAAATATTCGGAATTTTCTTGCAGAGAAATCTAATTCTCTAATTCTCCATATGATGTTTCACAAAAGTTGTGTGGCCTTCAGAGAAGTTGGAAAGGGATAGGCGAAGTGTGCGGGGGTGCGGTTGATAATGTCCTTCAAGGGTCAAAATGTAACACCGCGCAAATATTGAGATATGGTTCTTGGAGATTTCAGGGCGGTAGCCAAGAACAGATTATCATGACCATCTTCCTCTCGTGTGATAACTAGTGAAATGCTTTGAAGAGTTGTATCACGAAGTTTCGTGAACGTCAGCTGCGGTTCCGTGGGTGGTTTCAGCAGCAGCAACGTATGTAGAAATGAAAGTATATTCAGTTATTACCTCCACATTGAAAATTAATAATAAATATAAATTCCAGTTCGATGTATGTAGGTGAGAAGGGTATAACAGACAAACCAAGCGGGAAAATATATATTTGCTTTGAAATAAAACAGTTGATGGGTTTTCCCCCAGGATACTGCAAGCTGATTTTCTTCATTACTCATAGTATCATATAGACATTCAGATGACAAATTTTTAACTGGGAGGAAATGACGTTCCTATATGGAGTTATTCGGCATCATCCCCATGTACTTACTGAAATAAATCATTTTATTGTTGTGTTTCTATTGGATTCCTATTATATATAATATAGATTTCAAACAATTATAATTTTTCATGTTCCAATATAATCATGCTCGTATTCGCTTTGGCTTGTGGACTCTTATCTTTTTCATCATAATATTTCTCCATTCATTAATTTCTCAATTCAGTGTGATGTGCAACAAATAGAAATATTCTCTATTAGTTGAATGACTTAGGGTCCGTTTATCAATGCCAGGATAAATGAGTTATCTGGTAGATAGAGACAGTAAGCAAGATGATGCGCTCGACTATTTTTTGGTAGTGACAATGAGAGGAGTGCCAGTTAATTTTATCCCTGCATCGATAAACGAACCCTAAGTTTCAGATACCACCAAAATGTTCGATAACCATATTAGATGCGATAAGAATGGTTTCAAGTCAAACAGCATACAAGACAGGTCAGATAATATTAAACTCATTCCAAAACTAGCTGCATTTCGGATAATACAACTTATTTTGAAATATTTTCTTAGTATTTTGGCTTTATAAGTGATCAGAGTAGCCACTTTCAACTCATTATGGAATAACTTTCTCCCAAATCATGCCTAACTTCAAAATTCCCTTTGGACTATATTTTTTCAGTTAACTGCTAATTTCATGTTTATTTTAATATTTTCAGATCCTGCGAAAATTGCCTTCAACAAGGCAAATTGCAGTATTATGAATGCAAATTATGCAGATTTTCAACTATCACGAAAATATTAACCTCGTTAAATTTTGTTTTCTGTAAGATTTCAGAACTCTGTCAAACATCCTAGGAACAAATATGAAAGTTGCTATTACCTGTGGAAACATAAGCCAAAGTATGTTTTCCATTTGCCACAATTTCCCAAAATTCATGGAGGATTGATTTGCTTATGGCCTTCATGAATATGAATCGAATCCAGCTGACATTTCATTTATTCAGAAAAGCATATCTATCATTCGAAAAAATTTCAATCGGGAGGAAACATAGACATTATAACTGATGGATTGGCTCTGAGAAGAGAAGACTGCGGAATGAGCAATATAGAATACTCCAAGTTTAACCTCTGAATTCATTCTTTTCTCAATGTAGCAGAGGAAGAGGTGATGAAGGATAGAGTGATTTGAGTATCACATTTTCATTAATGTCCTTCACAATATCTGTTCAATGTGCATATTTTTTCTCTCTCTCTAATGTATTCCTCATCAAGCTATGTAAAAAACTGTCATGATGGCCGGTCCATTAGTTTTAATGTCTACGGGAGGAAATGACTGAAAACATTTTTTCCTGCGTAGTAGGCCACTACTGATAAACACACCTACGGAACCGCAGCTGACGTTCAGAAACCTTCATGACACGACTCTTTGAAGCATTCGAGTAGTTATCGCCTGAGAGGAAATGTTTGACGAAATTTGTACCTGGCTCTCGGATCATTTTTGGTGTTACCGGAATAATCAGGGTGGGAAGTTTTGTTGGGAAATTCTGTGAAATATAGTCAGTAGTTGAATATTGCTAGAATATTGTATCATCTCATCGTAAATTATTACAAACACTCGCGAAAAAACAATTTGTGTCAAGTAGACTAGAAGAACCTCGGAATTGAATTAATTTTTTCGGAAAGTAATACCCATCATGTTAGAAAAATCCAATGAAATGAATAATTAATTCGATGTGAAACCATAGGTCTAATGAAATTCTTTGTCGACAGGTCGGAATGTAATTTCGCGGAGTATTAAGTGTGCCAGTGGGATGTTCTCTCGTGGATGCGCTTTCGAATAACAACTGTGAAAAACAGACATGGTATTTCTGACGACATGAGACTCAAGCTAATTGGAGTTATACGATGGATGAAGGTTACGTTATTGGTTTTTCTTCTTTCTACAGTTACAGGTGAGTACGCCCTAACACTTATCAGATCTCTTTCCGAGAATTTCTTTCATCTAATAGGCACTCCAGTACTATAAATGATTCTCTTCACCTGAGTTGCCTGGAAGTGTTTGATTTTCTTGATTGTATGTTCATTTCTCCATAGACAAATCGATTCAATGAGGATCAAGCAGTTCGAGTTATTGGAGGGGGGGAAATTAACCATTCCTGTCACACATAGATTTGATTTGCTCTATATGACTGAAGTCATTCTTATTGAATCTGATTTCATCAAATGAGTTTAATGAATAACGTGACATATATTTATAGTCACTGATATTCGCGGATACCATCACAAATCAGATTTTTGCGAAGAATTGTTTGACTATTAGTGCTTTTGAGATTGCATTCCCTCAAACTCGACTTAAATATGTGTGAAATACAACATAATGTCATTTAGAAAAGTTGTTTAGAATTGAGTGATATGCTCAAGTACGAATTTGTGGCCTCCTTCGAAAATTTTTTTGGATGTATTTTCCCAGTATTTCATTATACTGACAGAAGTTTGTCCGATTTGAAGCGTATTCGTAAACTTAATTTTGGTTTATATTTTTCCAGGAAAGGCAACCACCAATTTCATGCTCGTTGCAACAATATTGAACGAAATCCTTGAATTTCGTAAACATTACTTTACAAAACGAATTGTCACACTACAGATTTCTTGAGCGCTTATTCGTTTTTCCATTGCCATTCGCAATAATTTCAGTATGTTTTATTGATATCTGTTCTAGCTTGAAGCATTTTCATAAATATTCCGTGTACAAAAAAAAATTGAAATCAGAATTTGTTCATATGCACATTATTGAAAGTGAAGTATTTGCTTCGTCAAAAATATATTTGTTAAATTTTAGGATTTTTGAATATCGTTGCAACACACATAAAGTTGGCGGTCAATCGGAAAAATCTAAATACAAGTGAAATTATTTATAAATATGCTCCAATTCAGAAAAAGTCATGCCAAATTAATTTCATTGTGGCTACTATTGAATTGAAATTATAAGAAAATGATTCGTACGAGAGTAGTTCACAATTTTCCAAAAATTAAACTAAATTGAATAGGAAACCATGACTTCGAATTTGAGCATAACTTTTTGAATGATATTTTGTTGTATTTTAATGGATATAGTCAACTTTATTATTGAGAACATTCAATATTTCTCGACTTGGTTATCGAACATGCACTAACTTTTATTTAAAAATTTCAATTGTGCAACTGATGAACATTAGATCCAATTAGTGGCACCGTTTATGGGCCTCTGTTTATAACTGAGTAGCTGCAAAATGGTGAGTTACAAATGTAAGGTGTTCGGATTCTTATAAAAAAATTGTAGTTATCTAACACAATCTTTTATTTCTTTCTTCTTTCGATTTTCCACGACTACACAACTCGAATACAACATCAATTCAGAAATGAGCTTATTCAATTCAACTGAGAAATACTTGAAATTAATATTGATTTTCTGCAGTATCCTGAGAGATTTTCAATTAAAGGAGGTTAACAAAATAATACGTGATAACTACCTACTGATTGAAAGTCACTATTCTGTGGTGGATGATTGTTTTTTTTATAGTTATAGGGTCAAAAAAATATGATGACAACAATAAATCGAAACGAGAAAATTGCCCAGGAGTTATAAGCGAATAGCTAATATAATGGAGATATATTCCTCGGAATGGGAAAAGCCAAATAGAGAAAAATTATACAAATAGAAAAATAAATATAAATGATAATGATAATCAAAGATCATGGAAATATAATGATGACAAGAATGGGAAGTGTCAAGTTAGGTATAGTTATACAATTTAATAGAATATTTCATATTCATAATGCGATAATCGAAGCCTGTATCCTAATGACCGTATACATACTTGATATCTACGGTCTCAACGTTCTAATTCGAAATAGAGATAAATCATGGTATTATGAAAACAAAACCCGGACTCCATTTTAATATTGCAAATTCCATATCACCTCTATAAGAATTGAGCCGTGAAAACGTTTTAGAAGAGATTCGAGAAAATTGATTTTTCAACAAAGACTGAATAATATCAAAAATATATTTTCAAGCGTCGTCATACCAATAATTTGTAGATGTTACTAGATTTTTCCATTATTGATTACAATTTAGGTAGATGCTTATCGACTCGATCCATGTCATTTCCTGGCTGCGAGTAAAATTAATTTTAATTTATAGGGTTTCATAAATAGACAAATACGCCTATTATGGTTTGCTTTTCGGAATGTGGTGCAGACCACCTACAGTGAGATCAAAAAATTTCCACCATATGGAAAACTATTTTATTATCGATTTGTCAAAAAAATTTATTCCTCATAAAAAATGGTGTATTGCAGAATACTTATATGCATTGTCAAAAATTCAAATTCCCGAACAGTGTAGAGGGGGGAACGAAAAATAGAATTTGATCATGTGTGTGAAGGTCGTGTCCCATTTACATTTTCTGAACTGTCTTGTATACGATAAAAAGAGTAAGAAACTTTCGATTTACATTTTGAGTTTGAAACCATGCAGAAGCTTTCATCAGTTATACAATCATCTGAGAAAGCACTTTGAGGTATGAGGAGTAAAAAAAGTTATACGAACAATAATACAGTTGCCTGTAAGATTTTCAAATATTAGTGTTTACTAAACCGTTACACGTATTTCGCTATACAATAGCTACCCCAAGCAGGAACTTTAAACTGTTTTGTTTAGTAAACCCTAAAGTGCAAAAATCTCATAGGCAACTGTATATTATTCTTTTAATATGGATTTTTCCCCCCGCGGGGCCCCCGGGGTGGGGGATCGCACGAAAAAAGGAAAGGCCGCGTTGATCCATCGCTCCCAAAAGTTTCGACTTCGGGGGGGTTGACGTTCGTCAGCTGGTTAACGGAACGAACAATTTTAGATCAATTTCATCAAGAAGGCCACTCCCATTCAGTTTTCAAAAAAGTTTCATTTTGTGTGGCGAGTGAAGGAGACGGTACTAGACGGACGTTACCTTCCATATTGAAATACTAGTGAAATATCCTGATCTGATATAAGTAATATCGGCAACTCAAGGAATTTTCTCTAATGTACCACCTAACTGCAAATGAGGAAATAATAATATATGGTGTTAGTAGTGAAAGTGATGTTTTCTGTGGCTAGCGTTGAGAGTCACATCGTGAATCTTCAGACACCTTTGACTTTACAGATATTGAGTGTGGCAGGTGGGCCACCAGATTTCGAACAATTTCTGGAAACGTAACGTCAAATTTCGTGCATGTCCGACGGCAGTTTTGTATGTTATAGGATTTGAGAACACTTGCCTGGAATATATTTATTCCATGATTTAAAATTATTGTTTTTGGATCCTTCTTTACTAGGCACGTAACAAACATTATCATGAATGCGGGAAAGAATATATTAGACTGGGAGATTCTGGAAAACAATCAGTAAGTAACACAAATATAACTATGCCAATTGAGAGGAAGGTCATTCAAGGTGAAGTTTGTTTTCAGTATCGTCAGAAAAATCTCGTGTTCTATTATTATCAATTGACATACATTTTGATTTTGGTATTTTCAAAACTATCTTCTATTGTCGAAATATGTGTTGAAACTATCTATCACTATGAAAAAATTTACCTGGAATAGAATTTATAATTTAGGAGGTAGACTTCTCGGGAGGATGTGGGTCGGTAGTGCTGTGGGCCTACACTCACCCTCCCTACTCTACAGATACAGATAGAATCGAATATTGGGTTTATCGGAACTTCCAAACGCGTTCAAGTTTCAAATCGAAGTATCAAACTGTCGAAGTTATTCAAGGGATAACCTTTCTATAAGGTGGCTTGTCTATACAAAATTTGTGTACTAATGATTCAATTAGCCAATGAGTCCGTCGGTATCAGAGTTCTCTCGTGAGCTGTCGCTTGATTGGAATTGCAGCTTTGAGAAATCGCATTTCCATCATCACCTACCGTCAGAAAATGTAAGCTTTCGCTTCGATTTCTCAGATCGAGAGGAATTACCAAATCAAAAGCCCAACATTCAACAGACTAGGGTTTATATGCATCTCGGTAGGCCAATCCGATCCTTATCGGTGGCAATAACACTCAGTGAATGAATTGCTTCATGCAGAACGGATACACAACTAAATCGATGGCTGAACAAATTCTACAAAGTAACGTAATTGCTATAAATAAAATATAAAAGGTGAAAGATAAGTACAGCAGTCGAGGGAATTCGGAATTTAGGACCGAATAAAACGTGGAATATAAAATCAACGAAAGGTTTCTTTCCGAAAGGCGACCGTATGCGCGAACAGGGCACAGAAATATCCCCGAGGAAACAACTTACCTCGAGCTCGACATTCAAATTCGTTTACTTATAAATTAACTTTTGTTGTTCGTACGACTCGAAAAGAATAAGAGGAGTCGCTCGCGTTGCCGCAAGAACGATGCGGCAGCGAGGGCGGTAAGAAAACTTCACTCCACTTTTGAAGATGATGAAAATAGCTTCATTTTGCACCGCAATGATTTCAGTCAGTGTCGTGGTGATTTTTTCATCATTGAGTTGACACGAAAAGTTATTCTAGTGGTTCATAGGAAATCTTGTAGAATCCAAGGAAAAGGAGAAAAAGAGGTAGGAAATCGTGTTAACTCGATTTTGGGCCTTGGGAAATATTTGCTTGGGAAACGATTGCAATTTGTTGAAAAGTCAACCCAGATAGAAGCAGTACGTTTCTCTAAATCAACAGGATGAATACATTTTATTCTTTTCTGCAGCATTCCAGAAAAGTAGTTGTAGATTCTGTCCAGCTTTTCATGAATCAAACCCCTACATCTACTGTTGAGGATGAAAATTTGAACCCATATATAATATTTGTGGATATGCTATAAAATAACGATTTGAACTAAGGAATACCCATATTTTCCATGTACGAACATGTAACAAAGCCTATTTTTCGAAAAGTATATCGAGGGTTCAAATGAAAAGAACTTGTACTGAAATCGGATTCAGCATCTCAAAAAACTTCGTTGTACAGAACGATTTAGAAAAAGGAAATTCGAAAACAAAAGCATTCAAAATTCACTTGAAGTCTCATTGCTGAACTGGCATTTTCTTCTCTGTAACTCAAACACCGTAATGTCCTTTGTACAAAACAGTTCTTGGAAATAACCAAAACTTATTGAGAGAAAAGGGTTGAATATCATGTTTTATACGCATACAATTTGCATAAACGAGAACTTTCGCTCTGTAGCTCGTACAATTTTTTTTCGAATCACCTCCCCTGTACAATGGCACAGGGAGTATGAGAATTTTTGACGAAATGATGTATCAATACGTACCTATAAAGGAGTTTTTGGAGATAAATCATAATTCGAAAACAATTTTTATTTAGGTTGACTCCCGAGAAATATTTTGAGCTTAGGAAAAATATGAGTTTTTTGCTTATCTGCTCTCGAATATGCACTAAATCGCATTTTTAAAACCAGATATATGGGATACTTGAATGAACCCCAGATTTGTATCCAGACTGGTGTGGGAATGCCGGGAAGAATTGGAGTGTCTGGCAGACCGTAATATACTGACTTTATACTCTCACATAACAAGGCTCTGGACTGTCATTATCGATTCGACACCTGAATAAGATATATGGCTGTATAAAAGAGACTTGAGATACAAACTATAATACAAATTGATAAAGACAGCTCGTCATATACTTCGCAATTGTGAAGCTTTGACAACCTATTCTGGGTCCAGTAATTCGATTCGTGGATAATATGTATGTAAACAAGTATGCATTTCATGACAACCACTCATAAGTGTGTTAAACAGTATTATCAGGTGTACTTATTTTTTTTTTTTATTATTTTCACGAATAACATTTTTCCCATATCAAACATTCAGATCCAGAATTGACGAATACAATTACATAGGCTTCGAATAGGATCAACGAATGGCTCACTCCTAATAACTTGGTACAATACAGAACAAAATCAATATCTTGATACAATGAATACAGAAGATGCTCCAGTCAAGCTTGAGGCATCACATTAGACAACAAACTCAAATGGGTCGATAAATAATATTGACAATCTCTGCAACAAGTCATCGTTTCAATTATTCATTGAGCTGCTTAGTACAAATATTTTCAAAATGTCATATTTCTCCCTCTCTTCCACTTCCATATGAGTGATGGAATGATTTACTGGGGCAACTGGTAGTGGAGGTTAACATATTCGCTTTTCAAGCGGAAGACCGGGGTTCGAATCCCCGTCGGGCCACCGTGCTGGGTAATCGCAAGTTAAAAGGTAAGGCCTCGTTGATCCATGGCTCGCACGAGTTTCGACTTCTGAGGGTTGACGTTCGTGAGATGGTTAACGGAAACGAACAATTTTTTTAGAACAATTTTAGAACTGCTCTTACTCAAATTGTGTCTCCGTGCTGCAGAAGAGAGCGGTCAGGCTATTAACAAAATCGGGATTCAGAGATTCTTTCGAAAATCTATTTATAGTTATCAAAATAATGTGAATATCTGCACTCTATATTCTTTATTGTCTCACTAAGATTCATATCCACCAACATAAGCATAGAAAACGAATGAGGATGTACATAATCATTCTACTAGGAATAAAAACTTTTTTATAAACATGAGGAATTGACTTGAGATGGAAACAATTTATTACCCACAAGCAATAAAGATCTCCATTTATTCAAGTTTGAAATAGCTATCTATCTATCTATCTATCAAACAATCATTTCTGAACCGTACCTTTTATCCCGTAGACGAGTACTTATCTTGTGGGATCACCAATTATTACCTTACCGTATTATCGCGATATGTTATATCTATGTTCATTCCTTATATTTTACTATGTGGAATTTATCGCCTACAATATTATCTGTCTCACTTCGAATATACTGAAATAATGTATTCATTGTTTTTTTAAAAGTTATTTTTTTTTGTGGTGGATGAATTCTTTATACTTATTTTTTTGGGTTCTTAATCTTCTACAATCAAAACAAAAAAATCCTTCACGCTCAATACTAATACACACTAAACCAACTAACATAACAGAAAACGCAGAGAATTGTATTTATCAAATTCCTTGTTGGTGCCGTCCAAAATATATCGGTGAAACATCCTGACCTTTGAAAGTGCGAAATAGTGAACACAAGATGTACATCAAGAACAGGTTCCAAATTATCACAACACATTCTCACTGCCAATGGAGATCACGCAGTGGACTGGAGTGACACTTGGGTGATGACAAGGGAGAGCGATGGCAGGACACGAAAGTTGAAGGAATCTGCTTTTATCATTCTGTCTAAAGACATTTGCATCTCAACCAGTTCTGTTGATATGAGTCGGACATGTCTGCCTCTCTTGAAAGATGAAGTCATGTGTTGAATATAAAATCTTCGACAGTTTTCAAGAACTAACTTAATGAACTATTTGTGAAGAAGTTTCGAATATGGAAGCATATTTGATTCCGAAAAGTTAATAACGATAAGCATTGGATAATTATTTGTCCTTGCATTTTTTTGAGTGGCAAATTTTTCATACACGAGAAGTTGCTCAGTAATAGAACGTGTTCCATTCAAAAGGAATTGTTTGATTAACCTAGCAACTTTTCGGGGTAGATTAAGAATCTGCCCTGCTACACTTAAGATTGAGCTAGGATGAGAACCCAAAAAACTAGGAAGAATGTATTGATGGATTGGAAAAAGCGGAATCTTCTGTAGAAAACTAGGTATCTCAATTATATATCTTAATAACACGTTTGACTTGTAAATGTAACATAAATTAAGTAAAGAACTGTGTTTCAACTCCAAAACAGTATTTTACCTTTATCTTTATCTTTTTTTTTTTTATTGTTACAAGTTCTAGTCAATATTTCACGAGATTTTGTAAATATATTTCTCTTGTGTATCAGCACTCAATACATTACAGATCTGTCATAAATTCATTTTATACATGACATGATTAAATGAAATTGATTTGAATTGAGTAACATCCAGCAATTAACCTGTGAGATGTACAAGCTTTTTGAAATGAGACTTGTGAGACAGGTATAAGTATCCAATCTATACGTATGAGGATCGAAACTGGGAATGCTTCACTAACTCATTTCATCTTCAATGAAGTGTATTCAATAATTCATGGGAATTCTCGGAATACATTTATTTACAATGCAATGGTGTGAGGAGAATCAATCAAAATATATTGCATACAGAAAAGACGTTATACATCTATATTTTTCTTATGAGATGGATTGAACTATAGATTTGATTGCTTCTCATCGCCATATCCAACCATCGATGTTATTAATTCAATTTAAATGACTATTCATAATTCATGTATTATATAGACCAGGTGCTGAGTAACTAGAATACTACCTAACGTAAATACGAATTGGGAGTTCTTCTTTAAGTTCAAAATTTGTGTTAGCGTAGAATCAACGAGTCATTTCCTTTCAACGTTTGATTCTTAGTACAAGTAACCGACCATCACATGACTAATTGGATGTGTTTCCGGTGGAACACATGTGTAATGGTCCATAAACACCTTTTCTGCTAACTGTAAGCTCCGTCCAAAGGCAGTCTCAACCAACTTCGTCGAAAGAGTACATTGAGAGAAGATTCAGTTTTCTGATTTCTGAGAAGATTACCATCGTGGGGATAACCATCGTTTCCCGACCTTCACGATTTGCACTTAATTTCACGAGTTTATTAGATATTAGATAGAATACAAATCATATAATCCGTGAAATATCATTCAACTTTTGTTTGCGTTTTTTTTATTTGTCGGTATGCCATGATAACAACATGTGAACAATCTTGATAAAGAGACGGTACCATTTATTTATTTCAATCTCGTAGTCTTGAAGTCGTTCGAACGACTGGAGAATGTCGAAACTTCTTTTTTTGTTTAAATATCAAGTTGAGTCTCGTACTAAATCAACAATAGCGCCTCCCAACAACAGTGAAAGTTCTCATTCGCTTCATTGTAGCTGAAGGAACGTCTCTCGAATTGAACGCGAAACACAAGATAATCATGTGAAGTTCGTTGCCATTGTTGAAATCGAGAGCATCACCCAAAAGGGCTCGGGATAAAAAGAATTTGTGATGGAAAGGAGATCAAAGTCTCCGTAAACGAATCCTTTATTCCTTTCGAAAGACACTAGGTAAACACTCGGAGATTAGATCAAAGCCCTTTGCCAAATTTCATCGCTGTACGAGACAAGTTGGGTTATCAAAAATGCTACGGATGCTTTGACAGAAAAATTCGTACTCTTGAGTGTTACTTTGTTGTGCATATTTTGTGATTGCATGCTTTTCTATTGAAGTTGACTTCTTTATCCATTACCTTACTGAGAAAAACTATGAAATAATACTATAGAAGAGGTGACATTTCTGTTTCTATTGAAAAACTGTCTCGTATGTTATAAACATTTTGGCCTATACCTGCATCAAATAATATCATTTTTGAACAAACCAAAATAAAGACTACTTTTCACACCCGTACTCCAACAATACGCTTATATGCCCACAACCCGTTTTATACCGAAATCCATTACGATACAGTTTTTCATCACGATACAGATTTTCAACCAATAGAAACTCATTATTTTTTAATCAAGCGTGAGGTGCAGGCTTTTTTTTTTGTGTTTTTTCAAGACCAAAAGGGAGGGGATTTCATTTTTTAGGAATTTTTTCACTTTTTTCGAACCTTATGGAAACTTTTTTTAGCGGGGTTAAAGAGGAATAACCGGCGCCCCCCACAGGGGTTTTCCACGAAAAAAAAAATCAATCGAAAGGATCATATTTTTCATTTTACAACTGGAACACAAATTTTTTTATTTCCACCCACATTATCTTGGCTATCATGCCGGCGGGGTCGACGGCGCGGGCAAGGGAAAATTCCGCCGAGGTTCAACTCCTGCCCTCGGCGGAGTTTTTTTTTTTTTTTTTTTTTTTTTTTTTTTTTTATTTTTTTTTTTTTCGTGGTTATACCATTAATTATAATTTTTTAGAATTTTTCAAAGAAAACGATTGATTACCTCCTATTATTTTTTTCCATAAAAATAACTAATAATTAAAATTTTTTTTTTCTTTATTATTTATTGGGGGGGGAAAAAAAAGGGGGGGAAACTCTTTTTAAAGGGGTGGTTATACCCCCGCAAAAACAAACCAAAAGCCACTTTCGGTCGTTTCGTATCCCGGTTTAGCTCTGTATTAATAACCATCATTACACGATCGTTGCATAATATACTATTTTCTATTCAATAATATAGAAATCAGATCCAATTATATCGTACCACACAGGTGAAATACTATTCAAAATAAGAAATAAGAAATTTTTTAACATTAAATAACTAAATATTACGTTTCTTTCTGTGACTTTTGATAATGGCCATAGAAAATGGAGGAATATAAACTTTTCTTCAGAATGTATATTTTGGCTGGCATAAGCCGAAAAAATAAATTGATTTTGAAATCCATCCATTGATTGTATTCGAAGAATAATCAGATTAGAACCTTATTGAAATTGAAATGTTCAATCACGAAAAACAAATGAGTTTTCAACTGTAAGGACCATTTCGTGTGAATTTCCGGTTATTCAACTGCGCTTGAAAATATCCTTTCGACTGTATTCGAAACATGAAAGGCTATAAATTCAGTAAACGTCGCGTGAATCGGAAAACATCCGAGCGAGTAAAACCGCTTCAAAATATCTCGATTAAATTATATCGTATTTTGTTTTATTGCTCGTATTGCATTGAATGTTGAACTGGCGGAAATCGTAAATTAATATGTCGAACGTGATTTATTCATTTTGTTCGGAATCAAATGCAGGTGATGAAAAAATCACAGATGCATGTGAATTCGATATACGTTTATTGAAGTGAAACAATATTCACGCGAATAGCTGCATAGTTTACGCTTAGTTGACTTGGAACGGATCGGCATTCATTTCACAAAGAGATTTTCGTTTTAGTATCGTCGGCTTTGCATCCCTTCGCCTTTTTTCTCGTTGTTTCCTGGCGCTTGCCGCGGTCGGGGCCCGCGGGCCTTGGCAGGCTCACTTATCTCGGACGGCTGGCGGTTGCCTCGCTGGTTTTTCTCCCCGAGGTCTAGTGAGTGGGGCTCCGGGGGATTCTAACCGGATTCGGGAACGGGAATGAACAATGATTACCTTGATTATTTCTTGTGGGGTTGGGGAAAAACAAGAATAATTATTATTATTTTTAATTCTCGGCACCCAAATGAGAAAAAAAAGAAAAAAAATTAAAGAAATTCCCCGAACCCGAATGGGAAAATGCGCCGGAAACACCCTGAGTGGGGGAAAATACACCTTGGGAGAAAAAACACCCCGGGGATGGGGGGGGGGTCCAGGGGGAGGGGAGCTTGGGGGAAGGGAGGGCCTGGGGGCGGGGAAAGGGGGGGAAGAAATTCCAAAAAAGGAGGGGGTTTAAACCCGAAAAAAAGGGGGAACAGAAAACCTCGCCCGCGAAAGCCTCAACCATTTTGTAATTTTCGTTTTAGATCATTTTTATTGAATGGATTTGAATAGTACATTTGGATCCGGGAAAATAATGAATGTCAGTTGCGCTTCAATTACACAATGATTTCAAAAAATGATCCGTTTGTTCCACCATTTCATCCCATATTCTAATCCGCCATTATTATCAGTTCCTCCACCATTTTGTAGACTAAAGAAAATGGTATCCATGTAGTTTTTTGTTGAATCACTGACACATTTTTACAAAATATGTGCTTGAAGAAAAAAACATCGACTTATGCTGTCACAGTTATTAACTAAAAACGTCTTCCCTATTCAAATTGTTTTATTTATTACCTAAACTCACGAAGACATTATGGAATGTAAGCCGGAAGCTTTCGTATTCATTTTGGATTTTTGATGGTCCAATTTCATTTTTTGGCTGTTCTCTGAAAAAAATTAACCCTAGGAGAGGGGGATTCGACATGTCTACATGCTTATAACATTAGAATGGGAGTACTATATTCGTATGATGATCCAAGATGGAAATACGAAAACTCAGAAGGATCGATGATATCTAATCACCATGAAAATATCTATAGATATATTGCCGACTTTTCTGCGATTTTCCAGAAAAGAGACCAAGTTTGTGAATGGGGCATCATCAAGAAGACAATTTGATTTTGAAATGAAATCCAGTAGTTTCAATGCATGTTTCTGTGTCGAACTCCATACGCGAGAACAGTATTCTGAGTCAGATCGGTTTTGTATCTGACTCTAAAGTCATCAAGATATAAAAAAATGTGATGTTGTTCTTGGCATGAAAAAAACAAGGTTTTGGTAAGCAGATTGATCTCCAGCTCAAGCAATTTCGAGGGGGATCAACATCAACTTGAAAACTTGAAAACAATCAAAGCTCACGCGGTTCATTCAAAAAATTCAGTGGCGCCCAAACTGTTATGAAGGCAGACACATATTCGTGGCTACCATATTAGGCAAAAATTGTGGGAATTTCAAAAGGAACGACTTAAAAACGTATCTGGCTGTAAGAATCTTTCAATGTTTTTAACGTAATATTGTCTTCATTGAATGATACCAAGCAAAACAAACCAAAAATTTATATAAAAATACTAATCGAATAAGGAAATCAAATTCAAAAAATTGGGTTAAAATGAATTTTTTTGGTAAAAAAAAAATAAAAGGTTTGATTGATCAAAGAAATTGATATTTTGACAAAAATGAGATATCGAAAATGAAATAGCAGTGTGAAGATTTTATTGAATAAAGAAATATATGAAGGAATATGAACCGATATGAACCGAAGTTGAGTTACTCACGACGATTCGATCGCTGGTATCAGAATCGTCTTCGGGTGATGTCAAAAATGCGCAGAACATCAACAATATGAGTAGGGCATAGTACAGTTTATCGTCGTGTGTGTTCAAGTGTATATTAAACTTTATATACAATGATGATATCAGTGCAAAACATACTACAAAAGTCTAAAATGTAAAATTTCAACTGATGAAATGTATCAGCACACTATCAAATCGTGAAGTCTCTATCAATAAATATCACTTGTTTACAAAGATAGACATCAATAGTTGGTGAGTAGAATGTGAAACCAGACATGCACCTCAAGACATTTAAGTATTTCAGATGAAACACACAGAAGAAAATTCTAGATGCAACTTTGTGTCTATCAATTGTAGTCGTGAAATAGAACATGATTTTTCTATGTGTAGATCTGAAAAAGTTTCGAAAATGATTATAATGATGATAATGTTTCTGATTATTGAAGTATCAAATCCTGAAAGAGAACCCACTTATTTCTTCTTTATGTGCACACCAAAAAGTTTTATCACGTAGTAATCCCCCAAAAAAACACAATATCCCCATCAATTGGCGCTAGCATTCAAACCATAAAGACTACTCCCAGCTCCCATAAAACCACCACCAACTCTTCGCACCAAAGTAAAACGAAACACCCCTGCGGACACATTAAACATGGGTAACGACATTTTTTCTTTTCATCTTTCATATTATGGCGTCTTTCGAGTTTCCCGCAACAAATTTCGGGATTTTAAAGGACATATTTACGGAAAGCGGAGGATAAGACGTCAGGAAGAATAATTTTCACGGTGAATAGCCGCAGAAATTTGAATGCGATGTAAACCTCACGGCAGCGCAGAGCATGCCGAATATATTACAGAAGATAGAATTTTAAAGGAGCTTTTCCTAAGCTGGTGATCAAGATGTGATTCTCTGGGAAACATGAGTTTTCGTAGGTGCAATTACGTCGAAACGAAAACGAAATCATAACAAAGTCTTTCTGGCAACTCTAATCATATGAATAGATATACAAGGATTTATGGCCGTAACCACAAAAATATTTGCAGGAAGAAGGCTTTACCTGAAGAATGGTAATGGTTCGGACTTCCATTGTCTATATTATCACCTGTATTGAAACCTGTTGCTAAGAACGAAAGGAAGTACAAATCAAGTAAAAAATATTAAATGAAATAAATGAAATAATATTGTGACAAGAAAATTGAGGTATCAAATGTGAATTACTAGTCAAAAAATGTAAATAAGAAAATAAATGAATTATTATGAGTAAATATTGATACCAAGTTTCAAGTTGAGTACTCGAGTGTACCCACATTCAAGCAAACGCTAAACCTGAACATATTGAAAAATCGGTAGTGTTGGAATCTTTGATGTGAAAATAAATACTTCCAACATATACCAATTATTCTTGCATCAAAACTCACATTGCTTGCACTCGACGCGCATTTCACTAACCAAGCTAGCATTTTCAGGTTACGAAATTTATGTTGAACTAACAAACTAGATTCAGTTATGTTTTCATCAA